>CACTHL010000893.1:0-519164 GCA_902712375.1 Dioscorea dumetorum
TTTACTTTATTTTGTAGAATTACTAAAAGCTTTGCAAGAAAGATTGAAAGTGAAAAAGAGCTGGCAATGGTATACTTTGTTTCATTGAACAAATAAATAGACAAACAAATAAGTCACCTAAAATAGGCATATTTTAGAATCATAAAGATGTCAAAAAAGGAAAAAATAGCACTCACAAACTATTACTATGCAATTGGATTGACACTAACCAGAACTAAATTGCACTCACTATTACTATGCAATTTAGTTCTGGTTAGTGTCAACCCAATTGCAAATCAATGTTGCCATATCAAATCGGATTGTTGGATAAAATGAGTTTATAAATTCTAAGAAAATTTTTCTGTTGATATAAATGAGAAGAAAATTTACTGGTAAATTTTGTTCAGAATGATTTACTTCCCTATGATAAGTTTGATAAATTTAATAAATTAAAATTATATGTTTCTAGGGCTCATGGCAATATAGGAGTTGTATGATATTTTGTTAAATGAGATCTCTCTCTCTCTATTGGTTTAATATTTAAATTTAATAATAAATTTAATCGATATAGTAATAAATTTAACAATTAATTTTTATAACAAAATTAATTATCAATAAAAAATATATATATAAAGTGAAATGAGGATAATCTTACCTTATCCTGGCTGTTCATTTCACAAATTTTTCAATTCCAAATTTAAAAATTTTTTCCCGCAAAACTTTGAAATACAAAATTTCTAATTACATTTAACCAAGAATCATATTTGATTTCAATACATTTTAAAACCCAAATATATACAATTATATTGTAATTGAAAATCCAATACAATTACCTTAAATCAAAACCCACATTCAACAAGTGTGTAACACCCCACCGGTGAGCATGCTGAGCTCCCTTCGGTGGCGTTTTCCCTTGGAGGAAAGAAGAAACAAGGTCTTAACCTTGATAAAATCTGCGTGTTTTTTGAAAAAACGATGGAATATAAGCTTAAAATGGAATAAATTAGAAATAATAACACAAAATAAGAGAAAAAAAACGCATCTTTAAATAAACAAAGGAGAAGACCGCCAAGGTGGTAAAAAGAAGAAGCAAATGGTTTTTTTTTTTTGGTTTTTTTGCTTTTTGAGCTCCTCCCATCAAAAAAAAAAAAAAAAAAAAAAAAACCTTCCTGTTTTCCCTGCATCCGAAGCATGTGCCAGTAGAAGGTGACTCACCAATAATCTCACCAGTAATCTCACCATCAAGGATGGGAGCAACACAAGACCCTATGCCTGTCTATAGCCCAAAAAAAAAAAGGAAAAAAAAAAAGAGGGAGAAATTCTCCAACCATTCTCCTCCATCTATTTTTATCCATCTACCTATTATAAAAATATTTGCATCCCATCCTGTTATCCATTCCATCCAACCCTCCAGTCTGATCCCAGGGCTCTAAGCAACCAAACGCTACCTAATTGAAACACTCCCAATCATGTGAGAAATAACACTCACTGCTTGAAATTTTAAATCCAAACGTATTGATGTTAGTATGATAGTATATATATATATATATATATATAACACATGTAAACAACTGACAATTACACTTGCTAGTTAAGTTTTTATATACATCCTTGTTTCTGATTCACTACATTGCATCATGGCCAGAAAGCTCAGTTATGTTGCATACTAATAACAAGGAAATGCACTTTCAGATGATGGTTTGGCAGTAATATCATGGTTTTTCCGGTTCATTTGGTTTCTTGGTGAGTGGTTACTTTCTTTTGCTTACACACTTGGCCTCACATGTCGCATATAATTTCGCATTTCACTCTGCTGAGGATGCTGTAACCTACACACATCAAAAACCATGATACTATCACAGACGGTAATGAGCACCAAAAAAGAAAATAGGAAAGGGATTGCCTCTGTCCATCTGATGCAATGGAACGAAGGGGCATAGATCTAAGAACTGCATGACAATCTCAAATAAATAAATAAATAAATAAACAGAGTCCCATATTACCAGCTGAATAACTGGAAAAGGCTCCTTCATGTTGAATAGAGAAGAATTGGTACTGCAAACAAATTAAGTGATTAGATAATCATTTCATCCTGACAAAGAAAGAAAATAGTATACATAAATAGAAAAAAAAAGAACTTGAGTCTAAACAAAATAAATGATAGAACTAAATTAGTTCTCAGTCATTTAAACTAATCAGGAATTACATGATACCTGATGAAGAAATGCATGCTTCATGTTTGCCCGACAACTTACGAAATCACCCAAAGACATCATCAAACTGCTTCAGACCACTAACAAGGACCAGACAAATGAATGGCTAGATATATTCCTTCTTCTGGTTGAAAAACTCGATTTGCTTGGGGAATAGGGTAATACAAATCAGACCACTAAGAGCTTGTGAATGACAAGTAATAGGCCATTCCAACATAGTTTTGTAGGTATCTAAATGCAAGAAAAATGCAACCAAAATGGGATCCAAACAACTCATATTGAAAAGCTTACTAGATTTATTAAAAACCAGACCTTTTCTATAAACACCATGATGAAGTCTACAGAAACTTGAGCAGGCAGCCTATCAAGGAAGACTCATCTAAATACAAGGACGACAAATATACGTCAAAAACAGATCTAACTACTATTAAGTGAGCTTAGTTGCTGAGCAAAACAATATTTGTACACAAAAAACCTTAACATCAAGTAATAATGCATATTTTTCTCCAATCGAGTTCAGTTTGGTATATTAACACATGCAATCCACATGGAATTGCCACCTGGCATCGTTCTGACGGCAATCTCCTTATCAAAGCTCATCATTTAAAAATTTAAGGCAATTGCAGCTATCAAATGTAATGGTGGTCATTTTCTATAACAAAGGTCTTGAATGCTACTGAAAATTGCAATTAACATGATGTAGATAAACCAATAAGAAACTCATCTCCCTTCAGTCACACATGTACTAATTTTTTCACTATCTAATACAAATACATTGATCACCATTGGTAGTATCATAAAATGATTACATAATAATATAGCTGAACTAAGAGGAGAACTTCTGCATGGCATTGAGTATGAACATAAAAGGATACTATCCACCTCATGGGAAATATATTTGGATACGCCCACCATAACCAGGTGTGCTTGGACATGCCTAGTATAATAAGTATTGACCAAAGCCCCAAAGGCACAAAAATACTATTAACTGAAAAGCACTATGCATTGTCTTCAACAAATTCACATATGTAAGTATATCCTTAAACACTCACTATCTACTCATTGTTCATTGGAGCAAAAATGGAAGACACAAAACTCAAAAGCCCTCCTTGCCATCTTGTGATATCTCTTTTGGATCTTCAGGTTATTTACATATTGTTTTACGTTTGGTTTTCCCTTTTCTTCTCTCCTTTCTTTTTTTGGGTTTGTTTGTTTGTTTGTTTGGAAGAAAAAAGATAGATCAGTGGCCTGAGATACAAATACACCTTCAGATCATTTCTTTGACATAATAGTTTCTTGTGCAGCTCACCACTACCTTAGCAGTAAACCACCTCCATGGTAAAAACTAAGGAATGAAAAAAAATAATAATAATAATATAATAATAATAATAATAATAATAATAATAAATAAAAGTTGTTCTTTTAAGTAAATTCCTTATTTCTCCGATAAAAACATTCAGATTCCTTTTCATTTCCTTTTCATTAGAATTATGAAGATCAGAACATATTCATATAGCAATTGCAGCAAACCAAAGATAAAAATAAAAATAAAAAGAACCTTTGGCAAAAGATGGCCACATTTGGCCAAAGACTGCATCGGGGGATGTACAAATGGGTAAAGTGTATTTGGAAATGACCAATAAAGAAAAAAGGTATGAATTTCAAATTTCGCTGCTTACAGTGTTGATGTGAACACTCCAGAAAAGGAAGCAGGGATTTGAACATCATGCACAAGAAAGAAGAATTGCGGTGAACTAAGGTTGTAATGTGTCAGACTACACCATTAGGAAGAAAAGCATATAAAGGCCAAGAACATCACATGGGAGTTTCATTTGTTACTTCGTAATAAGTTAGATGATGGAGCATTCTATCACTTAACAAATGAAGTTTCAGAACATGTTCCATAGTAAAAGCTGGAGAGAAACAGCTGAAATGAGGCCATTCGGTCATAGTCTTGCGAAGGTGAATTATCAGGAAGGTTTATTAGTTGTATAATATTTGAAAGAAATTCAAAGGATATGGTTAATAAGAACCTTTTGGAGGGATGGTGCTGCATAACAAACAATAACCATTTTCAATTTTAGATTTATCGCTAGATAAGAGAGTCGGCGGTATTGCTTGCTCAGTAACTTGTGCCAGACGGAATCATGACTACTAGTCATTCATGAGCAATTTGCTGGAAAAGATGCACTTGAGAGGGCAAGCACCAAAGCCAGTTTTAGCACTATAAAATGACTGGTCGCATGAAGAAGAATTGCAGAAAACAGTAAAACTACGGGGAACAGAGATATGAATGCCATTATGGTGACTTCCGATGATGATATTAGTTATTTCGGAAATGTCAAACATTGTGAAATACCATTTGACAAGAGAAAAAGATATTTTGTTAGAATTTTGAACCTATAGAGAACAAAACATCTTAACTGTTATGACACATAGAAGATCATGTTAGGATAAAATTAGCATTTGAAGTAATGTTTTTTCTAAATGTGTCTTTAAAACAGAACGAATAACAAGCAAAATTAATCCTTAATTTACAATGTGGCTTACACAGTATAGTTAAAGGAATGTAACTACAACAAGAATAATAGTTTGCACATGACGTTGTCTTGGGCAATGGTGATGAAAACTTTATCATGTATATAATGTTGTATTGCTACACTCAAGATTGTGAAGTAATGACTCTAGGATCATAGTGACTGGCTGTGTGTCAGTCTTTTTCAGTGGTTACCATCTTGGTTGAAGTGTTCTAAATGTGAAAATAAGCATATAGCTAAAAGATACTGCTAAAACTTATAGAACAGTTTTGAAGGATCCTAGTTAATATTTGGAAACAAACTAAAATTTTCTAACCTCATTTTCATGGTATAACTCTTGTCCAATCGACATTGTATACGTCAAAAACCAGAGTTGAACTTATTCCACACTTCATTTATCCGTCCATTACATTGTCAGAACAAAAGGTTATTCTAGTGGAAATAACTTTTGATGCCAAACTGACTAAAATTGTAGAGCTGTATCCCAACATAGGATGGGAATCCTCACTAGTAACCTTTATATATTTTAGTGGTTTGCTGTCTTATAATATTGCATTAGTCCATACTCTCTATTCAATATTACTAAAATTTTATTTGAAGGTGAGTTGCATCCCTAAAACAACATTTAAATAACCAAAAAAAAAAACAATGCAGTGATTCAGTAAAATCTCAATTAAAAACCAAATTCATAAGTTAAAAATATCAAATTCTAGCAGTGAACATATTTAACTCACCAATTAATAATATAGCCATCACAAAGAATAAAGCAACTCGGAGAGATCGATCAAGTGGTGTGCGCCATTGAGAGCTGTGTAAACTCCTTTGATGAACATTAGAAACTTTAGAGTTTGCTGCATAATTACTCAAACAATGCCTGTCTCTTTCATTCAACCTATTTATGCCCTGTCGATGAACAAAAAGGCTACAGTGAGAAACTCAAGAAATAAAATGAAAAAGACCAATAATACAAATTGCTAAGAAAATCCTAAATTTGAAAATTAAATGACCCTCTGAACATTTTATCACACAAAAAAGGCATGCAACAATGAAACCTTCACCTGAGCAAATCTACTAACTCCCCTTATACCAATCAACCATCGTTTCCAAAAGAAATGTTCTTTGCTTTTTATTCTTGGGAAGCTGTTCCTAAGCCACTTCAACTTCACAATGGATTCAACACTCTTGGGGAAACCAAGGAGACCAGATGGACGATTAAGTGTCTCTGACATGACTTCGATTGTTTTCTTCTCTAAATTCTCATCAGCAATAACAATCTTCCAAGCCCCGATATCCGACGAAGCTGATCTTCTCTGCTGACCATTCAGTAGCTCTTCTTGGGCACATGCTTCCTCATTTACTTTAAAACACTCATTTGCTTCCACTTGCACAACATAATTAGCATCCTTATTGATCCTAAGGGTCTCCTTAAAGCCCTGAACAGTGTCATGATCAACATCCTTATTATCTTTTATCTTTTGCAAACTCTTCGAACAACCGAAAGGAATGCAGCAAGATCATCTCTCTCTTCATCATCTAATTGCACCCATTGAAGCGGTTGCTTTCCATCTTCAATTAGAGAATCACTCAGCGCCTTCTCCACATGAGAAATTTGATCTCCAATGGCAGCTACAAATTGCTTGTGCCTAGTGATAGTATTCTCCTCAGAAGAACAATTCTCATGACTCAATCTAACAGCCCTCTCAAACTCCTCTAGCTGCAGAGCCACTCAAAAGTGATGTTTGAAATCAGTCGTCAAATGGAACAACCAGAACATGCTTTGAAATTCACATATCTAATAACATGAAAGGGGGAAAGTCAGAATTAGAAACAAACAACCTGCCATTTAGCAGTACTGAGAGCAATATGAAGTTCTCTCCGCAATTCATCCAAAGCTTTTGACTTGCATCCATCACTGCATTCTCTCATCCACAACCTATACAAAGACTCCATTCTGAAAAAAAAAAAAAACAACAAAACAAAAAAAACAAATAACCAAAAATTAAAACAGAGAACTGCAATACCACATTTCTAATTGGCATTAACTCAAGCACAAGATACCCATTCCCAAACAAAAACCTTACTGACCACACTACTTCTTCATATAAAATCCAAACTTAAAGAACAATCAAAATCATAATTTTGCACATTTAAGTTAGAAAAAACATACACATCTGAAGATTCTTGAACTTCCTCGGCCGCCGAAAAGAACACATCTTTCTGCCATTGATCAAAGCTATTAAAGGCAGCCATCAACAGCCTGGTTAAAAATCAATCAGAACACCTTGACACCTTGATACCTCTCCCAAAAATGAGAACCAAAGGAACTAAAGAAAAACACCACAACTTCTCTTATACTCCACCCCAATTCTGAAGCAAAGACAACCTCAAATTCAGCCCAAGAGGAAGAGAAGAGAGAGAGCCGTAGAAGCAACTCTCTCTCTCTCTCTCTCTCTCTCCCACAACCTCTCTAGAGAGAACCATAAAAGAAGAAAAGGCAACACCTTTGGAGAGTTTTGGCAGTGGCCAGGCAATGTGGGGCCTGTGCACTAGCACTAATTAGTGGCATAATAAAAATATTAACATCATTTTTTAGGTGATGATTAGCTGTATATTAATGAAATGATTTGAGGGCTGGTAATGAATCAAATTCGATTCTTTTTTGTGTTTTAAGTTTTATACATATATATAAATATATTTATCGGCATGCATACTCATCAGGTTTGATTGCAAGATTTAATAAATAATAAAAAATATTTTCAAATATAATATGAAAAATAATTGCAAATTTTTTAAATTCCTATACTGCCCTTTTCCGCTGTTTGTTTATCTTAATAAATGTGTGATTTATTTATTATTTTTTTTAAAAAACCTTGACATTAAATTTAAGAACTAAAAGGAAGAAAACTATGAATTGAGTAAATTTTTTACTGATGAGAATGATGTGGTCATTTGAACATTTTAATTAATTTTTTTATTTATCAACCTTGTATAATCCAACAGTATAATATACAAAGCCCCATATTAAAGGCTAGAACGTTGAATCCTTTTCAATACTCGATGAATAATATAAATAGTAACTTATATATTTTTTAAAAAATTTAATTTTTAATAAAAAACTGTTAGATAAAAGCTGATGTAAGTATATATGCAAATATATGTGTATATTTTTAGAATTATTAATTAAGCCTTTTTATATATTGTACTGGAATAATGGAGCTGATGAACTATCCAACAACTCTTTTTATGTCATGATGGCATACTATTTGTTGGCCTTAGGTGGCGATTTTGGTGTTTTGTTTGGCTATCATGAACGCGAGAGAGAGAGAGAGACGCGGATTGATAACCAGAAAGAAAAAGTTGAAAGAAAAAAAAAAAAAAGAATAAAGGCAATAGAATTCCAGATTGACGTGTGACATTAACAATGTTCAGCAACCTGTTCCTATCTCCAGATTTTATTTATTTATTTTTTAAATATGGGGAATAATAATTGGGTGGTTTTTGCATACTTATTTTTGCATCATCAATATAAATATATGTTTTATTTTTTAAAAAATTTCTGCATTTTAGTATTGTTTTTAAGTTACAAATAACATTATTATTGTTTTCAGATAAGCCTTGTGTAAGATTTCAACGCTCAACTTTTATTGAGTTGAGAAAGAACTAGTCAACCAACTATACTATACTACTATAAAAGCGTGTTTCATTGGATTTTTGTTCCCTTTTGATTTATAGTATTTATAAAATAATTTTGATTTAATTTTTTGAATGATCACTTTATTTTTTTTTAAAATTAGTTTTTCAATCAATTTTTTTTAAATTATAATTATTAAGTTTTTTTATTATTTAACTGAATTACATCATACTCTAATTTTTAAGGTTTTAGAGTTTAGGTTTTACTGTTTAGAAGAGCTGACATTGCACAATTAAAATAATAAAATAATTAAAATATTATAATTTAAGAAGAGGAAATAAAAACATAAATTTAACAAAATTGAGGGATTATTGATGAAATTCAACCATTAATTTTAATAATAAAGACACTCACATTCGCTTTCTTTTTCTTTTAAGGTCAAACCATTATTTTTTATTAACACCCATGAATTTATTTATGAGGGCACTGAATTTTTAAATACATAAATAAATTTAAGCAGACCACCAACCAACTTTTCAGCACTTAATTAAAAGAGCCAACAACCAATTATTAAGGGATATAGCAAGCCGTATATAAGCCATATTTTAGCTAATTTCATATCACCAAAACGAGAAATAATGTTTCAACTAACCAAATAAGGAAGCACATTCACACGCTAGAGGCTGCATTAAGTCCCAACCACCAAACCAAGCCATTGAGAGTGATTTTCTGGAATCCTACCTCATTGTCTCCAACCCCCCACCAAACACTTGCCACCCACTTTGAGCAACTTGACTAAAAAGAAAATGTGATCCTTTATGGTGTCAAGACTAATCAAAAATTAACTTTTTCTTATTTCTGATAAATATATTGGGAAAAATGTTTTATAACTATTTTCATTGCCAAGTGTTTGAAAAATTACGGAAATAGTGGTGCAAAAAAAAGGTTTTTCAGATGAGTATATATAAGCCAGATGATCAATTTTTGGTAATGCACGTATCTTCTATAAATCAAAAAAAAAAAAAAAAGAGTTCTATATTTGACAATTGAAATATTTCACTTTCTTTTGGAACATTATCTCAAATAATGGCACACTGAACCCACTTCCATTTTGTGGTCTATGCTCTCCAACACATCATTCTTGCTTGATTTCTTCTTGGTAGTGAGTCAATGTTGGGTTAACGTTATGATAAAAAAATAATTATGATAATAATATTTATGCATAACATTGTGACACAAGGATACAAACGCTTGGTATTCAAATAGCAGGCTTTTGTTTAAAGCAAGCATCTTTTGACAGCAGAATGAGTGATGGATATGCCACTGGTTAAATAAATATAGCCAGCCATTAAAAAATGGATTCAATAATAGTTGATATTTTTTGCATCATGAAAGCCGCACCACTTGAATTATTGTTGACTGTTTCTCTTGTGGAGTAAATTAGCAAACCCAAATCTCAGTGGTAGTTTAAATTTAAGTTCAGTGGAGGGCATTTTGCAAAATTAATTACAAGTGAGAGTAGATAGATTGAGCCAACGGCACCCTCTTCTAAAATTTAACTAAATACCTCTATATATAAAATTTTGAAAATTTTAATTTAAAGTATTTATATAAATAAATAATTAAATTATATATATAATTTAATTATATATATATATATAATTAAATAATTATATATTAAATAAATTTACCCAAATATCTCTATATATAAAATTTTAAAAATTTCAATTTAAATTATTTAGATAAATAAATAATTAAATTATAATATATATATATATATATATATTACAAATATTTTAACAAAAATAAAACAAAACTAGGGTTTTGATAATAAGTATAATATGAAATTAAGTTAAATAAGTGGGGGTATAATTGGAAAAAACAAATTTTCCAGATTACCACCAACCTGGTAATCTGGATTACTACCTATTTTGGTGGTAATCAGATTATCACCTCATTTGGTAATATTTCACTATTAGTAATCTCACATTACCATTGCTACAGTAACTAAACATGGTAATGTTTTCACATTACCGCCAGATTCCCGGTAATGTTTTCACATTACCGCGAACCAAACGGCCCCTAAGGGTTATGGTTTGTGTTTTGACATTTTCATACCAAAATATTCTCAACACCGTTAATACTGACGGAGCGGCATAAAAATTAAATAGTTGTATAATATAAATAAGGGCAACAAATTGTAAATTCAGATCTATCTTTTAACATTTTAACTAAAAACAATTGATTATAATAATATAAATAAAAATAAAAAAATTGAATTCATGCTTATTTTTATTTCACATCACCAATATGGAGAGGATTAAGAAATTTACCATTTTTTTACAAACAATTTAAATTTAAAAAATATTAAAGTGCTAGAACTTAAATCACTAACCTCCAATTCATAAAAAAGCAAATTACATGCAAGTTTAGAAAAGTTTCTCAAAACTAAACCCCTTAAATTTACATCCAGTGGATTTTGTCATTGCTGCGGTTATGATACGAGAAAACGAACCATTATCTTGTTTTTCAAAAAACCTAATAAATACACTCATTAGTAAAAGAAATAAAATAAAATATCAAAGGTTAAAACGAAAATTTAAAATAAATATAGGCAGCATTTAAGTTCACTAATAAATACACTCACTAGTGAAAACCCATAGAAAAGTTCCAAACAAAAAGGTTTTGATGTAATAATTCTTTTTTGATAATGTTCCTCCAGGCTGCACAATTTGAATATAATAATTAAAATATCCTAATGTAAAATAATAATAAAAAATAAAATCGTGAATTGAACTTTAACATATATTCGACACGAAGACAATAGTAAACCTTATAAAAAATATCACAAAATTAGTGGGTTATTAGTTTGGAGATTATTTGAGGTGAATAGAGGATTGAAGATGGAAACTGAAGATCATCAATTTTCTATATATATCAGAACATTACGTTTTTAAAATATAGAATAATAACAATCTACTCAAAGTCTCAAATTATAAAAAAACATACAATTCTAAAATTCTTGAAACCTGTGAAATTATAAAATTAGTAAGATTTCTCAATTTTCTCAATTTTTGAAAATTTTGAAATTAATAAATTTGTAATTTTATAAAATAGCACTAACCCTTGAAATTAATTTGAAAATGTATGTTTTTCTTAAATGGAAATTCAAAGAATTTTATTAATTGGAGCGACAACATTTATTTGGAGCGACTAAATGTCATTGAATTAATTCTCATTAAATTTAAAATTTTCAAGATTTAATTGTATTTTTATCTTAATGACAAATTTTAATTAATAGTGATATTTTATAAAAAAAATTAATTACGAAATATATTTATTTAAATTGCAGAAAAAAATTCACATGTGCTGAAATCATGCATATTTTCATTAACTTAAAACGGTTTATAGGATACTGAAACTATTAATTGTGAATTTAAGTCTTAAGTACAATTATTGTCTTTATAATTCAGTATGTTATACGGAACAATTCTTTTTAACAAGAAATTCCATACAGTAATGATGAGTGTATGGAATATATATTTTTTTTAATGGATGCCTTGACTTAATTTAGTTTTTTGTCCTATTCCTTTTATTTTAATACTTTATTGGGTATTTTGAGCAGAATGGCAGCAACTTTTAATATTAAAAACAAAAATTGATGTATTTTGGAGTGAAACGAGCACAAAGGATCAAGTCCAAAGAAGAGCACGGGCTCAGCAAGGGCATGTTTAGGGCGTGCGGAACCTTGGATGAAAGGTTTTTGAAGAGCATAACCCTTAGCACAGTTCTAGTGCCCAGGGCACGCTCGTGCTTCATAAGGATGGTTGTGCTCTAGGCGGTGCAAATCTTTGGATGTCAATTCTATGTTTAGATTCAAGTCCATGCACCAGCACGATACCTGGAAATAAACCCAAAAATTAGGTTTTGAGGCAAAAATTAGGATGAACCCACCAAGGGGTTGCTAGAGTTTGAAAAAATATCTCAAGGTGACTCAACAGGAGCGGATTGCCATGGTTCCTACTGTCTTTAGAGCATCTCAATCCGCGAATTAGCCTTCTTCAACTTCAAATCCATCCCATCCATTTGGAGAAGTTTAAGATATTCATTCAAATTTAATACTAGTCTTTAGATTTGGATTACGATTTTTTGATTTTGTCTATAAGAAGCTAAATCATCATTGGTGCCTCAGACCATGACTCTCTTGATGACTTGTATTTGATTTTCTTATTTATATTTTGGTTATCGGAGTTTTCTTGTGAATTTCCTATGTTACATCATGCTTGCAATTTGTATTAATGTGAAAACATCATTTGCAACTCTGGTTAGCATGGTAACGATTGAGAAATCCACCATGTTAGGTGCTACATAGTGAATATGGAGTGAGTGCATGCCTAGAGATAGGGTATACGCTGTCGATCCTTCTAAATTAGGGTAAAACCTAATAGAGGGATTCATAGAACTTAAAACAATCATAGGATAATGTAGCTTACCGTATATGATTTGTGTTAATTACCTAGACCAAGGGGTCAACGATTTTGGAAATCTTCACTATCTAAGAGTGCTCCATTGATAGCCAGTATAGGAAATCATTGCAAGCAAGTTTTGAGAGGATTGAGCCTAAGGCACCGCTTCATCCCTTGCTTTACCCCAAGTTCGTCATCATCTTTTACTTTTAATCTTGTCAATTAGGATTAGTAACCTTCATCAAATTTCACCAGCTAGATAATGGAGGAGAAATTAGTAAAAATATAGCTGATCTCTATGGATTCGACTACTCGACTCTCTGGTACACTTTACTGAATGATCTATACATTTGCTACACACAAGGAGTGTATCATGTACATGAATGTAGAAAATTATTTTGACAAGAAATCAATATTGTAAATTAACACAGAAAGTGGTTAATATTGTTTTGCTTTGGCATATGATCTTAAGCATATAGTTGGTTTACTCATTTTTCTAAATTGACATGAAATTTAGGATAGACGTCAATGAAAATATCACCAAATAAGCTTATCAAATATTGCTATATTAGAATGTTATAAGTTGTTTGAAAAAATAAAAAATATATAAAATTGGGTGAAATTATTCAAAAAATTTTGGTTAGGTGTAATTCCTTGAATAATCCTCAAATTTTATAAATTTACTTTTTTAGTCCCTTTACTCTTTTAATTAAGTCATGTCATCTTGGAAACTAAACCCAAAACATTCAAAAAGGGACTGCCATGGTTCAATTAAAAAAGTAGAGGGACTAAAAAAATTAAAATTTCAAATAAAGGCATTTAAAGGGTAACTTTAAAAAAAATCAAGAGACTATTCAGAGAATTATACAATCTGGTTATATGCCAAGTGACTAATTATATATTCTGAAAATATACTTAAGCATTTTCTAATACCCGGTCTCGAATTTATGCTTCGCCCTAAGCTATTATGGTAATTTTATGTTCTTGTGGTTATCTCTGAGAAAGTCGGGGTATTTCATGAATTTTTTTATTTATATAAAACCCTAATCTCTCAATCCAAATCTTATATTCAATCAATTCTTTTCCTTGCCAGCCCCTTTTGAAGTCATCTTGGCGTAATAATCTTCTTCTTCTTTCCCTCTTTTGTCGAGAATCAAAATAAATCTTTCATCTCATCTCTTTCATTGTTTTTCCTCTTATTCATTGCATTGGTTTGCATCATCCTCCCATAAATTTTTGATTTTTCATTCTTTAAATTAGATTTTTTATTTTGTGAGCTACTATGCTTGGATTGGATAAATGGTTAGATTTTAGGTTTTAGGATTGATTATAAATAATTTCTTGATAAAAAATCTTATATTTTGTGAGCTACTATCCCGTGTAGCTCTCAATATAGGGCACACAGCCTTCCGCATGGGCATGTGGATACCCGTTACTCCTTTGGGAGTCTTCTGTATGTTAACACAAAGTGCATGGATGCCTGAATGTCTCTCGGTATGAGGCATAAGGCCTCCTACATGGTTGTGCGCTATAGCACACAGTTGAGTACTAAATTAGCTCGAGGTAACGTAATGTAGGAGAGGACGTTAGTGTAGAGTATTTTAACATTAAATAACAAATAGTTTTCTTGAAGATAACTATTTACTTATTTGTGGATTAACTATGGGTCTACTAGTGGAAAGTATTCATTATTGTTGAGCTTCTTAATTATCTTGTTCAACTAGGCGAACAAATATGATAGAGAAACGATATTTCTTTTTATGTTTACTTCATTGTTTTCTAGGACATTTTCATGATAAAAATATAAACTTTTTACTCTGATGTTCTGCAGTTTGCATTCAAGTTTTCATTCATACATTTCGTTGGTTTCTAGAGTTGTTAGGAGATGAGTGGAGTTTTGGTGTCTAGAGTTATTACGAGTTTCAACATACTAATAATGACAAGTTGCAACAATATGACATTTGTTTTTGCAAATTTGACATTGTGGGGAATTTTTATGATTAAGAAATCAAGATGCTTAAGCAAAAAGGTTATTGGAAATAGGTTGATGGTAAGTTGAGGTAGGAATTTAGGCTGGAGGCACAAAGTTTTGCAAGCCAAATTGTGTGGGTCTGGGCTTGTCCCAACCAATGGGCCCATCATGTTTTTTTTGCAAATTTAGAGAACCAAAGATATAGTACCTGGAAAGATGAGGAGCAATAGTATGGCCATGACATCCCCTCCTAGTTCTCATGTGATTTCTATCACCTTGTGTATAAGCGCAAGAGCGACTTTAGGTTAAGTTGGCGGTGGTCCGTGAAAGATAAGAAGACGTTGCTCATGAAGTAGTAGTTTGGCACATAGATTGGCCAAGGAAGGAGGAGAAGGCAGATTTTCAGTAGTGCTGATGAAAGCTTTAAAGTATGCTAGTAAACCATTGATTATGAATAGAGCAAGATCTTCATCTCCAACGCAATCTCCAAAAACGCTCAATTTTTCAACAATGACTATGATTCCAGCAAGGTAATCTGTTATGGATTTGTTGCATTTGGTTGCCGTGTGAAAGCGAAGACAAAGTAAAGAATGGCAAGTAGTAGACTGTCGAAGAAATTTTTGCTCAACTTTGACCCAAAGTGCATGAGCAGTAGAACATCCAAGTGCTAAGGAGGCAATGCTTGATAGGGATGGCAAAAATAACCAAACCCGACCCGGCCCGACCCGAGTTTGACGGGTAATACCCGGTTTGACTGGGTTTCGGGTCGGGTTCGGGTAATACCCGATAGGTATAAAACGGATGCGGGTCGGGTATGGGAATTCTGATACCCGACCCGAACCCGACCTGATGATATATTATAAAAAAGTCCCTAATGTTTATTTATCTTCTTTTAAATTTTCAAGACCTTATTAAATAAGAAGCAAAAATTTTGTTAAAGTTGGGGGGCTGATTTGTAAAAATGTAACTATATGATTGACCATCATCAATGCTCATCCCATCCCGATAGAAAAAGAGAGAAGGAGAGAGGGAGAAGCCACCGACTCGCCGGTCGCCGCGCGTTTCAAAAGGTAGGATTTTTTTCTTTAATTCTTCCCTAATTTCTCTAATACTTCTTTGTTATCCATTGATGTGTAGATGTTTGCCACTAATTAATTTGGGGATTTCACTTTGATCCTTTTTTTTTTGTTTTTAGGGTTTCAATAATTGTGAATCTGGAATGGCTTGATCTTATGTTCATGTTTATCAAAGTAATCATTCTATATCTCAACTTGGCTCTCTTTATATTTTGAGTCAATGTTATTATAGTTGAAATGGTGTGCATCCACACTCTGTTAATTTTTTAATGGTCATTTGAACAAAAAAATATATATATAATTTGAATGTTTATTTTATGTTGAATTTATATATTTTGTGTTGTTTTGAATGGTTATTTTAATTTCTACTTGAATGATGGTTATTTGAAAAAAAAAACAACCTATGATTTGAATGTGTATTTTAGGTTGAATTTGAATATTGTTTGTTGGTTTGAATGCTTATTTTAATTTCTACTTAATTTTTTTAATTTATTTTAAATATTTTTAAATAGGTTATTTCGAGTCGGGTATACCCGCGGGTACCCGATACCCGTTGGCTTTGGGTGTGGGATGGGGTTCTAAAAACCCGTCGTGTTCGGGTATGGTGGCGGGCTAGCGGGTTCGGGTTCGGGTTCGTGTATGGTAAAACTCGCACCCGACCGGACCCGTTGCCATCACTAATGCTTGATGACAAAGTTGAAGTAATGCAACTATAAAAAGATGATCATGTTGTTGTTATTGAAAAGCAAAGGTGTGAAAAAGCTCGGTGGTGAGGAGGATCCATTGATGTATCCAGTAATATCACAGGTAAGGAAAATATATTCAACACTGTTTTGCCATATCAAAGTAGTTTGTAGAGTTTAGAGTAATAATAATGAAGTGTTGTAGAGATGATTATGTTAGGTGGGAGTTGTGAGAAGAAAAAAAAAAAGAGGACTGGAGGAAAAACAAAATCAACTAGCTCTTGATACCATGAAAGAGAAGGCAATATAAATGTAAAAAACATTTTTATTGATTGGTGTGTGTGTGATAATATAATTGATTTCCCTATTTATACAAGAGTTTAGTATCTACAATAAGAAGATAAATAAATGAGAATATTACAATTGTTAATTTTATGTAGGGGTGACAATTGTGTAAAAGGGTCTAATCGTGTCATGTCAAGATAGGAATATAACACCAAAATTCTAGACACAAACATGACACGGTTATTAATCGTGTCTGATTTCCTAAACACATACACGCCCCATATATGAAGCGTGCAACACGATACGACCCATAATTAACCCGTTTAATCAGTAATTGGGTCGGGGAGTGTAATTGGGGCGTGTAATATGATACGACCCGACCCACTTAATACACTTATAATTGGGTCTTGTAGCACGACACAACCCATTTAACCTGTTTTTACACAAAAAATTATGAAACAACAATAACAAAAAAATTTTAATTAAGTTCAAGTTACATATATCAATAGTTAGATATTTAAGTCTAACATACATAAGTATTTAAATATTTAAAAATCCAACAAATATATATACACACATCTTATGCCAAAACCCGAGATCCAAAGTCCAGGCGGAGATGCTTGAAGAGGACTTTTAGAGGCAGATCTAGGGTTTTGGAGAAGGTAGTCGATATTGAATCTTAAGCAAATATATATACATAAGTATTTTTCTTTTTCATAAAGGGTTTTGGAGGCAGAGCAGCGAAAGAGAATGTAGGCAACACTTAGGCAAAGGTTTGGAGACGAATGTTTTTTCTTTTAGTCATTTCTCACAGAGAACTAAAGAGTAGCTGTCTAGACTCTGGATCTAGGGTTTTTGCATAAGATGTTTGTATACATATTTATATATGTTGGATACAATTACGTTTTTACCATTATTTTCATGGCTCACACGAGTTGACATGATTACAACACAAAACCATTTAATTTAAGCGTGTCTTAATCATGTCGACCCATTTAGGACACGAACCCATTCATACTAAACCCATACATGCTTTAAACAGTGTAATGTCTTGTCGTGTAATCTTGTCAATACCCATTTTGCCACCATAATTTGATGTAACTGACATCAATTTAATATGTGAATAATCCTCAAGTCATACCAAAGGATACATAATTAATTGATCCTCAAATCATGCCATAGAATATGATGTGATTACATGATTCCGTCGCAAGTATCTACAAATAATGATGGAGACTTTTTGTAACAAATTTTCTTAATAGAAATTCTCATCAACTATAGTATGCTCAACTTCTAGCAACTAAATAGAAATGGAAATGTTTCATTGCTAACTTTCTATTGCTATTCAACTATATTCCATTGCAATTTCTTAACATCGGTAATTTAACAAAAACAAGTCCAACATATAAAGTCTATTATATTGATAATCGGTCGCTGATTCTGTCAGCAACATCTACAAATAATGATAGAGTAATTCCATAGAAAGTGTTCAACACGAAAATCATTCAAACGTGTAGTCTTATTTTATTGGTAATCTATTGTTCATTCTCGTCGCCAGTGTCTAGAAATAACAACGGATTTATTCCGTATTATTTATTCCTTTTCCTTTTCCTAAATTTCTTGGAGTGAATGTTAGAGTTGTGCTCTAAGGTGTTGTGTTTGGTTCCATCTCTCTCTTATCTTTTTTATTTTTTTGAATTATTGTTGAGTTGGATTATATTCCTTATATATTTAAACTTGTTATAAGTGAATCCATAAGTGTGTAATTAGTGGTTGTTATTTGTATTTATTTCATTGTTTTCAACACTTTTGAACTATACTCTAGTTAATTATGTGTTTTCTTGGGTTAAAGTTTCAATGTTATATATATATATGCTTTACTCATGATTGAGGTTTAGAATGATTTTGCCTTGCGATGCCTCATGGTAAGGTAGACGTTTTACGCCATCTATTTCAGAGTATCACAGAGATTGCCAAGTGCTCACTCAAGGGCTGAGGCATGACACCTTTATTTAATTCCAATGGTTTTTTTGGTTCAAAATATTATTAAAAATGTTTGATTCATTTTCTTGTGTCTTATCGAAGATCAATAATTTTGTTGTTATACAAAGCTTTGAAATTTTTGTAAATATTGGATTTCTTTATTTTTAGGTGTTGCGATTAATAATATACTTAGTTGTTTTAGAGTATTTAGTGTTTGTATGTCATGACATCTTTGATGAGTGAATGAAGCCATGATAAATTATTATGTATTATTTATGATCTATGCTATTGTAAGTAATTATTTGATTTTATGAAATTTTTGTGATATCTAGAATAAAGAGTTCATTGTTATAATATGAAATT
The DNA here is from genome assembly GCA_902712375.1 of Dioscorea dumetorum. Classification (NCBI taxonomy): domain Eukaryota; kingdom Viridiplantae; phylum Streptophyta; class Magnoliopsida; order Dioscoreales; family Dioscoreaceae; genus Dioscorea; species Dioscorea dumetorum. The sequence continues at coordinate 19,189 of CACTHL010000893.1, forward strand.
AAGTTCAATGAGGCAGCTTCATACCAATAACCAATAAGTAGTAGTAATTAGTAACAAATCAATAATGAAAATGAAATTGAAAAGTTATAAAAGTGCAACTAGCTAGACACACTTTTGCATCCCAAAATTTGTATTCTTCTCGATTCTTTACAATAATCAAAGATGAATCAATCCTTGGATTTGACTTTTATTAGAAAGTATAAATAGTAATAATTAAGTACAAAATCTTACAACAAATATCAGATATTTAATTTTTAATTTTTGTAGATGCTGAAGTTGAAAGCATTAAAAGTTCCACTGACAAAAAATTCTCTTATAGGATTTATTTCATCCCTTTAGGACTTAGCACTCAGGTTGGAGGGTATGCGGACTCCCTAGTGGTTTCAATTTCTTTTTTGCTAGGAGAGGTATTTAACTACATCCCAACAAAGTTAAAGCATATGTGTGGGTGACTGTAAGAAGTGTTGTAATTTTATTTGAATTTTTTTTTAATCCACAAATTGGCAACCCATAAAATTCATATGCTCAACTCCCTTCCTCACCATCATATTGGTGAGGAAACCATGATAGAGAAGATGATGTAAGCTAGTCTTTTATGATTTTTTTTATGATAATTATTTTGTTGTATACCTAGGAAGCTACTGCTTGATGTAGATGATAGAGAACATGATAGATAGATCTCAGATTGCTTACATAACATAAATGGTTGAAGATTATATATAGAAAGAAATGATGCAATATACGTACATATATGTACAAATATATATGTATAGTGTGTGAGTATATGTATATACATCTAACACCCCCCCCACACACACACAAAACTCAAGGCGGATCGTATGTCTTGAGTTTGGATAACATGAAACGGTGCTGATCACGCGTCTGCGCCTTGGTAAAGGAGTCTGCCACCTGGATCTCTGTGGGGAGATAGTAAAGGGACACTGTTTGTGCATGTACATGGCATCGGGTGAAGTAGGCATCCACACCAATATGTTTGGTTAACTCATGTTTAACCGGATCTGTAGCAATCTGAAGAGCCTAGTACTGTCACAATGAAAATGAGTGGAAGAAGAAATCGATACCCAAAATCTTGTAGAATCGGCAGAAGCTAGAGTATCTCCTGAACAGTGGAAGCCAGAGCACGAACTTCAGCCTCAGTACTGGACTTGGCAACAGTATGCTGTTTCTTGGTCTTCCAAACAATGAGAGAGGACCCAAAAAAAATGCAATAACCAGTGACAGAGACCCGATCATCAGGAGAACTAGCCCATGTAGCATCAGAATAAGCATGTAACTGGATAATGTAGTGTTGAGGATAGAACAGACCACGAGAAGCAGTACCGCGAAGGTAATGCAACACCCGTAGAAGGTGGGCATAGTGAACCGAAGTCAGAGCTGCTACAAACTGACTGAGAATATGAACAGCATGAGAAATATCAGGACGAGTGACAGACAAGTAGACCAAATTGCCCACAAGATGGCGATAGCGAGAAGGTTCTAATAAGGGGATCCCATCAGTAGCATGGAGCTGGAAATGTAGCTCCATCGGCGTGACAGCAGTACGGGTATCAGTCAAACCTGAACGAGCAAGAAGATCTGGGTGTAACGCTGCTGAGAGATCCGGTAGCCATCAGAATGAGAAGTGATCTCGATGCCCAAGAAATAGTGAAGCGGACCTAAATCAGTAATCAGAAAAGTCTCACACAGCTTCTGCTTCACAAATGCAATGTGAGTAGAGTCATCACCAGTAAGAATCACATCATTCACATTTAGAAGAAGAATGGTTCGACACCGAGATGAAGAATGAACAAAGACTGTTGGATCATGTATGCTACCAGTGAAGCTAGCAGCCTCAACTACGGTGTTGAAACGCTCAAACCAAGCCCGTAGAGCCTGTTTGAGACCATAAAGAGCACGACGAAGACGGCAAACCATTCCGGGAGGAACTCGAAAACTAGGGGGAAGAGTCATGTAAACTTCCTCCTTCAAGTCTCCGTGAAGAAACGCATTCTTCACATCAAGCTGATGAAGGACCCATCCACGAATAGCAACAACAGCAACTAAGGTACGCACAGTATGCATGTGGGTCACAGGGGCAAAAGTCTCCTCATAATCACGACCATGCTCTTGCTGAAAACCACGAAAGACTAGACGAGCTTTATAGCGCTCAAGAGACCAGTCAGAGCGGGTTTTAAACCGGTATATCCAACGGTAGGTGATGGGAACAACATGAGAGGGAAGAGGAACTAGATCCCATGTATGAGTTTGAGATAAAGCATCAAGCTCCTCGGCCATGGCATTCTGCCACTCAGGTAACTGAACTGCTTCTCTGTAGGTACCTGGCTCAAAGACATCTGAAACATTGGTGTTAGCAGAAGCATAACGATGAGGAGGATGTAAAGTGGAGCGATCACGTAGAGAGTAAGAGTGGGAGGATACCTCATGTGGTGGATCAATAGTGGGAGATGTGTCAGAGGAGACCGGTCGAGATGGAGGAGCTGTGGGTTCCCGACGATGATAAGTAAATCATATAGAGGGTGAGCAAGAGGAAGAGAGGAAGAATGGGAGGATACTACAGGAGACTTAATAGATAAAGGAGGAGAAGAATGAGATAAAAGTTCAGGAGAAGGGTCAGGAGTGGGAGGAGAAAATATTGGGGGAGGACCCAGACTGGAAGGTGTGGGAAAAAGAAAGGACAAAGGAACTGAGGGAGAAGTAGGGAAGTGGAAGATGGAGAGGCATAGAAGGGAGTGGACTCATCAAATGTGACATCACGAGAAATACGAATACGTTGAGTAACAGGATCATAGCAACGATAACCTTTATGCTCAAGACTATACCCAAGAAAAACACAAGAAACGGACTGGGCAGTGAGTTTGGTCCATTCTCGATGTGAGAGTAGAACAAAACAACGACAGCCAAAGGCACAGAGATGGTCATAGCGGGGAGGGGTCCCATGGAGACACTCACTTGGGCTACGACCATGGAGATGAGAGGAGGGTTGTAGGTTAATAAGATAAATAGTAATGCTGACAGCATCAGCCCAGAAATGAGGGGGAAGAAAAGCACCAAGAAGAAGAGCATGGGACGTCTCTAAGATATGACGGTGTTTACGCTCAGCAACTCCATTCTGGGGATGAGCTCCAGGGCAGGATAACTGAGGTAAGGTGCCTTCAGAAGATAAGAAGGCACGAAAGGCTTGAGAAGTATACTCACCGCCAGAGTCTGACATAAAAGTCTTGATAGGGGAAGAAAATTGTGTGTGTATCATAGCAGTAAATGAGCGATAAATAGATAATAACTGACTACGATGATGCATGAAATAAAGCCAAGTGAAGCGGGTGTAGTCATCAATAAAAATAGCATAATAACGATTACCTCCTTTAGGAACAAAAGGAGCAGGACCTCATACATCAGAATATATGAGCTCAAAGGGAGCAGTAGTATGAGACACACTAAGAGGATAAGGACGTTGTAGCTGCTTGCCAAGCTTATAACAAAAACAAACAACATCAGAAGGAGGAGAAACAGATCCTAAGATACCATGACGAACAAGAGAGGACATACGAGAGGGAGACAAGTGACCAAGAGGATGATGCCATAGATGATGAGATAGAACAGCAGCATGATAGTGAGGAATAGGTGTACCTGGAGATGAAAGACGAAGGGAATCCAACACATAAACTCCATTATGCCGACCAATTCCAATCACCTTCCCACTGTGATCCTGCACACGACAAGAGGTACTGTCAAAAATAACATGGCAACCATAATCAGTAAGTTGGCTAACAGACATAAGGTTCATAAATAAGGAAGGAACATGAGAGAAAGAAGGAATAGAGAAAGCACTCGATGAGAGATGGCCAGTAAAGGAGATAGGAAAGAGTGAACCATTAGCAATATGAACATGTGAGACAATAGGTGATGAATTAGAATGGTGAAGATAAGTAGCATCAGGGGTCATGTGGAGAGAAGCACCAGAGTCAAGAAGCCAAAGAGGACAGGAACTACCTGAAACAGATGGAGAGACCTGAGCCGAAATCGCATGGCCAGTAGAGGAGTCTGCCAAATGGAACTGCTGAAACTGGCGGAACATAGCTATCAAATGCTAATCCGCAAGAGATAACGAAGCAGGAGAGTCGGGTACATTGTACGGCGTAGAAGATGAAGTTGTTGGAGAAGTAATATGAGGAACAACTCGCTGAAGTCCACTCTGCGTTTTCCGATAATTACGCTGAAATTGGCCGAGTATGCCACAGTAGTGACACATGACGTTTTGCTTCAATCGGGGGGAAGATCGAAAGGGAACAAAGGGAGTAAGACGAGTAGCATCAAGCACTTCTTGTGATGGGTGGGGATTCCCGTATTGAATATCTGGTAACGCGCCAGTAAAAGCATACATAGTTTCTTTTTTTGAATTATATATATATATATATATATATATATAGAAAAGGTATGAGTCAGGGGGGGAGGAAGCTTCACTGGCTGAAAGGTGTTTTGTTTTTGTTTTGTTCTTCTTCTCTCTCTCTTTTTTTTTAAATAATAATAATAATAATAATAATAATAATAATAATAATAATAATAATATGAAAAACTATGTCGCTGCATGAGCATTTCAAAAAAAAATTTTAAGGTGATTATGACGGATGAGGTTTGTCAGGTGGGAACTTGCACCAAGTGGGGAGAGTCACGTATTCTTGGCACGGCTTCCAAAGTTTCCGGAGTTCACTGTCGGCAACGGCACGACAACTTGTGATGGCGCTCTACGGATAGTAACAACGGCAACACTTCAACAGTGCGCGAGGGCAATAAAAGCTTGCTGTCGTCGGAGCAGAAGATGGTGGGGAGGCCTGCAGAGTGCTCGGTGGTGGCAACACGGGGAAGGGAGAAAGATGGGCTGTCGGAGAGGTGCTCAGTGGCGGCAGCAGCAAGAGAATGGGATAGTGAGCTACTGGTCGGGTTGATGGAGGCTGCCAAAGAAAAAGCCGGAGGAATCAAACCTCGGCGTCTGATACCATGATAGAGAACATGATAGATAGATCTCAGATTGCTTACATAACATGAATGGTTGAAGATTACATATAGAAAGAAATGATACGATATACGTACATATATGTACAAATATATATGTATAGCGTATGAGTATATATATATATATACATCTAACAGTAGAACCCCTCATTCAACTATAGGAAGTTGGGCTTTATTGGATTTTACATTCTCGCTTTTCTAATTTATTTACTTTTTTTGATAATTTTTTGTTTCTTCCTCTAACTTCTCTTTTCCCTTTTAGCTCCTAGCCCACATGTTTAGCTTGTAGATATTCCTTTTTATAACGACGGGGGTTTCAAATGGATTCTTTTTGGGCAATTTTCTTTGATCCAAGAGTGAGAGTGTTTGTACAAAAAAAAAATCACAAAAGTATAACAAATTAGAACTTTCAAGCTGATTTATCAGCATGGTTTTCCTTATTCGTTTGAATGAAAATAAAAATTCTTTGAAAACACTTTCGTTGACCTATTTTCTAAAAAACATTTCAGCAGAACATGGTTTAATTTTCATCATTTTTAAAGTATGATCAAAAGTAGTTTCTAAAATAATATTCTTCTTTTTATTTATGATTGAGACAGCTTTGGATTGAAAGATGGCATTCTTAGTGCAGGTTATTTAACCACCATTGTGTTTGGAATGTATAGTTCAGTTATTTATTATGTTTTACATTAAAAGGTTTCCTTATAAGTCTTATATACTTTTAAAAATATATCTCGATGATTGCTAAAAATGAATTCTGATATCTAACAGAGTTGTATCATTTCTTTTCTTGAGAATTTTTTTTTTGCTAAAATAAGTTCATAGTTAATTGTCTTTTATATTTGCCCATTTAATATCACCATAACTAAAATGGTTAGAGTTACACATATAAGGAGGATTTGTTCAAGTACATCAAAAGAAATATATGTATATATATTGGGAAAATTGTTAAATTGACCCATTAAATTAATTATACAATCGGGGTAAATATAAAATATTAAAAAATTATAAGAAAATATGAGTTATTATATAAATATTAAAATTTAAAAGAACCCATAAGCCCTAAATTATTTGGCTTTTTGTGTTTTTGTTTAATAACTTTGGGAAACATAAAACTAAAATCAGCTTCTATCCTCTTTACTCTCAATAGTTTTAGCTATTTTCTTAATATTTTGTCAAATTCGATGAAAAACCACCATACATTCTTAGGGGTATTTGGATATAAAGAGTGGAATGGGAGGCATTATTTTCTCATTCCACTTTTTTATTTGAATGCTCATAAATGGGAGTAAGAGAGTATTGGTGAGTAATGAGTGGGAAGTGACAATCCTCTCAAAATTTGGATTGCGCATTCTCCCTCCACTCCTTGGGAGTATAATTACAAATTTACCTTTTTATTTAATAAGTAAAGTTATAATTAATTAACATAATAATTAAATATATAATTTTAATACTAAATAAAAATTAAATAGATAATAATAACAAACCATTAAAATAACAATTTTACTCAAATAATAATAATTAATAATTAAAATAATAATTAAATATATATAATTTTAATAATAAATAATAATTAAAGTAAAATAATAATAGCTAACCATTAAAATAATAATTTTAATTGAAAAAATTAAACTCTTAAGAAGGCAAGGTTTCCTTCATCTTTAAAACTACATTATAATAAATTGTCTTTGTTTTACTTTTAACTTAATTACATAAAATTTAATTTAGATAATAAAGTATTTTAATGTTCTCAACCTTTTATACTTTTGTTACTATATGATATGAGAATGAATGAAGAAGAGGTAGGTTCAGAATTAGTTGGAAATGCAAGCTATAATGATGATTTTTATCAACTAGAAGACTTCCGACAAGGAGATTTTATTGAGGATGTTTACCATAACATTAATTAACCAAGATTAGTGGATTTTAGTAGGTGCCTTTCAGCGAGTATTTTTTTTATTTAGTCATTCATGTAGATTATTTAGGTTTCAATGCTGGAAATTTTTTATTATGAGGCTTATTTTGTTTGGAATTTTATTATGGGCTTAGTTTAGATGCTGCAAAGCATTGTTTTTAGAGTATGAGAAGACGTATTTTGTTTAATACATGTTATGCATTTGATATAAAAATCAACTTATCATTTAATAAAGGGCAAATTACTGTTCACCCCTCGGAAATTTCAAAACTTCCTAAAAACCCCCTCCAAATTTTGCACACCCTGTACAGCACTTCCTTTATAGTTTACATTCTCTTTTACCCCCTATCAGTTACTTCAAGTGGGTCCATGTTATGAAATTCCATTTTTGCCCTTACAAATAATGCGAAAAATACCGCCAATCACATCATGTCTGACCTTTTATGCATACAAGTGTGCATTTTTTGTCTCTGTTTAACTCAATCAAGTTTTCATTTAAAACTGTCTTCTCCGTTTAAATTATTATGTTTCTGTTTAAATATTTGTTTTAACGTTTAAATTCAGCAGTATTCACAAATTTTTAAGCAGAAATATAAGTTTTAAACGGAAACCTCAATTCAATAGAGATATATCATTTGTTAAAAAGAGATCGCGTTTCTTAAAAAGAAACCACAATATTTAAACGGAGACATACTTTTTTAAACTAAAACTCATTTTTTAAACGAAAATTTCATTTGTAAAACTGCAACCATATCAAATGAAAGGGAAACGTACATTACAAATATTAAACAAATCATAACAATCGAAAAACTATTTCGGTCGTTGCATGTAAAGTTTCGATCGTACATTACAAACATAACAATCATAACAATCGAAGAATGTGAAGCTTTAAAGTGACATTAAATGAAGCTCTTCTCCCTTTCCATGTAAAGTGAATCATCATTAATGTGTTTGAGTTAACCAAGATGATCATGCTTAAACAAAACCGCATTATTTAAGCGGAAATATAAGTTTTTAAAGAGAAAAACATCACTTTTTAAAGAGAGGCTGAGTTTGTTAAACAGAAACGCAATATTTAAACGGAGACACTTTTTTAAACAAAAACCTCAATTCCCTTTGCATGTAAAGTGAATTTGAAGAATGTGAAGCTTTAAAGTGGCATTAAATGAAGCTCTTCTCCCTTTGCATGTAAAGTGAATCATCATTAATGTGTTTGAGTTAACCAAGATAATCATGCTTAAACAAAACCGCATTATTTAAGCGGAAATATAAGTTTTTAAAGAGAAAAACATCACTTTTTAAAGAGAGACTGAGTTTGTTAAACAGAAACGCAATATTTAAACGGAGACACTTTTTTAAACAAAAACCTCAATTCCCTTTGCATGTAAAGTGAATCATCATTAATGTGTTTGAGTTAACCAAGATGATCATGTTTAAACAAAACCGCAATATTTAAGTGGAAATATAAGTTTTTAAACAGAAATACATCACTTGTTAAACAGAGACTGAGTTTGTTAAACAGAAACGCAATATTTAAACGGAGACACTTTTTTAAACAAAAACCTCAATTCCCTTTGCATGTAAAGTGAATTTGAAGAATGTGAAGCTTTAAAGTGGCATTAAATGAAGCTCTTTTACCCTTGCATGTAAAGTGAATCATCATTAATGTGTTTGAGTTAACCAAGATGATCATGTTTAAACAAAACCGCAATATTTAAGTGGAAATATAAGTTTTTAAACAGAAATACATCACTTGTTAAACAGAGACTGAGTTTGTTAAACAGAAACGCAATATTTAAACGGAGACACTTTTTTAAACAAAAACCTCAATTCCTTTTGCATGTAAAGTGAATTTGAAAAATGTGAAGCTTTAAAGTGGCATTAAATGAAGCTCTTCTCCCTTTGCATGTAAAGTGAATCATCATTAATGTGTTTGAGTTAACCAAGATGATCATGCTTAAACAAAACCGCATTATTTAAGCAGAAATATAAGTTTTTAAAGAGAAAAACATCACTTTTTAAAGAGAGACTGAGTTTGTTAAACAGAAACGCAATATTTAAACGGAGACACTTTTTTAAACAAAAACCTCAATTCCCTTTGTATGTAAAGTGAATTTGAAGAATGTGAAGCTTTAAAGTGGCATTAAATGAAGCTCTTTCACCCTTGCATGTAAAGTGAATCATCATTAATGTGTTTGAGTTAACCAAGATGATCATGTTTAAACAAAACCGCAATATTTAAGCGGAAATATAAGTTTTTAAACAGAAAGACATTACTTGTTAAACAGAGACTGAGTTTGTTAACCAGAAACGTAATATTTAAACGGAGACACACTTTTTTAAACAAAAACCTCAATTCCCTTTGCATGTAAAGTGAATTTGAAGAATGTGAAGCTTTAAAGTGGCATTAAATGAAGCTCTTTTACCCTTGCATGTAAAGTGAATCATCATTAATGTGTTTGAGTCCACCAAGATGATCATGCTTAAACAAAACCACAATATTTAAGTGGAAATATAAGTTTTTAAACAGAAAGACATTACTTGTTAAACAGAGATTGAGTTTGTTAACCAGAAACGCAATATTTAAACGGAGACACACTTTTTTAAATAAAAACCTCAATTCATTTGTGAGGCTCTTTGAAGAATTTAAAGTTTTAAAGTGGCATTAAATGAAACTCTTCTCCTTTTGCATGTAAAGTGAATTTGAAAAATGTGAAGCTTTAAAGTGACATTAAATGAAGCTCTTCTCCCTTTACATGTAAAGTGAATCATCATTAATGTGTTTGAGTTCACCAAGATGATCATGATTAAACAAAAAACGCAATATTTAAGCGGAAGTATACGTTTTTAAACGGAGAGATATCACTTGTTAAATAGATACTGAGTTTGTTAAACAGAAACCGCAATACTTTTTTAAACAGAAACGTCAATTCTTAAACAGAAATATATCACTTGTTAAATGGGGCGGAGTGGAAGGCGCCGGTGGATAGGGGATCAGATTGGGCGAGCACCGCCATGGTGTGGACGGTGGAGATCTTGATAGATGGGGCGGCGGTAGAGAGGGCGGAGTGAAGGTTTTGCATCGCTAGGAGGAGTTGGGAAAAAAGGGAGGAATCGCCGGAGCTGAGGAATTCATTGCCCACGGAGACGACAGAGATGGAGGAGGCTGATAAGTAGGTGAGCACGTTGGCGGCCGCCCATTAGGAGGCCGCGACGGGGTCGGCGGCGAGGGAGGGGATGTCGCCGTTGGCGGCGCCGATGACAAGGAAGATGTTGGAGTGCCACGACTTCCCATGCAATGGGCAATTTCGTCCATAAAATTCAAAAATAACTTTATTAACCATTATTATATGTTTTGGGGGGTCAGAAAACATTGTGTTTAAAAAGAAGGGGTTTTTAGGGATTTGAAAATTAACGGGGTGTTTTCGGCCATTTCGCAAACTTAGGGGGTGTTTTTGGCCATTCCGCGTTTAATAAATATATTTTTATTTATAAAATCCAATTTGATCGGATTCGATCCAAGCTGGTTATTATTGCATATCATTTAAATAGGCATCTCTAAAATTTTGTTCACCATTGCATTTATACATCAAGCATAATAGAGAAATTTAAATTTCAAATAAAATTTTTTGAAAACCAAAAATAATTCTTCAAAAGTCTCGATGGCGTTTGGTTGGATATAGTTCTAAATGCACCAAATTTTTAATTACAGTATAATTACCTCAATTTTAAAATTCAATAAAATCAAATCGGGTGTTTGGATGAATGTATTTGAAAATAAAACAAATAACTTGAGATAACACAACTTAGAAAAAAAAATATATATGATATTTGAGGCTACAATTCGCCCGCCTTCTTTCTCTCTTCTTTCATAACCGTTTTTCCTGTAATCGTCATGTCTTTCTATCTTCACTAGCAACTTAGAAATCAAGATATCATGCCCATTTCATTTTCTTTTTCACTATCTCTTCCTCTATTTCTTGACTAAAGGGTGTGTTCATTTGGGCGTAAGTGGGCAAAAGTGGAGGGAAGTGGACTGACTTCTTCCACTTCTGATGTTCTTTTCCTCTGAAGTGGGTTTTAGTTAAAACCCACTTCGGTACTTTTTTCACCGAAGTGGGGGAAGTGAGTTTTTTATAAAGCTCACTTCCTCCACTTCCAAAGATTCTTCAGAAGTTACACCACTTATACCAAAATGAACACCAAAAGTGAAAGATGAATAATTCATGAAACACTTCCTGGAAAATGAACACAAGAAGTAGCGGAAGTGATATCATTTCCACCACTTCAGGGCACTTCAAGGAAGTGCCACTTCCCTCACTTCCTGACTTCCTTCTACTTACGTCTAAATGAACGAAGCTTCTAAAGAGGCTAACTATATATATATATATATATATATATATATATATATATAAACCATTAACCAGTGTATTGGAATGTTAATGAATGGCTAATGAGTTGACTCGGAATGGAATCTTTGGGTTCACAACACTATAATAGTACGGTACAATAGTGCATATACAACAAAAATATTGTAACATTACTGTTGATTTACTATTTATTAGATACTCGGCATGCACGTGATAGGGGTCTAATAGTCCCATGTGACGTTAAATATATATGATAAAACATTTTGCTTGGGTATTCGTATATAATAATATTTTGCTGGTTAATTTGATTTTATTTAGATTACAATATTTTGCATATATTATACACATTATAATTTTCTTTTTTTTTTTGAATTTTAAATCAATAAAAGAAAGGTCAGCTTGTTGACTTGGTAGTGTGAAAATTTATAGGATGGATTGAATTAAGTTTGATTTACCAGTCCTACCCAACAAACTAATGTTTCCACGGCATTCAGTGGTCTGTCAACCAAACATGGACCACTGGTGCAACTATTTTGATTCATTGCAATCTATAGATTAATATATCAACTACTTAATATGAATAAATTATATATATATTAAGCTTTCTTCAAGGTAAGTATCCTGCTTTAATGATTAGAACACTAATGGGTTTTAGGTTGACGATTAGACTTGATTTTTATAAAAGAAATGGCTATCTCAACATGCTGAACTTTGGAACTACAAGTAGTTTGAAAGCGACATGTCTCCAACTGTTGTTGAAAATTTAATCGTTCGAATATGCTTCTCGATTGTCAATTTATTGTGAGATTTGTTGGCTTAACCTATATTTTGGGATTAATATGTCTAACTGTACCATTTGAAGGAAGGCATATAAATTGATAAAATATAGAATAAATTATAAATATTTCTGTACATCTCTCTCTCTCTCTCTCTCTCTCTCTCTATATATATATATATATATATATATATTGAATAAATCAAATAGTTTGACTTGGAAGTCTACCCTTGAGGCTTGGAAGGTTCACAAAGATCCAATAATGAGTTAGGTGAGGTTTATTTCCTTGTGTTTATAAATTTTTCTTGCCACGCCTGAATTGGAATTGGCTTTTGATCAATTTAAACATGTGCCTTATTGACATATGGACAATGAATTGAAGAGCTAAAGCTCTCACTTGGCAAACATTGGTTCCATGGTCTAAACAATAAGTTCGAGAAAATACATCTTCATAGAATGAGCATGCAAAATTTGACTTATTCATGTTTCCTATGAATTAATAGGAAATGTTTCACAAATAATTTTAGAAGCTAATTTTTGGATTCTTTTTATGATGTGAGAAAATTCTCTAGGGTTAATTATGTGATATAAACATAAGATTTGTGCATGGTGTTTTTATTTGAAATATGCTTCATGCTGTAGAGCATTTACATCTAATTGATTCTATACGATAGCTAAAGACAAGAATCTAACATAGATGATTGGGTTGCTAGATCTTCTTATCTCAATTTATTTGCTATTACACTAAAGAACTTATCCATATTCACCCAATTAATTTGTTTTCATCATTATAGTTGAGTTCAACAACTGGAATTCAACTACAGAAACGCTCTGATGCGATTGATCTTTGTTGATATGAATTTTTTGCTTTTGTCACTAAGTTATTGATTTGATTTAGTAATGTCTCATTTCTTAGGGTAAATTACCTGAAGGTCTTTTGTTGTGTAGTGACATATATACTAGACCACAATGGAAGTGCACTTTGTTACCCTCTAATTCATCATGCTATTTTAATAGAAATTTGTTATAGAAAATATCAACAATTGATAGAACCTTAAAGCTGTTCATCAATATTGGAGTAGATTGTCTTCAACAAGGCAAATTATTTGCTTCATTCACTATAAAAGGAATTTCCCAATAATATATAGTATCCACCAGATGTTCAAGAAAAATAAGACTAATTTTGAATTCTTTTACTATAAATTAACAATTTTACCTCTACAGTGAAAAATTAGACTAATTTTGAATTCTTTTATGCATGACTTTCTTGGTTCTTTCTAAATAGCAATGGGAGGATACCAAAGAACGTGTTCGACACTTAGCCAGTCTCGTGGCCACATGTTGTAGCCCAATAGAACACGAATGAATAGATCATTACAAACACTTCCGATTATGATTACCATATATGTATAAACCCTTTGTTCTTGAATCCTAACCGAGTCAAAACCATGGATAATGTCAAATCACTAAACTCGATTATATGCTAATAACCATAGTAAAGTAAGATCACTAAACTCCCTTTTTTTGTGGGGTGTCCCACACGATTAGTTTAATTGTCTCAGCCAAAGTCTAATCTCACTTACATGTGATCGCATAAGATACTAACTCGTTTACTTCCGAGAGAACGAATTCTTTTTTAGTAACCACTCACAGCTGTTACTTGCTCGACATAGCCGCACTTTGAGGTTGCCCCTACTAAAGGGTAAACTGAGTCTAACTACTCTAATAACAGAGTAGACGTCATAAACACATTGTGATCATGATACATCTGGTCAAAGGTCCATGCATAAGATTATAATCAACAATCCCATTTATTGGCAGTCAAATAGTAAAACCATATGATTGGATTGTAACGAGTCATGTTTAAATACACCGATCCGATCAATGTATTTGTGACACATGTTCTCACTATCCCATAGTGTTTGACTGGTACTTTTTGTCAAAATATATGTCATACAAATCATTAATCTTTAATGTCTAATTAAAATTTTTTTAATTTGAGAATATTTAAATGTACAAGTATCAAACTCTTCTAATACATTTCGATCTCATTATCCAATAATTAGTAGAAGGTTTAACTTAGTACATGTACTATATTGTTCAAAATTTATTAAAATACATATACATATTTTATATGAATATCAAAATAAATACCTATTAATAATAATAAAAATATATAATATAAATATTCAAGTTCATATTTGGGGATATACTCCCAACCCAATGAACCAAAAATCCATGTCAATATGCACAAATTCCTGGACAAAGTTTTTCAACCTTTAAAAATGGTGATTTTTTTGAGAAAGCCCAATTCGCCTCCTTCCTATTGGAACCATCAATCTTAGCTTATGACCTCCCTAATAGCCGGAGTCAATATCAGTAGCTGCCTTGGGAGTACCAGGCACAATCATTGCATCACCACTCATCATTGCAAGTACAGAAAGAATCATGAAGAGATAATAGGAGAATTATTGGAATCCTTGTTAGCTAGAGTAACCACAAGAAGGTTTGTTCAACACTTAACGAATGAGTTCACATGGTTTCTTTGAGATTGTTGGTGATAGAGGTATTCAATGGACATGGTTCCTTGCTGTTGAATAAAAAACATTATATCTCAATGAAGATGAGAAAGAGGAAATTAATAATTAAATATTTAATGTATACTGATTTCAAGAAGTTAAAACATATATACATAATTTTAGGTTGGTGAGTAACATCTTGGTAGTATATGATGTTATTATCTTTGTTGACAAACTTTTATGAATCATGAATTGTGAGAGATTTTCACTTCCATCATAGTTAGATTGCCTTAACCTTTTCATTTTAATTTAATTTTGTACACACATTTTCAATTTTTTTTTTCACGTTTACTGTTTTTTAATTTCCAATTAATCTATTTAAAAAATTGAAAATTATTCCATTTTTACACTTAAGCTAGGGTATTAGGTGAGAAACCGAGATGGAGTTATCGTATTTATTGAGAATAAAGAGGGTTGCTATTTTGGAACATGTTTTGAAATACTGGGACGTACTAAAGAATATTGAACAATATGCAATTCTTGATTATGCTTGAAATTGGAATTCTACTTGAAATAATTATGTTTTAAATTAGTTCATAATGGCGAGATCTTTTTGGTACTGATAGAAGTAAATAGAGTAATGTTGTTAAATTATGATCAAATTAATTTACTATTGTTTAATATTATTTATGAATAAGATATTTTAATTTTATAAACAGTTAAATCAGATTATTATTTTTTTACTTGTTAATAATTTAATTTTTTAAAGAACATCTTTGATTCACTTAATTTCTCGACTTAGCACTTTATTATTAATTTTCCTCTATTTTCATTAATTTTTTAAAAATTCAATTTTGTGGTGGTAGAGGAGTGAGGTTGATATCAATATGATCACATTTGTTTGACAATAAATTGAAACAATCCAATGTTACATTTTGCAACTAAATTTCGTGTCTCATTAGTGTGTGATGACTCATTAACAAAGTAAGATAATGAAATAAAAATTTAACAGTTAAATATGGTAACAACTATTGGAACCAAATCATTTAAAATAAAGACTCAAAGAATTAGTTGGAGATCATATTAAATATATATCTCCTCCAACTAAATGGATATTTATTTAATTATTTAATTATTTATTTATCATATTAGATGTTCTGTCCACAACTCACTGTAGTCAACTACGCTGTTAATTATGTTCTCGTTAAACATAATTTTATGCAAATAGCTAACCCTAAGTTTTAAATTAAGTTTTAAAAAAGTTCCCCCCTTTGGTTTATGTAGAATTAAGCAGGATAATGTTGTTAAATCAAGTTCATATCTGATTATTATTGACATTTTGGAGTATTAATTCAAATTTGTTTTTTATCTTTAACCATTCAAACATAAAATTAGTATGACTTTTATTTATCTAGTTGTCTGTTAATGAATCCCCTCTATATTTAATTAATTATTTTTTTAAAAAAAATTATGAGGTTAGAAAAAATGTTGGATAAGTAGACGGTACTTATGTTATTTTGACAGGAACGGTAAAATTAAATTTATTTGGAATGGTTTTCCATAAATTGACTACAAATAATTTGAAACTATCCTATTGTCACTTTCTACAAAACAAAGTTGATTGCTTGTATAATTAATATATGTCTTTTCATCACGCATGCCCAAATTAGTTTTGAAATAGAGAATAAAAATATATATATACCAATCAAACAACTATAAAATATATAATGCAATAAAATCAAACAAAACAAGAATATTTTAATATTAAAGTAGAAATTAAAAAAATGCATATTAAATAAGAATGCACCACTAGTCTGTCATCGGAAGACTTTCAATCTCATTTCGTGGGTGTTTTTTGAAATAAAATATTATTGGAAAGACCTAATAATTAATCATCAAATATGAAAATATTGAGGAAACGGGCTATTTTTATGAAAATATTAAATTTAGTTTTACTATTTTTTAGATTTTATAAATATTTTTTAATAAATATGAACAAGTTGGAGTTTCTTTAGCATTGCACAAACACCACAAGCATCATAGGCATCATGGTTTATGAGATTGAATAAGTTTTTTAAGAAAAACAAATTTTATGAATTTTTTTAACTATAAGGATAAATAAAGGGATATATAAAACGGACTGCTTTTGGAGGAGGCCATGCCCACCCACATTGCAAGCCGTTTGCACATCCACATGGCATCCGGTGGTAGGTGAAATCCAACCATGACTCGCCACGTCGGCACTCAATCAAGCCACCTACTTAGGCGTACATCAACCATGCTTTCACGACCATCCAACGGTCCAGGTTCATCACCACCACTACTTATCCATATCGTGCCGTCCCAATAACGCGCAACAAAGCTCACCTACAACCGATGACGTCATACCAGGTCATCCTCCACCGAACCGGTTCGGATTCAAGGTTGCGGTAGGTGGGTGGTTCAATTCCGGTCCAATCAGACCGAGTCTGGTCCTATTATTTAATGAATTATTACATTTCCCGCTTATTTTATCAATATTTAATTAAAAAAAAAAAGAAACTTTCATATGTAAAATGACGATAATAACCGCATGACTGTATATATTAAAATAAAATAAAAAAAACACACCAAAAACAAAAAACCACCATTAAGCGAGCGAAACTCAAGAATTGAGAGGTAGGTAAGAGATTGGGGTTGGTCTAATGCAAGGAGTCAAAACTCCAAACCCATCTCACCAACCCCCACCAAAACTCCCTCCCCATTCCCACCCTACACAAATCCATAAATTCCATCCACATCCCCATTCTCCCCACTAGTATATCTACTTTCCCTCCTCCCACTTCCACAACAACACTAAAACCTCTTGCTCTTCCTCTTCCTCTTCTCTTCTTTTTTCATCAAAAAATATATATACATATAAAAAATAAAAAAAAAGAGAAAAATGGGTTCGTGTGGAGAAGAAAAGGAAATCATATACCGATCAAAGTTGCCGGACATCTACATTCCAAACCACCTGCCACTCCACACGTACTGCTTCGAAAACCTCGCTCAGTTCTCGTCCCGGCCATGCATAATCAACGGTGCAACTCACGACATCTACACCTACGCCGACGTCGACCTCATCTCCCGCAGGGTCGCCGCCGGCCTCCACAACCTCGGCATCTCCCAAGGCCACGTCATAATGCTCCTCCTCCAAAACACCCCAGAGTTCGCCTTCGCTTTCCTCGCCGCCTCCCACCTCGGCGCCATCTCCACCACCGCCAACCCTTTCTACACCCCCGCCGAGATCCACAAACAAGCCGTCGCCTCCACCACACGTCTCATCGTCACCGAGTCATGCTACGTCCCCAAACTCCAATCCCTCTTCGCCGATCACGACAACATCAAGGTCGTCGTCATCGACGACACCGTCCCTGACGGTTGCATCCCATTCTCCACCCTCATGTCTTCGGACGAAAACCAGCTACCAGAAGTTGCAATAGACTCCAACGACGTCGTCGCCTTGCCGTACTCTTCCGGCACCACCGGGTTACCAAAAGGTGTCATGCTAACACACAAAGGACTCATCACCAGCGTGGCTCAACAAGTGGACGGAGATAACCCTAATCTCTATTTCCACAGCGAAGATGTTATCCTTTGTGTTTTACCACTGTTCCATATATACTCTCTCAACTCTGTGCTTCTCTGTGGATTGAGAGCCGGTGCTGCCATTCTTATAATGAAGAAGTTCGACATCATAAAGTTGATGGAGCTGGTGCACAAGTATAAGGTGACGATCGCGCCGTTTGTGCCACCCATTGTCATGGAGATCGCCAAAAGCCCGGTCGTAGACAACTATGATTTTTCGTCCATTAGAACAGTCATGTCCGGCGCTGCTCCGATGGGTAAAGAGCTCCAGGATACTCTCAGGGCCAAGATACCAAATGCCAAGTTAGGCCAGGTGATTAATTATAATTAATCAGTCTTTAACTAATTAATTTTTATTGTAATTGTGATTAGTGGGGTTTAATTAGAGTTGGTCCGAATGTAGGGTTATGGGATGACCGAAGCTGGGCCGGTGCTATCTATGTGCTTGGCTTTTGCGAAGGAGCCGTTTGAGATCAAATCAGGCTCGTGTGGCACTGTTGTTAGGAATGCCGAGATCAAAATTGTTGATCCCGAGACTGGTTTATCTTTGTCACGTAATCAGCCGGGAGAGATTTGCATTAGAGGTGCTCAAATCATGAAAGGTATTGATACTTTTCTTTTACTCATTTATTATATTTATATATATACATATATATTATTATTATTATTATTATATTTTCAGTATTGATTCATTATTTTTTGTTCCAAATTTTTTCATTTTTTAAAAATATTTTCAAAAAATAATTATGTTTCACACATGTTATTCTCCATTTATTTTTTTTTATAAGTCATTTGTGAATTCATGGAAAATATATGTTCGTTCCATGTGCAAAATATACTGATTATGACGCTAACTAGATGAATGATAAGTTTATAAAAAAAATAGTTTAGGGTCTAAATTTAAATTAAATATATTTGTCATTAACAATTTATTAATTAATTTAATTCAATTTATATTATATTTGTTTCATATATATTCTGTAACTTAGAAATCTCTTAACGGCAATACATGCATATATAATCATGTAGTCATCCTTGATGATTTGTTTTATTTTTTTCTTGGAGGTGAATTAAAGAGAAATAATCTAATTAAGTTAGGGGGCATAAACATAAGAATTAGAATCTAGTATAGCTCACCTAACAAACCATGACAAATAATTTGCTTGGCATTTAATTATGAAACAAGAAAGTGATGCTTTCATGGTAGTTGTACCAAATGAGCTTCCATGAAATGTCTTTGAACAACTAGGTTTCCAAACTTCAAAGTTGATGGCCTGATTCAATTGTCTACACCAACCCCTCAAAACTAGGATGACTTCATGCCCTTGGGTCAAAAATGGGGACAATTTCACCAACGTACCTAACGTGTTAAAACACATACAAATACGATCTCTGGCTTGTATTAAGTCAAAGGCAAAATTGGATGGAATGAAGTTTTGAGGTTTGATGTGACTTGCTTTAGTTGGTCAGAAGTTTTTGCATTTTTAAAGCTCAGTTTGGTAAAAGGTTGGCTGCGTCTGGAGGAGGCCATAGAAAATAAATATATCTAATATTTCGGTGTAAAAGTCCAAATATTATATAAAGAAATTCAAAATTGAAATGGTCTCTGTTGGACTTTATAACTAAAATTTCCCTTCCTTCTCCACCCCTATGTTTTTTCTTCAATTTGATTATATACTTATTGAGAAAAAGCAATTGGAGGCATATTTTAAGCCACATAAAGAAAATAAGATAGCCAATGAGGATAATTCATTTTAGTGGTTGTCCATGGACTTTGATGAGTTGGCATAACAATTAGTCTATTACCAAATATTTTATTCTTGATTAAGTAAAATTAAGTAAATTCTATTAGTAACTATTTTTTTGGAATTAAGATATGAATCCTAAAACTACAATTAAAAGAAAATCTCTATATTAAAATAACCCTTATCTTTCAGAAAGTACGTATATAACTTAATTCCTCGTGATAATGACTGCACGAGCAAGTCCACTGGTTCATGCATCCATCATGAATTTTGCTTCAATTTTTTATGGTGCCAGACTTGGTGGAGTGGAGCTAACCCCCAACCCTCTGCCACCCACTCCATGCTTGAAAAAAAAAATACAAAATACATTTATTGAGAAAAAATGCTTATTAAATATATCCACTACCACTTGGCACCTAAAAGGATTTTTCTTTTTCTGAATTATTTTATTTTTTTAATTTTTTAGAAGAGGTTGGATTTACGGTAATATGAAAATATTATTGTGTATTACATAATTATAAATTATAACATTTAAAATTGTACCATCCATGATATTAATAATAAGGTGAATTATCGACAGTAAAATATTATTATAGTAATAATAATATTAACAAAAAATATAAATCGAATTGCAGATCAATATATTACATTTTTAATTATATTTGTCCGTTTCTAATCTAATAAAATTGATTCAAGGTGATAATAAAGTCTAAATATTTTGGTAAATGACGACAATGTTGACAAGAGAAAAGCTACAACACTCAGTAGCTAGATTTTCTTCTATAGCTATTGAACTATATATATCAAGTAGATCATTAGCAAACCGAACAACTCAATGTTTACCAAAGATTTGATATTTATAATAACAAACTTTAAATCTAATTCTAATGCTTAAAATTCTATGGCAGGCTATCTGAATGATCCTAAAGCCACAGAGAATACCATAGACAAGGAAGGCTGGTTGCACACCGGAGACATCGGTTATGTCGACGACGATGACGAGATTTTCATTGTGGACCGTCTCAAGGAGCTAATCAAATACAAAGGTTTTCAGGTTGCGCCGGCTGAGCTCGAGGCTATGCTTATCACTCATCCGGAAATCGCCGACGCTGCAGTTGTTCCGTAAGTAAATATGGATTTAAATATATAAGCCAACAAGAACTTGTTAATTATATTAAAATAAAAAATTGATGTATTATAATATAATTCAGAATGAAAGATGAACTTGCTGGGGAAGTGCCAGTGGCTTTTGTGGTGAGATCAGAAAAGTCGGAAATCACTGAGGACCAAATCAAGCAATACATCTCCAAACAGGTACAAGTTTTTATCTTTTCGTTGCTTCTTAATCAATTCCCATAGACATTCAAACGCTTCCATTCTGACCCAATTACAATATATGGCACATATATATTTTTCTGCATTAATCTCTAACATTAATGTTTTATGATATGCAAACTGACAATTGGAACTATGTTATATATATCAGGTGGTTTTCTACAAGAGGATACACAAGGTGTTCTTCTCAGAGGCTATACCAAAGGCACCATCTGGAAAAATCCTTCGGAAGGATTTGAGAGCAAAGTTGGCAGCTGGAATTCCTAATGGAAAATAAGGATGATATTTCTCTCTCTCTCTTGGGTTGTCCTTTTCATGCAAATGAAGTGCAACCTATATATAAATGAGCCTGCCACTCTTGCAAAAGAACTAATTTGGTTTGTTGTTCCTAGATGGGTTCAACTGATGAAGATGACTTGTGTTTGTTTGCTGGGAAGAGTATTTGATCTTCTATCAGCCAAGAACTTCTTATATCTGTTTGCGAGTTTTCTACGTGATGTAAAATGTAATTAAAGACATTGTGTGAGAGTGAAGATCTCATTATATTTCACATGTAATATTCTTTTTTTTTTTTTTTTTTGTATTTTATATGCATAAGCATAAATATTAAATGCATTATTATTATTATGTATTTGATTTTTTTGTATTTTATATGCATAAGCATAAATATTAAATGCATTATTATTATGTATTTAATTTTCTCGGCAAATATTACTGGCAGCGAAACGTGGCCTATAACACGTTTTGCTTTCAAATATTTAATTGTCTTTCCATCCCCTTGAAATAATATTAATAGGGCAGCATTTATCTGTCATCACTCACCGACTGTAAACTACCTTACATCATCATCATCATCATCATCTTAATTTTTTTTTAAATTTTGTATTACTATACAAAGAAACCAACCCACCAACATATCGGCGGAGTTAGCCCATGAATTTTACATTTTTGACAAGCCACCTATCATTCCCCCCCCCTTTTTTTTTACTATGCTTTAACAATGTATTATTTAAGAGAGTCAAATGATAGAACTTGATCCAAAGAATTTCTATACAAGTCAGGGTCTTCTTAGTGGAAATGTTTGAGAACAATAAAAGTTAACAAAAGCGTACAAAAAGTTAAATTCATTGATGTATATGAGCAAGTCTTATGGATCTTCAAATTGATAGCACATAGAGAGGGAGATGGAAATTTTAATTTAGAAACAACTCGATATAATTCTGAATCTTGATTGTTAGCATGCATCAATCAAGGGTAACATTCTATTTATAAGAAAAAGTATGTAGTGGCGGGTAAATTTTTTAGTATGTCACTAAACTACTAATTTTATTTTTTTACTTTGTTCACCCAACTTCAATTTTAATCAAAGTGTTCACCTCAATCTAATTTGGTTTTACCGGCAGTCACTCGATGGACTCTGATCCCATTTGATTATATGGCCATGGAAAAGTCTGAGTCAGTGTTCTCGTGACACATCATTAAGCCAGTTTGGTGTGTCCATGTTATCCAAAAGGCGTGACATCATTTACAACTTGCCATGTCACCTTAGTAACGCCACATTAGAGTCATTTTCTTCCTCCTTTGCTATTCACTCTCCACCATTCCCAATTTTAATACTAAACTCCTCCAATGACTGACAATTCCTCCAAAAATCAGCATGTCTAGCAATCTCAGAGCACTTGCTAGCTAACAGCTAACGCCATTTGAGTGACCCTGCCGTCAATTGTGCCTCTACACAAGGTCACCTTGATCAGAGGTATCACCTGTCTCATACTTTAAGGAGCTCATCCTCAGTAAGGGGTACGAGATCCATGACCTCATCCGTTGCTCCGCCACCTTCTGTTGAATGATGATACTCAGAAGAGTTCGGCCATAGAGTCAGCTACCACGTACGAAGATGAAGTGAAAAGTGAAGGTTGAGTGATAGCATGCATGGTTGACAAACAAACCCACATGTTGCTTGTGTGCTGTGTTAGATAACAGCACTTTATCTTACTTATTTAAGTTCCTTTGTTTGTTGTATTAGCTCTTAAGTCAAGTCAGTTAGTGGCTTACTTCTTTTGTATTCTCTGAAACTTAGTATGTTTTGAATACAAGCATCAGTAAGTAGAGTATATCAGTCATGGTTTTTCCTTTTCATTTGGCATCAGAGCCATGGCCGACGGTGCCTCGTCAAGCTCCTCTCAGTCTCAGGTGCTCTTCTTCAAAGGAGAGAACTTCAATTTGTGGCAGCTTAAGATGAAGACGGTCTTTAGATCAAAAGACCTATGGAGCATCGTGGACAAAGGGTTTGCTGAAGAAGAAGATGGCGACCGTCTCAACGAAGTTGTGAAGAAAGACGCCAAAGCATTGGCGCCCATTCAGCAAAACCTCGACGAAAAGATACTTCTACGGATCACCGAGGCAGCAACGACAAAACAAGCTTGGGATATACTCAAGGCCCAATATCAAGGGGACTCCAGTAATTCCTCTGTGAAGCTTCATTCTTTACAACACGACTTCGACTCACTGCGAAAGAAGAACGGTGAGAAAGTTGAAGATTATGTCACCCGAGTACTAGATGTAGTACATCGGATTAGAATTCTCGGAGAAGCAGTCACGGAGAAGAAGGTAGTGACAAAGATAGTTCGAAGTCTTACCAAGCGCTTCACTCACGTGGCATCTACCATTGTTGAAGCTAAAGACTTGAATACACTCACCGTCCAAGCTTTATATGGCTCATTGAAGAGCCATGAAGCCATATTAGATGATGCAGAGGAGCCAGAAGATGAAAAAGCTCTATTTGTGAGGTCAGGACCTCACAAAGATTATAACTTTAAAGCCAACAGAGGTCGGGGGAATGGAAACATTTACGAGGAGGAAGAGGCCGAGGCCGTGGCCGCGGGAGAAGCACGAGATTCAACTCACTTCGGTGCAAACAAACAAAGCAAGGGAGTTCAATGTTTTATCGTAAAAAGTTTGGGCACATGAAGGCCCAATGCTTTGGTACAACAAGAACAAAGAAGCGAATGTCGCAGAGACAAAGGAAGAAATAGAAGAGGGAGTGCTCTTCATGGCAAGTTCTCATTCCAAGGCTAAAGCCAGTGAAACAAGTTGGCTCCTTGACAGTGGTTGTTCTAACCACATGTCAGGGAATGAAGAGCTATTCATCAACCTTGAGAGTATTACTCCACAAACCATCAGGTTAGGGGACGGTAACACGCTTCAAGTAACAGGCATTGGTTCAATCACTCTCAAAACAGACTCTGGCCAGAAGACCTTCATCCACAAAGTGCAATTTGTGCCCAAGCTAACTCACAATCTCTTGAGTGTGGGTCAGCTCGCAGGTTCTGGATATGATATGCAGTTCACTGATGGGAAGTGTTGCATGACAAACTCACATACCAACACTCTGGTGGCAAAAATCCATATGACTCCTCATCGGTTGTGCCCTCTTCAAGCTGATTCAGCGCTAGTAGTGCGAGGAGAAGAAGACATTGCTGAATTATGGCACAAAAGGTATGGTCACCTTAACTCAAAGAATATGGGGTTGTTGCATGATCTGGTAAATGGTATACCTGTGATAAACCACAAAACTCCTTGTGAGGCTTGTGTGCTAAGAAAGTAGACACGGCTTTCTTTTCCAAAGGGAAAGGCATTTCGAGCTAAGGTCCCTCTGGAGATCATCCATGCAGACCTGGTTGGGCCAATGCAGTCACCATCGCTGGGAGGTAATTTATACTATTTTCTCTTTAGCGACGACTTCTCAAGATACAGTTGGGTCTACTTCATTCGACACAAATCTGAAGCACTACAACAGTTTAAGAAATTCAAGCTAATGGTGGAGAAACAACTATCAACACCAATAAAGACACTCCGCACTGATCGGGCGCGGGCGCGGGGGGCGAATTCATCTCTATGGAATTCAACACCTTTTGTGAGACGGCTAGGATAAGAAGACAACTCACGGCTCCGCGCACTCCACAGCAAAACGGAGTGGCAGAGCGTAAAAATCACACAGTGACAGAGATGGCGAGGACGCTATTACTGCAAATGAAAGTACCAACAGAGCTTTGGGCAGAGGCCGTTTCAACGGCGGTATACATTCTCGACCGGTCACCAACCAGTGCCTTGTTGAAGAAGACGCCATATGAAGCTCTGACCGGGAGAAAGCCAACCTTTGAACATCTCAAAGTTTTCGGTTGCGTTTGTTATATGCTCGTTGACCCACAGTCGCGGAAGAAGCTTGATGCCAAGTCAGCAAAGCGAATGTTCGTTGGATACTCTGAAGAATCCAAGGCCTATAAGGTTTTAGATCCAGATTTAAAGCGCGTCCACATCAGCAGAGATTTGATTTTCATGGAGGATAAGTGCTTGGGATTGGGGAGTGAGTGATGACTCGGCTTCCTCAACTTATGTGCCTATAGCTGACGTGGAGGATACTAATGAAGAAGAAAATTCAGAGCCGTTGGATGCGGTCACTGAAGAAGCAAATGGAGGGCTGGGATTTAACTGGCCCTCACCCTTTAATAATCAAAGGAGTGCCACCGGAGAAGCCGGTGAGGTATCGAAATATTGAAGATATATATAATTCATGTTCTTTTGCAGCTACGACCACAGATCCAGTGGTGTTTGAGGATGCCGCAAAGGATCCCGGTTGGGTCGCTGCGATGCATGAAGAAGTGGAAGCAGTTAACAGGAACAAAACCTGGGAACTGACCACCTCGCCAGAAGGGAAACGGGCCATAGGACTGAAGTGGATTTACAAGACTAAGTATAATCCGGATGGGTCTATTCTCAGGAAGAAGGCCCTAATTGTCGCGAAAGGGTATGTTCAGCAGGAAGGGATAGACTTCTTTGAAGTCTATTTACCGGTGGCAAGACTGGAGACCATTCGTGCCTTCTTTGCAGTCGGAGCATAGCGTAGATGGTGTATTTATCAACTTGACGTAAAGACGGCGTTCTTGAATGGAAACCTAGAAAAAGAAGTGTTTGTTAAACAACCTGAATGTTTTACTGTGAAAGGGAAGGAATAGAGTGTGTACAGGCTCCAGAAGGCACTGTGTGGACTCCGGCAAGCTCCCCGAGCCTGGTACAGCCGAATTGACACTTATTTTTCTCAGAATGGGTTCACTAAAAGCTCTAATGAACCAACAGTCTATAGAAAGGATGAGGGAAATCAGACACTTTACTACTCTGCTTATACGTTGATGATATAATATACATGGGTTCCTCTGAGAAGATTCTATCGGAGTTTAAGAAGAGAATGATGAACACATTTGAGATGACAGACCTGGGAAAGCTGAGATACTTTCTAGGACTAGAGGTTATCCAAACTGACAATGCTCTGTTTGTATCACAGCACAAATACGCAGAGGATATCTTGAAGAAGGCTGGCATGCTGAATTGTAAACCCATCAGTACTCCAATGAACAGCAATGAAAAGCTTCACCTGGAGGACAATTTAGGAGATACAGACCCAACTCAATATAGAAAACTGGTGGGAAATCTTCTCTACTTAACTAACACCAGGCCAGATCTAATGTATGAAGTGAGTGTGGTGTCTCGTTTTATGCAAAAACCCACAAAGCACCATTTCGGAGCTCTGAAGAGAATCCTACATTATATTTTAGGAACCATGTTATATGGATTACATTATGTTCACTCAAAATGTTTCAAGCTCACTGGATATCCAGACAGTAATTGGGGAGGTGCTCAAGATGATAGAAAAAGCACGACCGGATGGGTTTTCTATCTCGTCTCAACAGCAGTAGCATGGTGCTCAAAGAAGCAGCCCATCACTGCCTTATTAAGTACAGAGGCTGAGTATATCTCAGCCACATCGGCCGCTTGTGAAGCTGTTTGGTTAAGGCGTCTCTTGAAGGACATGAATGAAGAGGTCACAGACTCAACACTCATTCACTGTGACAACAAATCAGCCATTTCAATCACCAAAAACCCATCCATGCACGGGCACACCAAACATATTGATACACGTTTTCACTTCATTCGTGATCTCGTGGCTAAAGGGGAGATCAAGGTGATATATTGCAGCACAAATGATCAGACAGCCGATGTGTTTACTAAAGCTTTATCATGTCAAAAGTTTGAAGCATTTCGAGAAGCTCTGGGAATGAAAAGGCTTCTGAGTAACTGGAGGGTGTTGAATGATGATACTCAGAAGAGTTCGGCAATAGAGTCAGCTACCACGTACGAAGATGAAGTGAAAAGTCAAGGTTGAGTGATAGCATGCATGGTTGACAAACAAACCCACATGTTGTTTGTGTGCTCTGTCAGATAACAGCACTTTATCTTACTTATTTAAGTTCCTTTGTTTGTTGTATTAGCTCTTAAGTCAAGTCAGTTAGTGGCTTACTTCTTTTGTATTCTCTGAAACTTAGTATGTTTTGAATACAAGCATCAGTAAGTAGAGTATATCAGTCTTGGTTTTTCCTTTTCACCTTCAACACTGTTAGTCTTGATCATGTTTACACTGATCTCCATAACTCTAACAAGGGCCTAATGCTCCTAATCTACGTTGACCTCTCAAATACTTCCTCTCTCCACCGTTAGGTCGATACCCTCTTTCTCGATGAGGTCTACAACCTTGCCGCTAAATCCCATATCGCCATCTACTTTAAGATCATTGTCTACCATGCCAATGTCGTCACCGTTGGTGCTCTCAGTCTTCTCAATGTCATATGGGTGGCATCGCCCTCCAAGCCTAGTAACATCCACTACTACCAGAGGGATCCTCAAAGATTAACTGCTCCACACCCCCTCCTTGAGGCTGTCACTAAATTTTCATTCACTCACTCAATTGCTAAAAGTTAAAGAGAGAGAAATAGTCTTACTTTCTCTCTCCCTATTTCGTGTTTCAAGATTTTTTTTTTTTAAATATTCTTTGTATGCTATGATTTAGATATAACAAGAAGGGACTGAAATAAAACTGAAGGAAAGATTAGAGGAAATGGCCATATAAGTTTATTT
Organism: Dioscorea dumetorum; assembly: GCA_902712375.1. NCBI lineage: Eukaryota > Viridiplantae > Streptophyta > Magnoliopsida > Dioscoreales > Dioscoreaceae > Dioscorea > Dioscorea dumetorum. The sequence goes on from CACTHL010000893.1 coordinate 47,457, forward strand.
GGAAAAGTGAGAGGATTGTAATTAATTCCAATACTTTTTAAAGGGGTGGCAAGTAAGTAACCTATTATTTTTGTTTCACCTTCCCATTCCGGATTCCACCCCTAGTCCCCTTATGACATTGCCAAGTGTGCCACTAATTTGTACATTGTCAACTACCACGAGCCCTTATCGTGGAGAGAACTTTGTTATCTACAAGATGACTTGCGTTGTTGGCCGAATCCGCGTTGGCCTGCAAAGCCGATTATTCTTTGGTAACCTCTTAGTTTCCAGTGACTATTGCTTCATATGGGGACTGTGCTCAGACAATGTGGATGATGCTATAGCTGGACAAGCTCGATGTCTAAGCCATCACCATTGATGAGTCTCGCATAGTCGAGGAGTTCTTGGAGGAGGCCTTCAGATGCGTTGCTTTCCATTGGAAGGACCATGTGAGGTGGATCCGAGGTGCTTTAGACCCTGAAGAAGATGATCATGATGTGGCATAGTCAATGCAACGTGGTGAGTTTTGAATGATGTGACGCCCTTCCGGTGATGTACGTGGACACACCAAACAGGTTAAATGACGTGTTGGGGGATATTAACTTAGATTTTCTAGTGGCTATATAGTAAAACGAGGGCAATAATCCCTTGGGTGACCGTTCGGTGATACCAAATTAAAGTTAGTTAATTATTTTGATTCAAATTAAATTTCGGTGACCAAAGTGAAAATAGATAATAATTTAGTGACAAATTAAAAAATCACCCATATAGTGGCATACATATTAGTCCAAAAAACTTATTTATTTGTCTCAAGATAATTTTGGGACAATTAAAATATCTATCTTTGATGAACTACCTTTTTGGCGTATTGGTACTCAAAGTCTATTTCTCATGTAACAAGATATTGAATCCCCACAGGTACAAACTGAGGGCATGTGGAATATTTAAATTAAAAAACTCATGCATGCTGCTGAAGTGTTTGACATAAGCTGGGGCATTTATTGTATGGTGGTCATGTGGTTTGTTCATTTTTGTTAAAAAAAAAAAAATTCCTGAATATTCTAGTCACAAAATGTGTTTAGTGACGTATTAGAGACAAATAAATAATTACATTTAAAATCCTTCATTAAATGTCTTTAAATAATGCCTCTAATATCTCTAAATTTACTTTTGAAAGGCTTTTGATCAGAGGTCTTAAAATAAAACCTCTAATAATAATATTAATTTGCTGCTCAAAATATAGAATCATGTACTCATAGCAACAATATTATTGGAGACAATGGAAAACACCGAAATAGCGGAGACAATTGAAAACACCATAATAGCCCAAATAAATAATTAGGTTATTTGTATCATATTAATTAAAAAATATATATCAATTACAGACAAATATTTTTGCATATACGACACATGTTATATTCATTTTCTAAAAGTTTGATTTAATGGCAATTATGATAATTGTCTTTGTACGCTTCTAAAGGAAAGCTGGCTTGTAGTGGAGCTCACACAATTGACAAAATTATGTTTAAATATTTCAAAGTAGCATAATTTCTGAAATTAACATTTTCTCTAAAATTACAAATCACGGCCAAGAACTGCAGCGTTTTAAAGGTCTAGTCACAAAATTACACCATTTTCGCACTTGATGGTATCCTATATCAAAAGGTTACTAAAGAGAAATCATATATATATATATATATAAAATTTCAGAGCAAACTCAACAAATATATCTTCACTTTGTGTAGGTTTTAGAGTTATATCTTGGGTTATCCTCAAAACGAACACTTTAAAGAAATATGTAAACTGTACTGCTTGGAACATGGTCTCGCTGCACTGAGCACGGGCGCGCTAAATTAAGCAAGGCCGTGTTGATCTAGATTTCTTAATTTTGATGCTCAAAAACTCCCCTTTTTGAGTACAATTTTTTGGGATTTAATCGACACAATAAAATCATCAAAAACCAACAAGCAAGACACAAAATTTAGCGTGAAAAACCTTTCAAATCGAGGGAAAAACCACGGGATTCCTTAGAGCCACTTCAAATCATTTTCACTATATCAATGAAGAATTACAAAGACTCTCTAGATTAAACTAGAGGCACACATGCCCAATGACATCAACATTCATCAAGGATCATCATCATAATCATCATCGATGGATAACACACCAAATAGAAATCAATGGAAAGATCAAACCTAATCAATAGGAAGAGCTTCTTGCAAGGATTCTTCACCCCGAATTTGAGTGAGATCCGGCGCCAAATCGCCGTCCGATCGTCTTGCCCTAGCTCAGCCTTTTCCTTCTCGCTCTCTTGGCTTCCTCACTTCTCTCACTGATGATTCCTCTCTCTATCCTCTCTCTCTCTCGTCATTGACATAGTTTTTTTTTTCAATATGACTTAGGCTGGAGCCCAGCTTTATTCCAGCCCACCAAATAGGTTGGGCCCAACAATTCTCCCCCTCAGCACCATTTGGGGCGCTCTACTAACCCTGCTTTTTCTCGACATGCTTCAAGCTTCTCATTGGATAATGTCTTAGTGAACATATTGGACCCATTCTGACTAGTGTGTATCTTTTCTAAGTACAACTCTTTTGCTTCAAGAACATCTCGAATCCAATGATATCTAACATTAATATGCTTGGACTTCGAATGGAATGTTGAATTCTTGGAAAGATGGATGGCGCTATGGCTGTCACAATAAACTATGCACTTTTCCTGTTGCATGCTTATTTCTTCAAGAAACTTTTTCATCCACAAAGCCTCTTTGTAACCTTTAGTAATTGCAATATATTCAGCTTTTGTGGTGGATAGTGCAATGCACTTCTGCAGCTTTGACTGCCAAGAAACAGCTCCCCCTGCAAAAGTCATCATGAACCCTGAAACTGACTGTCTAGAGTCCACATCGCCTGCCATGTCTGAATCTGTATACCCATCCAAAATGGGTTCACCTCTACTAAAACACAAACATACCCCGGAAGTACCTCTCAGATACGTCAGTATCCACTTCACTGCAGCATAGTGTTCTTTTTTTGAATTGGAGAGAAATCTGCTCACAACTCTAGCAGCATGAGCGATGTCTTGCCTCATACATACCATGGCATACATCAAACTGCCAACTGCGGATGCATATGGAACTCGATTCATCTCTTCCTTCTCTTTGTCATTTGAAGGACATTGGTTTGAACTGAATTTCAAATGATTTGCAAGTGGCGAACAAACAGACTTGGCATTTTTCATGTTGAACCTCTCAAAAACTTTCTCAATGTAGTTTTCTTGAGACAACCACAACTTCCCATTCATCCTGTCACGAGAGATTTTCATACCAAGTATCTGTTTTGTTGTTCCTAAGTCCTTCATATCAAAGGACTTGTTCAACTGCCTCTTCAAGTCTTCAATCTTGCTTGCATCACGGCCAACAAGTAACAACCAGCATGTCATCAACATATAGCAATAGAATAATAAAATCATCATTTGAGTGTCTTTTCACAAACACACAATGATCAGCAGATGTTCTAGTGTATCCCTGAGCCATCATAAAGGAGTCAAACTTCTTGTACCACTGTCTTGGTGCTTGTTTGAGTCCATACAGGCTTTTCCTCAATCTGCATACTAGATTTTCTTTGCCCTTGACTTTGAACCCTTTTGGTTGCTCCATGTATATTTTCTCCTCTAAATCACCGTGAAGAAATGCTATTTTCACATCAAGTTGATCCACCTCCAAATTTAAGCTAGCAGCTAAACTGAGGACAACTCTGATGGATGACATCTTCACAACTGGAGAAAATATTTGTTCAAAGTCAATATCTTTCTTCTGACTGAACCCCTTCACAACCAACCTTGCCTTATACTTTGGTTGTAAGCTATTACTTTCAGTCTTCAACTTATACATCAACTTGTTCTTGAGTGTCTTCATGCCCTTTGGTAACTTTACCAAATCATAGGTGTGGTTCTCACCCAGAGATTTCATCTCTTCCTGCATAGTTCTAAACCACTCATGCTTCTTCTCATGTTGCATGGTTTCCTCATATATTTCTGGCTCTCCTCCATCACTGAGCATAACATACTCATTAGTACTGTATCTACTGGAGGGATGACGGTCTCTAGTAAATCTTCTCACTTGGGTCTCAACTGGTGGTGTTGGTGGTGATTGTTCTTCTTCTTCAACTGGTTCTACATCATCAGCTGAATGAGTTTCAACATTATCAGTATCATCACCATTTTCTTGGGTAGCTGCCCCTTGAGCTGAACTCTGTACAGGAGGAGTGTTTGGATCTAGATTGATAGGAATTTCAACTGAGGAACTAGAGGCCTCTCCCTGTGTATCACTGTCAGTTATTTGGTCTTCTAGAAACACAACATCTCTGCTCCTGACAAGCTTCCTATTTACTGGATCCCATAGTCTGTACCCAAACTCCTCATGGCCATAACCCAAGAAAATACATGGCTTTGCTTTACCATCAAGCTTGGACCTTTCATCTTTAGGAATATGGACAAATGCTCTACAACCAAATACTCTCAGATGAGTATAGGTAACTTCTTTCCCATACCGCACTCTGTTAGGCACATCACCATCTAGAGCTGCTGCTGGAGAAAGATTTATCATGTCCACTGCAGTCCTCATAGCTTTCCCCCAAAAGGATTTATGAAGCTTTGCATGAGAGCATGCATCTGATCCTCTCTTCAATTGTTCTGTTCATTCTCTCAGCCACACCATTAAGCTGAGGTGTCTTAGCTGGAGTCTTCTCAAGCCTGATCCCATGAAGTCTGCAGTATTTTTCAAATGGCCCTCTATATTCACCACCATTGTCTGCTCTAATTGCCTTCAGTTATTTTTCTGTCTCCCTTTCAACTTTGACATGGAAATCTTTGAAGACATCAAGAACCTGATCCTTGGTCTTCAAAGCAGTAGCCCAGACCTTCCTTGAATGGTCATCGATGAAGGTCACAAAATACAATGCTTCTCCAAGAGTTTTCTCTTGCATAGAACAGACATCAGTATGAATCAAATCAAGTATATTTGATTTTCTAGAAGGGGGATGAGAATGAAATGCTACTCTATGTGTTTTTCCTACTAAGCAATCAACACATGTTTTGAGAGACGCACCTTGCAAGTTCGGTAGAAGATTTTTCTTAGCGAGAAGTGGTAGTCCTTTCTCACTAACATGCCCAAGCCTCCTATGCCATAGCTCGATGCTTGCATCTTTCTGAAGTGCATTCAACTCTCCTGTGTGTAGCTTAGCTTGCATCACATAGATGGTGTTCATTTTTCTTCCTCTAGCAACCACTAGAGAACCTTTGGTGAGTTTGCACTTGTTTTCACCAAACCAACTGGCAAACCCTTTATCATCAAGTTTTCCTGTGGATATTAGGTTTAGGCGTATGTCTGGAATATGCCTAACGTCCTTGAGTACCAGCTTCAGTCCCTAACTGGTCTCCAATACCCACTATCTTTGATGCACCACTGTTTCCCATCTTTACTACTCCAAAGTTACCACTGGAATATGTAGTAAAGAGATCACTGTGAGGGGTAACATGAAATGAGGCTCCTGAGTCAAGCACCCAATCACTTTCTTGACTCACCAGACTGATACAACTATAATCACAAATGACACTAATGTCACCTTCTGTGGCTACTGTATTGGTCTCATACTCTTCTCTATTTCCCCCACTCTGTTCCCTTTTCAAAAACATGCACTCTTTCTTTATGTGACCCATCTTGTTGCAATGGAAACATTTGATGTTCTTCCTGTTCTTTGACCTGCCTCTGCAGATATCTCTGTTACCATGACCTTGAGGATATTTACTCTTGCTTCTACCACGACTTTCAGGCTTCTCAGAAACAAGTACACCAGAGGAAGTTTCACCTTTCTCCTTCCTCCTGGCCGCTTCACCTAAGAGACTTTCTTTAACCATCTCCATGGTTAATGTCCCACCATGTGCTGAAGTACTAAGTGACACCACTAATGTTTCCCAGCTATCAAGCAATGAACTGAGTAGTAATAATGCCTGCAATTCATCTTCAAGAGGCATCTTCATAGCTACCAATTGGTTCACTAAACCTTAGAAATCACTAGTGTGCTCTGTCATGCTTCTGCCATCTTTGTACTTCAAATTCACCAGCCTTCTGATCGTCATAGCCTTGTTTCTAAATGTATTCTTCTCATACATGGCTTCTAGCTTTTTCTAGAGTACATCTGCCTTAACTTTCTCAGATATATGGTGGAAAATATTTACATCTACCAATTGCCGAATTGTTGCAGCAGCTTTTAAATGTAGTATCTCCCACTCATCATCAGTCATCTTCTCTGGCTTTGGTTTTCCCATAACAGGTAAGAACAAATCCTTCACTATCAACAAGTGTTGCATTTTACTTTTCCAAATTGCATAGTTGGAGGGGCTTAGTTTAATCATCCCACATTCATTTTGGCCTTCCATTTTTGTACTCAAGATTTGTCTAGCCAACCAGGCTCTGATACCACTCTGTTAGGGAGGAACTGGGGACCAAACGGTAATTTTCTCTGAAAGTACTGCAGCACCCAAAAATGCAAAACCTGCATTCTACACGGCTTGGAGCACGGGAGAAACACGGGCTTGTTACTTTGCTGGGTTCTTCCGTACTGTAGCAGGATTAATGCAGCAAAAAACGTAACAAAACACTGTAGCAGTCAAAAATTCAGAAATCTATAAACTGCACGGCTTGGAACACGGTCTCGCTGCACTGAGCACGGGCATGCTAAATTAAACACGGCCGTGTTGAGCTAGATTTCTTAATTTTGATGCTCAAAAACTCCCCTTTTTGAGTATAATCTTTTGGGATCTAATTGACACAATAAAATCGTCAAAAACCAACAAGGAAGACACACAATTTAGAGTGGAAAACCCTTCAAAGCGAGGGAAAAACCACGGGATTCTTTAGAGCCACTTCAAATCATTTTCACTATTTCAATGAAGGATTACAAAGACTCTCTAGATTAAACTAGAGGCACACATGCCCAATGGCATCAACATTCATCAAGGATCATCATCATCATCATCATCATCGATGGATAACACACCAAATAGGAATCAATGGAAAGATCAAACCTAATCAATAGGAAAATCTTCTTGCAAGGATTCTTCACCCCGAATTTGAGTGAGATCCGGCACCAAATCGCCGTCCGATCGTCTTGCCCTAGCTCAACCTCTTCCTTCTCGCTCTCTTGGCTTCCTTACTTCTCTCACTGATGATTCCTCTCTTATCCTATCTCTCTCTTCATTGACATAGTTTTTTTTTCAATATGACTTGGGCTGGAGCCTAGCTTTATTCTGGCCCACCAAATGGGCTGGACCCAACAGAGATGATGGTCAAACTAGCAAATTTAAACAAGGTCCCCCGTAACCCCCCTTGCTTCCATCACCTGCACAATTTAGCGCACTCAAACCACAAGGGCCTGTCACATTTAACATTGAGCTAAACCAGGATCAAATTCAATACAAGTAAAATTAAACAAATTCAAATTTTCATAATTCGGGGACATCATAATCCTAGAAAAGCGTTTAGAATGTGTTAAACTCTAAGATAATCAAAATAAAAGGGTGTATGATTTAAGAAGAAAATAAAAACTTTGGATTGAATATGAGTTGGTAATAAATCCTAGCTCAATGTAATGGCTGCTCTTTCCTTTTCTAGTTTCCATCTCCACTCCTCTCATTTCAAATCACCCAATATCCTCCTTTTATCATTCCATCCCCTATTTTAAATTTTTAAATGCTTCCTTTGGTATACTTGACTTTCATAACCTCTTCTGAAGGATCAATGCAAAGGCATTCTATCATTGCGTAGGAGCAGTTACCATTTTGTTTGTGTACATAGGGACCAATAGCTTCAACATTGTGGAAGGGCCCTCCATCAAAGTGCAAAAGATCTTTGATTCTTATAGAAATCTATATAGAATGTAGATGCACTACAAAATAAGTCAAATGGTGCTAACACGTCCTCTTTCTTCTTACAAAATTCCTTTGTCCTCCATTTACTTTGATTTCCATCATGCTCCGCAACTTGTTGTTAAACTAAAAACAAATGTAAACAGCATAAGATCATACATAAAACTCTCAGTCCATTTGATTCGCATAAAGGTACAGCACAAAAGTACATTACAGTACAAGTGCTTGTTCAGCACTCTATTTGATATTCAAATGACAGTACAAATTTTTTTGTGTTATTTTTCATTTGAACAGGGCAAGTACAAGATAAATAAATATAAAAGTCATGTAATACTCTATACGACTACTGTCACTATATTGGTAAGAAATAAAGAAAATTCATAAAAATAATATTTTAAAATTACTTAGCACATAAATATATTTTTAAATTTTCAAAATGCATTAAAGCATAATTACTCACGAAAAATATATTAAAAATTTTGCTAACATTTCATTTTGTTAGAATCATTTACAATATTTGTGCATCATTGGTGTCATTTATAACACTTTCATACATAAACATATATAAAAAGTTTTTACTAAACTATTTTTTTTAATAAGTTTTTATTTTTTTACAAGCATTGACTAAAATAACAAACAACCCAAAGGGATGAGGTCAAGATGTGATTTTGGATATTTGTTATCATTTTTAAATTTGAAGTGAGTAAAATTGACTTTTGGTTGTGCTTACCATAACTTAAAATTTGTACTATGGATTTAGTGGGACAAGCTTTTTTCCAATTTGTACTATACACCAAACACATTTTCAAATCAAATAAGGGATAGAGAGTTTGTGCTGTTCGGTCCTTTATTTTTTTTGCGAATCAAACGGACCCTCAAGAACAACCACATAATTTGGTTAAAATTACAAAATTACTAGATATGAAATTTACCTATGATTTACATATTTAAAGCCATTAACATATTTAAAGCCATTAGTAGGTCATTGACCCATTGATTCATGGTTATTGTCACCACTACTTAACATAGAGCCGCTTATTGAAATAGGTGGTATAGCATAATAGCTTTGACAACTTAAAAACATGTACAAACATTATTTTTCATTTTTTAATTTATTTTTATGATTTTTTTATTTTACTAAAAGCTTGATTTTTTTCACCGAAGCAAAGTGTCATGAATGAGGACAATATTTTGAAGTGTCAAGCATTATCTAATCTTACAACAAATACAGAATTTCCAAGAAACTTAAGGAAACTTTCAATAAACAAAAGCATTACATTTTTAATGAAATCTAATTGAATTGATAATAAATATTTATTAAAAAAATATGATTTGATTAATTTATTTACGGATGATATATTTATATATATTATTCATATTGAGCTTAATTAAATTTTACTATTCAAACATCACTTTAGTTCAAATACAATATAGTGCCATCAAAATAAATTACTAACCCAATAATAAATTGTCCTAAATTAGTAAGAGAAGTCAAAACAGAGAAATTGATGTGAAAAGATTACTTTAAGCCCATAAATCCATCTAAGTGACAAATTTCATGGTTCTAGATGAACCAATTTCCATTATTTTAGCACTAAAATAAATAGTAACCTAAATTTTAGGATACTCTTGGCTTCAATTCTATTCTTGATACAAGAGAGTTTGAGCAATAGGTTATTGGATAGCAGCATGTATTATTAGAAGTCTATAAAACTCTATTTTTTTAGAAAGTGTTTTATACTAATTGACAATATCAATAAGCCCAAAGAAATAGAATATTCCTAATAAATTCTACACCTCCCTGATGGGTATTAATTTCCAATAAATAGTGGTGGTGCCACATGGTGGGGAAGGGGGGCACTTGCCCCTTTTATAATTTGAAATTAAATTTATTTAATGATAATTTCTTTAGTTAATTTTTGATTGCCCCCATTTATTTTACAATTAACCCCTTACCTCTTTGCTAATAAAAACTAAAAAGAGACATGATCTAATTTTACAATTAAAGTTTTTGAATGTTTTCTTATTTACTTAATGTCTTAATTTCCCCAAGTTTTTACACTATTGCGCTTCTTAGTTTTATCATTCTTTTTTGGGAAAATTACTGTTCACCCACCGGGAATTTCAAAACTTCCTAAAAACCCCCTCCAACTTTTGCACACTTCGGACAGCCCCTCCGTTATAATTTACTTCACTTCTACCCCCTATCCGTCACTTCATATGTGTTTTTGTTATGAAATTTCATTTTTGCCCTTGGAAATGGTGGGAAAAAAACCCGCCCAATCACATCATGTCATGTCTGCACTTTATGCATACAATTGTGAGTTTTTTCCCCTTCATGATTGCTTTTTGTCAAAGAAAGTTTAGAAAGCGAATTACATCTTCTTTTTCTTCTCATTTGGTTTGTTCGATCTGAGGTCTGCCGGTTTCCCGATATTATGGAGAGTTTTTGTGCTATTATTAGATACAACAAGGAGGGACGAGTGCTGATGTTTACTGCGCTGCCTGTTTGGGAGTCAGTGTTAGGCGAGATATGTGAGCGATGGGGTCTCAATATTTCCCGTGAGGGTGAAGTTTATCACACCTGATGGACATAAAACGGTTTGCCCAGTAGAAAACGAGGTCGACTTCCAGTGCATGTGTCATGTTTTCTCCATCTTCAAACGCGGTGTAGTCGATCTTGTTGTCGAGAAGGATGACGTGCCATCGTATCCTACTGAAAACGAGTTCTTGTCGTGGTAAGGTTTACGTAGTTGTATATGTTATTTATTGTTTAATAATCCCCTTCTCTGTTTAAAAGAATTAAGTTCCCGCTTAAACGTTGACTTCTCCATTTAATTTATTATGTTAATGTTTAAAGATACTCTCTACCGTTTACATTATTGAGTCTTTGTTTAAATATCGCTGTTAGCGTTTAACCTTTATAGTTATCGTTTAAACAATTGGAGTTCATGCTTAAATCCCGATCGTTTTCGTTTGAATTGAAGTGTTGGCAGAATTCGGAATCTGGAAGCGCTTCTGTTCCACCTCATGGTGACCCTGACGGTCTCGCATGCCTACCATCCTTGTCAGAACAACCTGAAGTGTTATCGTTGGATGTCGGACAACGTTTTCAAGGCATTGAATATTTCAGAGACGCACTTCATAATTTTGCCATCAAACGGAATTTTGACTTCAAATTTGTAAAAAACGAAAAACACCGGGTCACTGTGGAATGCGCTGGCGATGGTTGTTAATGGCGCCATGACCCAATGGTTATCAATGGTGATGCTTTATACGACGAAGGAGATTACGAAGAGATAATTACATTCATATCGGACAGGTTAAAAGGCCTTATGACCGCTATTGCTAGAGTCTTTCCTTCATCCCAACATGCGTACTGCCTTCGACACTTAGAGACCAATTTTATGATAGCCAATGTCAGACTTGGGAAGGCATTGAGGGAGGAATGCTAGTCCATATATTTTCGTATTGCGTAGCCATTGACGGCTAAAGAATTCGATGACACCGTCAATGAACTGCATGACGCATCACCCGAAGCTTATCAGTGGTTGATTCATAAGTCGGACATGTCACATTTTTCGAATTATCTGTTCAAAGGTGAACGCTTGGGCGAGATGTATTCAAATGTTGCGGAGTCGTTCAATGCGTGGATCAAAGAAGCTCGACATTTATCGATGACGAAATTGATCGACTCCATAAGGTATTCGAATGTTGATTCGACATTTATCCTTTAAATATCCTTTTGTGCATTTAAATTGCACCGTCTTTGTTTAAATATCATTGTATGTGTTTAAATATCCTTTTCTGTGTTTAAATTGCACTATCTTTCTTTAAATATCATTTTATGTGTTTAAATTTCGGGATCACCGTTTAGTTTGTTCTAATCATGTTTAAGCCTATATGTTTATGTTTAAATATCAATATCTTCACTTAATTGTCTTTAAGATTTCTGATTTTCGTTGTACAAGTTCAAGTTGATGCTCATGTTATGTAATCGCCGTGAGCAAGCGAACAAATAAGAAACCTACTTATGCCCGGACATACATTCGAAGGTTGAGACGCTTGTTGAGGATAGCCGAAGTCTTCATGTTGGTCGTTGTGTCAATGATCGTTATGAAGTGATTGACCAGTGCAACAACTTTGTAGATCTTGCCAGTAGAACTTGCTCATGTCGCAGAGGGCAAGTTTATGGTATCCTGTGCAAACACGCTTGCACTGCAATAATGCAGACGGACACCAACGTTCATCGTTTTATTGGCGGGTACTTCACTGTCGAGATTTACAAGATGGCGTATAAGGAAGCTATATTCTCCATACCCGATAATGATAGGCCTACAGATGACAATCGCGATCTGCGTTTGTGGCCGCCTGCGATGAGAAGGCAACCTCGGCGTCCTAGACGAAGGAGGATTGAGTCACACGCGTTTGAGGTCAAGCAAAGAATGCGAAGTATAAAGAAATACAGACGTTAAACTAACAATAGTATATTTACATTGGAAAGTCTGCTATCTCAGTCGCAAACGATGAATTGAATTTAAAATAAAAATGAGAAAACTGAGAGGTATTTGTTTGTTAACTTTGTTCAGAAGTTATGTAGTTTTTGTTACAGATTCGTTAATGTTATGCAACTTCGTTCAATAGAGAAAATCTGTTTTATTGTCACTCGTTAATATTTAAACAGAGACAACGAAATTTAAATGGAGACTCTTAACCTTAAATATGGTCGCCGTATGTTAGACAGAGACAAGGAAAGTTAAACGTATACGTTTAATATTTAAACAGAGACTATGTGCTTTAACCAGAGACCATTGATGTTAAACGGGGACGGTGAATATTAAACGGAGAACCTTATTATTAAAGTGTAACACAATATTTTAATAGTGACATCGTCGTTTTAACAAAGAAACTTCATTTTATAAAGCAGCAATGACCCTTAAACAGTACAATGAAAAGTTAAGCAAAGAATGAATTGAGTTTGAAACAATAACGAACAATAGTGAATTTACATTGACATATCTGCCATGTCGCTGGCAAAGAATGAATTGAATTTAAAACAATAATGATAAAACTGTTTTACATTTGATAAAGAATGCCAGTGATAAAGAATTCTACTTCCCCGAAGGTGGAGATATCCCTTTTTGATTGATGCCGCCTGCGCGCCCTTCCTTAAGTATGCGGGCAGCATACTTTAATCTCATATAAGGGACGTCGGTACATGGTATCTGTAGCTTTTCACCGCAGAGTAATTGCTCGATAAACAGCATGACGTAGACGGCGCAGTCGGCATTTCCTTTTTTTTGTCGCGGTGTTTCATTGTCGTGAACAAGCGGGTACTGTTTGGTCACTGTCTCGCCGTACTCCATTTTGAGACAGGTGTTGAATAGTTTCCGTTGTCGAGGTATACAATTTGAGGTTAGAATAGCAACCATCTATGGAACTCTATGAATCGAAATCTATTTCGCAAGGAACTTACCATTGCAATCGCGCCTTTTTCGTACTCTTCACTTTGGTATGAAGTGTAATGCCTGTACTCTTGGTTGCTATTATCGAGCACCATGACATGGAAGTGGTCATTCATGATTATGGGAAGGATGGCAATATCAACGTTATGCACGACTTTGGTGGCATCTCCGACCATAGCTAAAGTCGTGTCATGTGCGTCTTCTTGCTTTGACATAAACAACGCCAGTGGTCGTGTGATGGAGACGCGCTTCTTATAAGGATATGGTACTCTGGTCAATGAGTTTTGTATTATGCACATGAAGTCGTCCATCACATCATCTGTTACTATCTCCTTCCCGTCGAGCATTATGAATAGGTTGGCCCGTGTGGTGCTGACATAATCATTCCTCCAGATGATGGACCTGCGGTTAAACGACAACAGATGTAATTAAATAATAACACAAGACCTTAAGTGGGAACCATATATTCTTCAACGATAATGTATATTGTTAAACAGTAATGTGGAAAGTTAAACGGTAAATTACTATCTTAAATGGTAACCCCTATATTTAAACGGAAACGAAATAACTTAAATGGGAACATCTGTATGTAAACAATAACATAAAAACTATCATACTTACGTGTCCATGGGGAAGTTGAGGTAGATCTTGATCAACTCCTGCTCGAATACGCCGAGGCGCGATTGACCAGCGTATTTTTTCTTCTTCGGAACGAAATCTTTCCGAACTTCTTCATATTGCTGGTTGGTAAGGATCATAGCTTTCGTTTTGTTTTCGGTGATGTTTCCTTGCCCCTCATCAACAGCTTTATTGGGATCATCCTTATATGCTTCTTGCTGTTGCGGGATTGCGCCTACATTGGATGCGGTACTGTCTGCAGGAGTTCCTTCACAATAGAGGCAACGGTCTTCTCAACCGCGTCCAAGGCAACATCACTAAGGGGAGGCACACCCTCAGCTGGTTCTTGTTCTTCAGGGATTGTGGCCACCATCCTCGATGCGCCACTGGCGGCCGTCGGCTTCACCGGGACGGGGATTTCGGAGGCTTCCTCAAAAGCGGCAGTGCCAATGGTGTCGGCGATCTTCTCTACCGCGACGGGCAAGTCATCAACGGCAACGGACTCAACAACAGCATCAGCCACCGATGGTGCTGCTATTGTTTCATCGTCGGCCGATGGTGGATAGAGAGGCATTATTGTTTACGCTTTTTTTGCAAGCCTTTTCAAACGTGGCCATCTTGGAATGGCCATCTCGATAAAGTCGTCGTAACAAAATTCCGACGCCTCCTCCGTCCCGGACACTTCATTTATTTGTCCCGACGGTGCAGTCAATTGTGGCCTTGCCTCTAATGCCTCAACCCGAGCGACAAGCTAGGGGAAAGCGTTCATCATCACTTGGTACGCTTGCAAAAAAAAAAAAGCTCCAGTGACTTCGTGGCTTACTACCGTCGGGGGGGCTGACGCGGGGGGGGTGTTGCCGTCGGCCGGGGTAAGGGAGTGCTTACCCGATGCCGAGGATTGCGTGTTGGGCTGGAAGTGGGGGAACGGCGTCGTCGAGCACGCACGGAAGAGGCTGACCTCTCCTCTTGCCTTCGTGCAAGTGGTTTCGGCGCAATAGCATCCCTCCGCCGGTTGGCCCAAACAAATATCGCCTCATTAGCATTCACCTGGACCAGCTCAGGAACTAACATACTTAAAGAAAACAATCCCTGTCAAATCATTCAATTTAATAAAAAACAAACGTATTTAAACATTTGACATGTATATGTAAACGGTATCGCACAAATTTAAACAGAGAATAAAACGTTTAAACGAAGTCACCAAACGTTAAACACCAACTACAGTTCTTACACGGGAAAGACTATAATTAAACATTAACTACTCATTTTACCTCTTTTCCTTCGAAAGCCGACTAAGCTGGTTTCTATCGTTGTATGCTTCCGGTAAGTACTTTCACCGTAGCACAACACCCTTGGGGTCTTGCCGAAACGGACTTTCTTCTTTGGTTCCGGTCGGCTCGTAAAACTAGATGCTCGGCGAGATCCAAGCAACCCTTAATGTACCCCGTGTTTATCTTCCCCCCGTGCATCTAGATTGTACTCGAGCTTCAGCTTGTGGAACGTCCTCCATAAGCCATTTGTGCGTCACCTGCACCAATGCGTACCGCTCCATGCCAGGTAGATCGTCGACATAATCAACGATCCAATTGGGCACCGACTATGAGGTATTTGGGAAGAGGATTGTACTCATGAGGTACACCATCAAGAGTTTCACAAAATCTTCCTCTTCTCCCCTCTGTCCAACAAGCTGCTAAAGAGTGGCCTTGATAGAGTCTTGGTGTCTCTCGTAGCTTTTCGATTAATACCTTCCCTCGAAAGCTGACGGTGTTTTCTTCTTCTTAAACTAGATCACGTTTCCGTTGTAACGCAGACCCAGAATGAGAGCCACATCCTCAGGCCTGAAGCTCAGCAGGCTCGCCCCGATCCTGAATTTATTAGTGCAGCCATCGTACCTTTGCAGAAGCGAATCCAGAACTGCCATATCTTGGAATACAGCTTCCACCTCAGTGAATGCCGCAAATGGTGTCCTTTGGATGATCTCCCAATGTCGAGAGGTCATGTGAACTTTCAGTTCGGCCAAAGTCTCCACTACCAGTGTCAAGTAGCATCTCCTGTTGACTAGGTTTACCGCTATAATCACAAGACTGCAGCAATGACAACACTTGTTAAACAGAGACCTCAATTGTTAAACAGAGATAAAAGTTGTTAAGCGGAAAGCTCAATGCTTAAACAGAGATATTACTCGTTAAACAGAGACCATTGGTTTTAAACAAAAACTCATTTCTTACACGGAAACCTCATTTTACAAACTGCAACCATATCAAATGAAAGGGGAAACGCACATTATAAACATGATAAACAACCGAAAAACCCTTTCGATGATCGTGGACACAGTCAAAAATATAAAACAAACCAAAACCCTGGCTTAGAAATCTGTCTGCAGACTAAAAAAACCCCAGTCAAGAAATCCCCCCGCATACTTCAGTGTCTTCCGATAAAAACATAACCATAAAACAAAACCGATGAATATCTCTATATAACAGAGTAGTTCAAATAAAAGCCTTACTTAAAACACAACTTCTTCAATACCTTGAACTGGAAACTGATGAAAGTGCCGGATACTTGCGCACGAGTGATTCAGATGAACTGAAGTTACAGAGGATGTCCAACCAGAGAGAGTTTTGGAAAGGGAAAAGCTGAAGAAAGTAAAGCAAAGAAGAAAAGCGTATACGGCTCTTAGGATTACCTTAAGAAAAACCCTCCACTTCCTCTCTGACAGGTGAAATGATTGCACCACGACTTCCCATGCAAGCAAGGGGCAATTTCGTCCATAAAATTCAAAAATAACTCCGTCAACCACCGTTACATACTTTGAGGGTTTGGAAAATATTGTGTTAAAAAAGAATGGGTTTTTAGGGATTTCGAAAGTAAATGAGTGTTTTAGGCCATTTCAGGTTCTTTTTTTTAGAAAAAAATATTAAAATAATAAATTTAAAAGTGAAAGCAACCCTTATCCTCACAGCCTGCAACCTCAGGAAGCCATTTCTCCTTGCTTAATCGCCTCCAAATTTTGATTACTTGCCCTCACGAAGTCACGATCATCATCAAGCTCTAGAATTTGGTACCTACCTCTCTCATCCTCACCCCCAATTCTCCGAATTAATAATTACGTTTAGAAGTGACTAATTAGAGCTTTTTCTCATTATCTATAGTTGGATTGGGGTTGGGTTGCCACTTGCCACGATCTCAACTCTCAAATAGGCTTTAGAGCGGGCTTAAAGATTTAAGAGAAAGTCTCAAATCTCGTTATCGGAATTTAAGTTTTTGTTGTGATTCTAATTGAATCTTTTAATCCTCTTGTTTCGAGCTACATATTTGGTGTTGTTCATCTACTTTTAATTTATGGTGTTATATGCTTACATGCTAATATTTGTTGTTCCTTTTCTTCAAAAGAGGATTTTTATACAAAATCTTGATTTTATATTGCATTGAAATGGAATGCTGGCCTCTTGGAGAATGCTTCAAGAAAATTAGAGGGGAAAATCAAATTTCAAAAATTGATATAAAGATTCAATGTCTTTATGAATCCGAGGATTCAGAAAATGAAGAAAATGTTTTTGAACATATTAAAATTTCTTTGTGAGCATAATGAAGACATGGAAAGGGATAAATGCCCAGGAAATCTCAAGTGGACTTCACCAGATATTCAAAAATACATTGCTCATGTGTGTGCAATTGAGACCACAAAATTCATTGTTCAAGATCTTAAAGATTCATTTTTTTTTCACTTTTAGTTGATGAGGCACAAGATGTATCAATTACAGAGCAAATGGGTGTAGTAGTGCCGTATGTGAACAATGATGGACAAGTGATTGAGCATATTTTGGGGATTGTTCATGTTAGTGATACTACTGGTTTGTCACTAAAAGTATCAATTAAAAGCTTACTTTTCAAGAGTAGCTTAAGTCTTTCTCGATTTCTTGGTCAAGGTTATGATGGTGTCACTAATATTTAAGGCGAATACAATGGTCTTAATTCTCTAGTCTTGAATGAAATAAACGTGCATCGCACATCCACTATTTTGCACACAAACTCCAATTGGCAATTGCAATTGTTGCCAAAAAAAAACAAAACAAAAAAAAATGTTTCTATTGAAGTGCTTAGGGCGTGTTAATTTCGGCGTGAGTGAGAGGAAGTCAGGAAGTGGAGGAAGTGTCACTTCCATGAAGTGATGGAAAATTGTGGAAGTGATATGACTTCTATCACTTTCTGTGTTCGTTTTGCAGAAAGTGTTTTTCCATGAAGTGTTCATTTTTCCACTAATGGTGTTCATTTCGATGTAAGCGATATCACTTCCGAAGAGTTTTTGGAAGTGGGAGAAAGTGAGCACTCACTTCCCCCACTTCGGTGTAAAAAATGCTGAAGTGAGTTGTAATTAAAACTCACTTCAGTCTGAAGTGGGGGAAGTGACCACTTCCCCACTTCAGAGGAAAAGAACATCATAAGTGGAGGAAGTTAGTCAACTTTCCTCCACTTACACCCAAATGAACACGCCCTTAGTCTAGTGGTGAATGATATATTTAATGTAGTTGGAGGATCTTACAACCTCCAGGATATTCTCATTGAAAATCAAGCTACCAAAGTTTTTGAAGCATTTGAAGCCGGTGATCCAAAATCAAGAAAGTGTTCTCAAATGGCCTAGCGCTACACGTTGGAGTTCTCATTATAATACTTTAACAAGCTTGCTGAAACTGTTTTCCTCTATTGTTGCAGTGCTTGATTTGATCATAGAGGTGAGCCACGTTGGAGTTCTCATCATAATACTTTAATTAGCTTGGTGAAAATGTTTTCCTTTGTTGTTGTAGTACTTATTTTGATCATAGAGAATCCAAGTCTAAAAAAAGAGGTGAAACAAGTCATAAACTAGACTTGTTGCAATCATTTGACATGGCATTTTGTATTATTTTCGTGGGAAAACATATTGGGAATCACTAATGATTTGCGATTAGCATTACAAAGAATTGATCAGGACATTGTGAGGCAATGAATTTGGTTAAAATAGCTAAAAATTGATTGCAATCTATGCAAAAAGATCGATGGAGTTCTTCGTTGGATGAAGTCTCCATATTTTGTGTAAAACATGATATAAATGTCATTAACACGAATGATGGGTATTTTGCTTGCTCATGGGCAATCTCGACACAATGCAGAAAAGGTGACAAATATTCATCATTATCTAGTTGATGTATTTTATTGTATTATAAATTTGCAATTTCAATAATTGTTTTAACGACGTATCCACCAAGCTACTTATTTGTGTTGCGCAACAATATCCAAATGATTTTCAGGGGTGGAAGTCCATGCTCTTGAGAATCAATTAGAGACTTGTATTATTGATGTAAGGTATAGCAAAGAGTTCAATGATCTACAAGAAGATAATGATCTTGCCATGAGGTTTGTGAGAACAACAAAAGATATTTTGTATCAATTGGTTTACAGCCTCATGACTATAGCCCTAATTTTACCAATTTCAATTGAAACTGTGAAGAGGCTTTCTCTTCAATGAAGATGGTTAAGACACAGACTACACAATAGAATTGGTGATCAATTCTTAGCTGATTGTTTAGTGACATAGATTGAGAAAGATATCTTTGGTTGGTTGTCTAAATAATGAAACAATCATTTATTGTTTTCAAAATATGAAAACTCATAGGGATCGATTATGAATTTTCTTTTGTTGATGTTTTCTCCTAGTTGTATATGTAAAAGACTTCTTTTAAAAACAATTATATAATTTTGATTATATTTGAACTTTAATTTATTGAATTTCATTTGCCCCTTTTTTTTTTTATGGTTTTTGTCTCCACCAGTACCAACAATAGATGCCAAAATGGCTTCCAATGAACTTAGAATAAAAAGAAATGTATTGTAACAGTAAAAGCACATGCCATTTATTTCATTATTGTCATGAAAAATAGCATCAAACAATAAGTTATTTACAAAATATGAAACAAATATTCATAATTGTCCATCAAGCTCCAAATTACTTCTAAGAATTCATTAATACTTGATTCTCATAATCAATCTTCATCCACAATAATTTTTCTAAAATTATTGCAGCTCCATTAGTAAAGAATTATTAACTAAAAAAATACGTCACATGGAGCAATTAGAGTTCCCACATGCATGCCTAGAAGTTTTTTAGAAATTAAACAGAAGTAATAAATTCCCTTTATCATGCAATCCTCGAGAGGAGAGAATGACATCCTCCCATTAGGGACTTAGTGAATAGTAAATGAACCATACGACTACAATATTTCCATAATATTTGCATGATACTGTCACATAGGGAGATTTAATATTGTTGTTTCTTTTGGTTTTTTTTAGAAAAGAGCCACATAGTAGCTATTTATTAGAGAAAATAGAAAGGATTATACAAAGAAACTTGATAGCTACCAAGAAACTTAAACAAAATAAAAAAAAAACTTGAAAGAGAAAGAGCTAAGGAAAATTATAAAAAAAATTAAATCCTGTGTTTTTAGCACACTTCATTAACTATATCGGGAGATATAAAATTTGGCAAAACAAAAAAATCACATGGAAGTACCTAACTTGAGCTGCTAGATCATTAGTTAGAGGGTTCCATTCACGTGAAATAATTTCAATGTTTTGGTATTTCCAGTCAAGGCAAGACTTCGCTATTCGTTTATGGCTCTACGGCTCGGTTTGTGATGAGATCTTCGAGATCATCGTCGAGCCCAATCAGACGGCGCGTGAGACTTGGACTGCAATCGAGGAGCTTTTCCGTGACAATAAGGAGAGTCGCGCCGTCTTCCTCGAAGCGGAATTCCGGAGCATCGTCCAAAGGGACATGACCATCGTCGACTACTGCTGCAAACTCAAGAAGACCGCTGATGCTTTGCGTGATGTCGGGCAGCCGGTGTCCGACAAGGCTGTTGTCCTCAACACTCTCCGCGGATTAAACTAGCGGTTCTCCTCCACCGCCCTACTAATTCCTTTACTTGATCCTTTTCCTAGTTTTTTGCGCACCAGGTCCATTCTCGCCATGGCGGAGATAAAGACCGCCAATGAGGCCGTTGTGACTGCTGGCACGACAATGCTGTCCTCCATCGCCGGAGCCTTGTCCGACTCCCACTCTGGCGGTGGCGGACGCTCTGACCAGAGCGGCAAGTCCTTAAGAGGGGGAAAGAAGTGGAACAAATCTTCCTGCAAGTCACGTGGCAACAGGCACTCGAACATCTGTGGCAACGGTGGCTTCAATGCGCGCCCGAGCGCCCCTAGAGGTGGGCCGTGGTTTTGCTTCAGTCCATGAGCGGACCACCACCCTATTGGTCGCCGAACTTGGGGGGCTCCTGGCGCAATGATGTGGCCGGCATTCTGGGGCCTCGGCCCACGACGCCCCAGGCCTACACAGCAGGAAGTTTCCCTATGCTGCCTACAGCGCCCGCCACCCAGCCTACACCACCAACTTGGGACTCTACCGGTTTCGTCGCAGCAATGAACGCCATGTCTATGCAGCTGTCCCGTGGCCACGCTGGTGACTAGGTAATGGACTCCGGAGCCTCCTCACATATGTCCTCTGACGTCGGTATACTCGACTCTCCCAAACCCTTTCGTTTATCTTCTTTCGTCACTGTTGGCAATGGATCACCTATACCTATCTCTTAATGAAGATATTAACTATTTCAATATGACCAACGAAGACTAAAACCAACCTAACTTTGTCTATCATCTTCCAAATCACAAAATTCTTTCTTCTAAAAACACTAGACAGATGAGGCTATGACATATCCAAAATTCATACTGATTAGAATAGTATTAAATTTATAGCATCCATTTGAATGGCCATCTATTTCTGCAAACCAATAAAGTCAGACACAATATTTGTAACATGGGTATCTCTCAATATATATCCTCAAATAACATGATAGTTTTAGAATAGATAGTTAATTCAAAAATGAAAAACTTTCGTATTTTTCATATTGCCTAATTCAATCTTTAAAATCATGAAAAAGGTTAATCAATCTTCAAGTTCTGCACAGAATTCTATTTGGCGTAGCTAGCCTAATATATCCGTATCTCATAAAATATAGATGTATAAAATCTGCAATTTTGCAGGTACTTAGCTGAGATCGAAACCTATAACTTTCGTATTTTCCACTTTTCTGGATTCAACCTCTAAAGTCATGTATTATGCCCGTTAATCTTCAGGTTCTGCAGAGAATATTATTTTATAGAACTACACTAATAGGGTTATATTTTATAAATCCCAATAATATAAAATTTGAAATGTTGCAGGCCAAATAAAATTTAGCCTTACTTACCTCACATACGCCGATAAATAAGTTCCAGATGGGGTTTCTCATGCCTAGCTGCTGACATCTCTTCAACTAAACAAATCTGTAATTTAAACTAGAACCTTGTTTTCCTTAAATACCAGGATCAGAAATTTCATGGTGATGGTAGCAGTGATCAATAATTTATAGAATAATTGTTAAGGAGATAATAAAGTATTTTTTTAATATTTAAAAAGATAACTAGATTATAATAATAATCCTATTAAGAGGATATGGAAGAATCTCAAGACATAATTAAAAGATAAATTAAATAATAATAATAATAAGTGTAGCGTCCATAATTTTAAAACTGTTGTTGGTGCACAAAAAAAACAAAAAAGAGTATGTGCGTATGTTGTTCTTCTCAAGATATCAAAGCTCATACACTTTTTTTCACATTCAAATGGCTGCTTTTCTCCTTCCGATGCTTGTCTTGGCCATGGTTGGGTCTTCAGGTCAGTGAGTTCTATGTCTCACTCTCTTTCTAAAGCTTATTTTTTCTGTTTATGTTTTTCTAGTTTTTTTTGCTTTGTTTGAACTTGCTTGTTATTTGAGTTTCCGTTAGAAAGGTGTTTTGAAGATATGATCAAGGATCCATGATGAAAGGAAAGCTCACTGCATTGACAAGAGATTACACTGAAGGGTGATCATGCATCTACACTGTGCATGCTACGTGACTTAAACCTTAGAGTTAAGTCATAGTCTAATTAATTATATCTTAGTACTAATGTTAAGCTTTGTACGTTATCTAGTCTGTCAAGTTATCTGTTACGTTTTGTTATATGTATCTATGTTATTCAATGAAAAAGATTAAGGAGTTAGCAAGACCAACATTGAGTGTGTATTCTTGTGAGTAAAAACAGAGAGACTCATAAAACAAATATGATCTTCTTCTCCTTCATAGGTGCTTCTGCGAAGCAATACTATCATCAATACTCTCTCTCTCACTCACTAAGAAGCTAACAGTGGTATCAGAGCTCATTTTCATCTCTCTCGCTGCATCAACAGCCGGTGAAGCTTCTCTTGAAGAGCATGGCCAACTCACACATTCGACGAAACGGAGTATGACAACTGGTGCAAAATGATGAAGACCCTCTATCGCTCTCATGATCTCTAGGAGTTGGTCGAGAATGGGATCGTGGAGATCAAAGACGAGGCCCGGCTGAAAGAATACAAGAAGAAAGACGCTAAGGCACTCTATATGATTCAACAAGCGATGGGCAAGCCATTACTCTCTCGGTTACACCGGCCGAGACAGTGCACGAAACCTGGGAAATGCTGAAGAAGCAATATCGGGGAAATCCAAAGGTGAAGGGAGTGAAGTTGCAGTCCATACAACAGACCTTTGAATGCACAAGGATCAAAGGTGGGGAGACTTAGGAAATAATTCAAAGAAAGTTGCAGTCCAATGTAGTTTTCAAAGAAGACAATCGATGAGACTGGGGAAAGAATTCAAAGAACTATGCTGAATATACATGGGGAGACTTGCAGACAGATGAACAAGATACAGAGGAAGAGCACACTAATGAAGCACGTGAAATCAGTTAACTCATTGTTGATGATGAAGTTGAAACTCCTCCTAGAAGGACGAGAACAATAACTGACATTTATGATCACTGCTCTTTTGCTTTGTATGTTTCAGATCCCACTCTGTTTAAATACGCATACAAAGACAAGAAATGGATAACTACAATGTAGGAAGAGATGCAGGCCATTCATCAAAATGAAACATGGGAGCTAGTAAACAAACCAAAAGACTCCAAGGTGATAGGTCTCAAGTGGATCTTTAAAACAAAATTCAAAGCAGACGGAGAGGTTCAGAAACACAAAGCACGATTAGTCACCAAGGGTTATTCACAGCAAGTGGGTGTTGATGTGGATGATGTCTTTGCTCCTGTGGCACGTATGGAAACTATCAGACTTCTCTTCGCTCTTGGAGCTTAAAATAGGTGGCCTTTATATCATTCAGACATCAAGTCAGCATTTCTGATCGGTGAAATAACTAAAGATGTATATATGGAGCAACCTTGGGGCTTTGAAGTCGAAGAAATAAGCGATGGGGTGTACAAATTGAAGAAGGCCCCAAGGTCATGGTATACAAAGATAGATGCCTACTTTGCAGATCAAGGCTTTAAAAGAAGTGAAACTGAATACACACTTTACAAACGAACTGATAGTGAAGGAAGAATATTGCTGGTCTGCATCTACGTAGATGACATCCTGTATTTGGGTTCATCAACTAAATTGATACAAGAATTCAAGGAAGCCATG
This sequence comes from Dioscorea dumetorum, assembly GCA_902712375.1. NCBI lineage: Eukaryota > Viridiplantae > Streptophyta > Magnoliopsida > Dioscoreales > Dioscoreaceae > Dioscorea > Dioscorea dumetorum. Next base: position 72,010 of record CACTHL010000893.1, read on the forward strand.
CAAAGCAAGTTCAAAATGACTAACCTCGGTTGTGTCGGTTACTTCCTGGGCCTGGAAGTGATACAAGACCACTTAGGAGTGTTTGTAAGCCAAAAGAAGTATCCATGTGATATGTTGAAGAAATTCAATATGACATATTGCAAACCTACAACAACTCCTATCTTCAATAATGAAAACTTCTCTGCTGAAGATAGAATGGGAGAAGCTGACACACAGAGGTACAGAAGTCTTGTGGGCAGCTGATGTACCTGACACACAGCCGCCCAGATTTAGCTTTCTCGGTTGGGGTCCTGTCTAGATTTATGGCTAAACCCTCATAGGCACATGTAAGTGCCAGAAAACGAGTACTAAAGTATATTGCTGGAACAGTACATCATGGGATGTGGTATAAGTATAGCAATGACAGCACACTGAAGAGTTTTACTGACAGCGACTGGGCGGGTTGTTTAGAAGATCGAAGAAGCACCACCGGAGCTGTGTTCAATATGGGGTCAGCTGCTATCACTTGGATCTCGAAAAGACAAGAAGTCATAGCTCTGTCAACTGCTGAAGCTGAGTATGTGGCAGCCTCAGCAACTGCGTGCAAGTGTCTATGGTTGAGAAAATTGATGAAAGATTGTGGAGAAGACTGTGTTGCAGCTACTGAACTATGGTGCGACAGAAAATTGGCAATTGCCATCGCAAAGGACCCAGTGGAACATAGAAGAACAAAACATATCGATATAAAATTTCACTTTATTCGTAAGTTGATACAAGATAAAGTTATAAGCATGCATTACTGCAAAACAGAGGATCAGTTAGCGGATATCTTCACTAAACCTCTGACGGTACAAAAGCATTGTATGCTAAGGCTTCAGCTGGGGGTTTGTGATCCTCGATCAAGGGGAGGAAATGTTGAAGACGTGATCAAGGATCCATGATGAAAGGAAAGCTCACTGCATTGACAAGAGAATACACTGAAGGGTGATCATGCACCTACACTGTGCATTCTACATGACTTAAACCTTAGGGTTAAGTCCTAGTCTAATTATATCTTAGTACTAATGTTAAGCTTTGTACATTATCTAGTCTGTCAAGTTATCAGTGACGTTTTGTTATATGTATCCATGTTATTTAATGAAAATGATGAAGGAATTAGTAAGACCAACATTGAGTGTGCGTTTCTGTGAGTAAAAACAAAGAGACTCATAAAACAAATCTGATCTTCTTCTCCTTCAAAGGTGCTTCTGTAAAACAATACTATCATCCATACTCTCTCTCACTCACTAAGAAGCTAACAAGGTGGTGGCTTTAGCGTTTGAACATCACCATCTCTCACTTATGATCCTTCTCTTCTACTGTATTGAGAATAAACTCTATTTTCTGTTTGCACTTTCCTGTTCACTTGAGCTTAAATAAAAAATAGGAGAAAGTTGCTGGGCTTGGCTTTCAAGATCCACTTCCACTGTACCTTGAGTGACTTTGTTTTTGAAACAAACTGAAGCTTGTTCACCTTATGCTATGTTATGCTCTGCAAGATGCTGCTTGGTGTGTTTGCAAGCAAGACCAACTTACAACTTCTCAGCGAAAGGCACTAGACTATGCTTGTGGAGCTGGAGCTTGTTATAATCCCAATACTGTAAATGCTCATTGCTCTTATGTGATCATGAAGCATTAAACAATTGCTTGTGTGAATTTGCAGTTGATGAAGCTTGCACTCATCCAGCGACCCCCAAGGTACCCTTCATTGCAGTTGGTTTAGGTATCGGGTTCGGATCTCGAACCTATTTTATTAAAAATACATTCAAAGTAAAAAATATTTATCCCTTTGTATTGTAATATATGAAATGACCACGTTAGTGTAAATGGATGGAGAAAAGAACGACCATGAGGTATTAGATTTAATTTGTTTTATCTCATATAGAGTGACTTGAAAATCAAATTAAAATAGAAGAACAAATAAATAGAGTATTCCACCAAATTTTTGATAGGGGTTAAATTTTTTGTAGGTCACTAAGTTTTAAACTTATTTCATTAAGGTTACCATATTTCAATTTGTACCAAAAAGGTTACTAACTTTCGATTTTGTTTCTCCGGGAGGTTACACGCGAGTAACCATATCATTTTGGCTGACGTGGCTACCGGAATTTGCACAGTCAGCATTACTGTGCCACTCACCATGATGCCATGTCACCCATATTGCTAGGTAATGGGGATTAAATTTTTGGTAGGTTACTAAGGTTTGGAATTGTTTCATTAAGGTTACCAAGTTTCAATTTGTATCAAAACAGTTACTAGAATTTGATTTTGTTTCTCCGACAGGTGACCCACGAGTAACCACATCCATCCTGCTGACGTGTCAACAAAAAAAAACACAGTCAGCTTGATGAGGCCACGTCACCAGGTGTCAAACCTACTGACGTGTCGACCAGAAAAAACACAGTCAGCCTGATGAGGCCAAGTCACCAGGTGGCAAATGCTGATGTGACACCTGGTGACGTGGCCTCATCAGGCTGACTATGTTTTTTCCGGTCGACACATCAGCAGGATGGATGTGGTTACTCGCGGGTCACCTGTCGGAGAAACAAAATCAAATTCTAGTAACCGTTTTGTTACAAATTGAAACTTGGTAACCTTAATGAAACAAGTCCAAACCTTAGTAACCTACCAAAAATTTAACCCTTTATTTTGCCACCTCAGCATCTTAGTAAGTGGCACAGTAATGCTGACTGTGCAAATTCCGGTAGCCACGTCGGCATAAAGGATATGTTTACTCGCGAGTAACCTCCCGGAGAAACAAAATCGAAAGTTAGTAACCTTTTTGATACAAATTGAAACATGGTAACCTTAATGAAATAAGTCTAAAACTTAGTGACCTACCAAAAATTTAATCCGTCAAAAGCCCAATGTACCAACTTTTCGATAGGTCTCTTTTTTTTCCAATAGATAACCCCCTCAACATTGCTAGCTCTAACTTAAGAATGTTACATAAAATGCAAGTAAGCTATAATTGTTAATGACAAACCTATTCCTATGTCCTCCTGAACCTCCCAAATCTCACCTTTTGAAATTAGACCAAAACCAGCATGCGAGATTTTCTAATTAATTAAAGGAAAAAAATTAAGTTTGAAATTATTTAACAAATAGAGAGTATTATAGTCTTTTTAGAAGAAATTTTAGGGGTTGCTTTACTCCTATTGGAGTGAGGTTTGAAAGGATTTGTAGCATGAGAAGTCCTTCTTTGGCCTTCAAAATAATTAAATAAATATTAAAATTAGACGAATAAATTCAGCTAATAATAAAATTTAAGCTCAAATTTTAAACAACTTGGGGAACATCATAGTTTATAACTTAAGATTTTGTAAAGTAAATAAGTAAATAAATTAATAATTTTGTATTACCAATGTTAAATATTTACACCAACTTTGCAGCATAGAGTTAGTATAACATCATCTAAATTACAATTGGAATCTTTATTTGTAAAAAAAGTAGCAGATATTAGTTGATTAATTTAGCGTTGAAATTAAAATTAAATTTACATTTTGAACAAAATCTTTTCCACAAATTCATCTTTTATAATAACTTGACTTTTTAAAAGAAATCAAAATATATATTACTTGATAGTCATGATAGATAAATAAAATTTGCTTATAATAAATCAAATGGTGCAATGTTACCTGATAGTGATAGATAAAATTTACATACGATGTGGGTATGTCTAACTAAATGAAAGGAAGTTTTTTGAGTTTATTGATTATGTAAGAGCACGGTTTAAATCTTAAGATGTCATACAGTGGTCAAATCCAATGATCACTGTCCATTTATTTGTAATAATACTTTAGCATAATAAGTGGCAGTAACTCTGCACATCACTTTTACAAATAACAATTGTTAGATCATTATCTAATAACAACTATCAATATTCTTATATTTTAAAAATTTATGTAACTACGTAGCTTTCTTATTTTATTTATACAATATGTATAATAATATTAACATTCCACAATATATAATGTTATTATATACTTGAATTTTGGAGTTTTTTTTATTGGGTGACAAACACCAACCATTAAGAGTGCATGCAAGAGGGGGAAATGCCACATGTCTTCATCCTAATTAAAACTTGGGCGTGCGATCATGCAGTTGAACTCGTGTTGCTCAAACGAGGGAAGTCACTCTAATGAGAGAAATTGGGATGTTACTTATGCGTCTTTTGATATTATCACCGTTACTATACAAACTTTGAATTTATTATTCATATTTTTTGAGTCTTCCATCTTAGCAAACTTACAACAATTTTAATATTGAAAGAGGTGAAACTAGCCACGTAATCTAACTAAATGAGTAGCTCCTTGAAAAACAGCAATATTTCATGCCACCTTCTCATTTTAGAAAATTATATTACATTCCCCATCTGTTAATTTGATTTATTTATTACAGCCGGAAATATTTTTAATGTTTTAAATTGTTGTATATATATAATTTTTTTTAATTTGTTTCATTATATAATTGTTTTTGTTATATATAAGCATGGATATTTTATTTAAAATACTAGATATTATGTATAAAATATAAGACCATTTCCTATTTTTAATTAAAAATCATGGTTTATTATTAAAATTAATTATAAGTATTTCTCTATTTTTAATAGAAACTCCAATGAAGCCCGGAAAGTATAAGTGATTATAAAGTTATTTAAAAAATATTTAAAGATTATGTATTTTTAAAATACTTTTATAATATCTAGTGCCTTTCATTAAAAAAAAAAACAAGTATAGTAATCATTAATCAATTTTTTCAAATTAGATAGTTTAAAAAAGAAAGAGAAACCGTCTAAGTATATATATATATAAAAGTGATGATATGGCATCTATCCATTTTGGACCATCCACTATTTTTCACCATACAAAGTTGTACCAACGATGTAGTTGCACATGTGAAGTCTAGCCATAACGCAACCAACTATTCATCTCATGGAACCGGTCAAATACACATCTATATATATCCATTCCCCAGGACGGTGCCCAATAGAAATTTCATTTATTAGTTTCTTCTTCTCTATCTGCTTGTCTCTGCATCCTCATGTCCTTTCTTTCCTCCTTCGTCCCTTAGGTGCACGGTTTCTCAAAGGATCGTCACCGAAAGGGAAGGGGAAGAAAGTTGAGGGATGATAAGATGTCAATGACATCAATAAATCGGACAAGCGTATTTGATCCTACGTTGGGTGGTGTGAATACCTTTGGCTTCTTCCATTGTATTCCTATAAAATCAATCACTTCTAATGGGTTGCTCAGCGAGAACATCACATTGTTTGATATTCCTGTTCTGGCTTTTCTTATCCAGATGATCTTTATGGTTAGCATAACACAAGCCCTGGCTGCCATCCTCAAGCCTCTTGGTCAACCCAGAATTGTTGGGGAGATATTGGTATCCTCTATTTATCCATCCATCTTATAACTAATACAGAAAAGGCAATTAGTTGCTTTTTTACTTAATTTTTGGTTTTTTTTAAGATAAAGACTTACGTGTTTTATGTGTATGTTTAATTGTTAGGGAGGTTTGTTGTTAGGGCCCTCAGGAATAGCAGCGATTCCGTTAACGCCAGAGGTACCCAACTTGGGAAGTGTATTATTCCAAGGGAGGTATTTTGTCACGCTAGACAGTTTGGCCAACTTGGGTATCATATACTTCTTCTTCCTAGTTGGCCTTGGTACAGACGCTACTGCTATTAAGAGGGCTGGAAGGACTGCATGCTTGGTAGCCAGTGTCAATCTTGTTGTCCCATTCATCACTGCCATTGCCATGTCTAGCTATTACTTTGCTGATAAGGAATTGACTCACTCTTTTCGCATTCTAACTGCAGTTATATCATCTATGTCCTCAGCTCCCATTCTATCTAGTGTATTAGCAAATAGTAAGCTTCTCCATACCGAGGTTGGGCGGTTCGCAACATCGACTTCAACTTTTAGCGATGCATTTTCGTGGGCTTTCTTTGTTTTCTTTTGCTCCATTAGTAACAGGAAGATTTATCAACCTCAACCAATGGCGTACATACCATTTTCCCCTATATGGGCTGTCTTCGTGGTGATTATTATGGCTGCCATATTTACGACCTTTTGCTTGCTTGTTGTCCGTCCTGCAATATCTTGGCTTGCTCGACAAACAATGGACAATGAGGCTCCAAGCACGACCCATCAGAGCATAGTCCTAGGAGGAGTCTTGATAGCTAGTTTGGTATCTGATGCAATTGGAATTCATCCTGTATTTGGAGCATTCATTTATGGTCTTGCTATACCAGATAGTCCTCTATCTTCTACTGTTGTAGATAACATAGATAGCTTCGTCTACACTTGGATACTTCCTACCTTCTTCTGTGCCATAGGACTGAAGTCTGATATATTCACATTAATGAAGGCCTCAGTTAATATTTCCAGTGAGCTTTATAAGATTGCTGCTATATACATCGCTTCAAGTGTGATGAAGTTAGTTTCTACCACTATTGTTGGGCTTGTGTATATGATGTCCATGCGTGAGGCCCTTTGTCTTGGCTTTTTGGCTAACAGCAAAGGGCTTTTTGAAATGTTTGTCCTTTATATTGCAATGGATAGAGCTCTTATCACCACAGAGGTATTAACAATGATGGTGCTGATTACCGTAGCAATAACAATAATATCGCCCCCAGCGATGTCCATGCTGCAAATGCCATGGAAGCAAAGGCAAGCTGTGTACAAGAGACGTAATCTACAAAAGTCCAGGCCAGATACTGAGCTTCGGATGCTAGCATGTATCTATACAGTTCGCAATGTGCCATCAATCATTGGCCTTCTTGCAGCCTCCAATCCCACCAAGCGCTCACCAATCTTCCTATATGCCGTTCACCTTATGGAGCTCACTGGCCGTGCTACAAACATGCTCATTGTTCATAATATGAATACAAAGGGTGGGCAAAACCAACGGAGAATTAGAGGCAAAGCACAATCAGAAACAATCATTTCTGCATTTGAAAGTTATGAGCAGCATGCTGGTGGTGTCTCGGTTCAACCAATCACTGTCATGTCCCCTTACACAACCATGAATGAGGATATATGTGCTATCGCCGGGGATAAGCATGTATCTCTCATTATCCTCCCTTTCCACAAGGAGCAATCACTTGGTGGAGGACTGGAGGTCACCAATCCATCCATTCCATCTCTCAATGAACGAGTCTTGGCTTATGCTCCATGCACCGTGGGTATTCTCATGGATCGTGGGCTTGGAGGAGCGGCTAAGTTTGCAATGGGTGGCCATCAGGTGGCTCGCCATGTCGCAGTCATTTTTCTTGGCGGTTCCGATGATCGTGAGGCACTTGCATATGCCTGGCGAATGGCAAGCCACCCAGGAATTAGCCTCACAGTTCTTCGACTTATTCATGGAGATCAAATGGCAAACTCTAGAGTGATATCTAAGTCCGAGAAACATGAGACCTCCCAGCAGGAAGTGAGAATCATCAATGTCGAGGCTGACAAGGAGCAGCAATTGGATGATGACTTTGTGAATGACTTTCGACTGAATAATGTGAGTGATCAGACAGTCGTATACATGGAGAAAGTCATAAACAATGGTGAGGAAATTATGGAGTCCATTAGGTCCATAGATAGCATCCACGATCTATTTATTGTTGGAAAGGGGAGTAGAAGGATGGCCAGCTTATTGACAGATGGGTTGGATAAAGTTAGCGAGTCACAAGAGTTGGGGCTAATTGGAGACTTTTTAGCTTCATCGGAATTGGGGAGGGTGGTATCGGTATTAGTGCTCCATTATAACGTTGAAGGATCCTCATCAGCGCAAATGTTTTCTTCAGCAGCTCTAGCTCCTGTGACTGACAGCTCCACACACAATGACACAAGTTATCTTAATCAAGTTCATCGGCCTAGCACACATAGTTCGGATCGCGGTGGTGATTGGGATGTAAGCGTGTGATGTTAGCAACTTATTAGAGAGGTTAATGAACAATGTTTTTCATTTTTTTCTCTTGTTCCTCATTGAGATCTGTTATCCATCAAGAAATGGATTGTAGAGTCAATATATCAATCGAAACCATCCAATTTATTAAAAAGGTACTGCACATTCTTCTTCGGTTTTGCTATAGTCGCCAAGCAAAGCATTTTCTGTCTCATAATTTTGATTAAAGCCGCCAACCACTGCATGGAGTTACATGTGACAATATCATGCACTTACAATTATGAAACAAATTTAGTATTATCAATGAAAAGATATTGCATATATATAGATTTACATGTAATAATAGTAAGTAAATATTATTTACGAAAAAGATGTATTCAATACAAGGAATAAGAAGATCAAATACATAATTGTATCATATTTTATTATGAATACCGCATTTTTTAATTGTCTTGAACCCTTCTTTGTAAAACGATTTGATCAACAAGCAAGCATTAATCCGTTGAATGTTGGAAAGGCTAAACAAGTTATGTAACCACAAAATTTAACAATTTTCTTTCCTGTTTCTTTGCTTTAACCAGTTTCTATTGGATTTCTTTGCTTTAACCATTTTCTATTGGAACCGTTATAAATTTAAATCATTTTATATAATGTTGGTCGGATCTCCTTAGATTTGGAAGAAAATTAACCCTAATCGAACTTTCTTGGTTTGTTTAGTTTTATTTTATTGTTGGTGTCATCACTACTACATAATTGTAGTTATGCAGCGGTCATGAACCGCTGCAAAAGGCCTTATAACCACTGCATAAGACTTATTGTAGTGGTCTACCACCTGCTGCATCTGCTCCTGTTACAATAGGTTCACTACAACAAAAAACCAAATTTGCGACACATTTTTGCGACACAAAAATTCCAAAATGTGTCGCAAAATACAATCTACGACACATTTTGCGACACACATAAATGTGTCGCGTTTCAGATGTCGCAAATTTTTGCGACATTTTTTAACAATGTGTCGCAAAATTTGCAAAACAGCGTAGACTGTCGCAAAAATTATCGCATTTCATGATCTAATGAGACAATATTTGCAATTAGTTTTGCAACGATTTGCGAAACTTGTTTTGCAACAAATTGCATGTGTCGCAAATTGTGTTGCAATTGTGAGATTTTTGCAACAAAATTTGTGCCACATTTTGATTGTTGCAACTTGTGTTGTAAGAAGATTGTGTCGCAAAATATGTCACAATTGTATGAGATTTTTTGCAAATATTTTGATTATCGCAAATTGTGTCTCAAATTGATTATTAATAAAATTTAAAATTGCATCACAATTTGAACATATTTGGAACAATTTTTGGATCAAATTTTGTAAACATGTTTTAATTCTTAGTTTACAATACTTTGAAACATATTGCAACAAAGTCTATAATATTTTATAAAACATCAAAGTAAAATTATTCAAACATCCAATATGACATGAAAAAGATAAAAATCCCAAAATAACAATCCAAAAATATCACATTTATTTTGCTGCAATTTCATCAACACTTTCATCATGATGTTGGACTGCCATGTTCGAGGCAATAATTTTGTTATCCCCTCTTGGGCGTGGTTCCTTCAGAATGAGCAACAATACAACACAGCTAGCGGAGCACTCAACCATTTTGTATACACAAAAACGTTGTTGTTGGGATCTTCATCATTTCCTTCCTGCAATATATACATACGGCCAAAGTCTTGCCTTTTCTCACAAACTAAATAAAATAAAATAAAATAAAAAAGCCTCCAAAGGAAGGTAGTGGCAGCCAGAAAAGCCACACTGCATATATTTTACATAATTGCACAGGACACAAAACAAAGACAACTTACCAAAAGAAAAATTGTAGCGAATAGCAAGCAATGTGATCATTATTTAAAATTTGGCCTTATAATTAGTTAGAGTTCAAATCTAATCAAAATAAATTTGCAATGAACGAATTCTTAAATCAAAAGGTGAGGCATGGAAATAGAAAAAGAATTGGCACTCACCTGCATATTTCATTACTTGAACAACCATGAATTACATTCACCGACCACTATAGTCCAGCATAGCATAATGTAACTATCAACAAACATATTTAGGTCACGGGATAGTCCTGGCTAACAACAGATAACCTTTTAAAAAAGACAATAAGAAAGAAAAGATCAACAAAGAGAAATATGTTAAATCAAAAGTGGAAATGTGGAAACAAAGTGATATCCAATGAAACCAAGTGATTCATGAAACTCTATATCAACAAATTTAACTTAAAATTACTATTTCCTCATGAAAAGACATCAAACCATTTGAATTAACTGGCAGGGGCATTGTTTGCACTTTGATTATAGTTAAAAAGGATTATAGTTAAAAACATCAACCTCTGAGATTCTTGGCAAAACATAAGAGCATGCTTTTTGCAATGATAGCATTCCTCAAGAGGCCATGATGATGAACATATAATTAATATATTTGTTGTTAATGGTGTTGTTGCTGCAGTGAGGGAGGAAAAATACTTAGCATTCTATAATTAGAGCAGGTTAATTTATACCTCCCTGTGAAGTATTTAGGACTCCCTTTGATCTCTTCTAGTTGTCAGGATTTAATTTGCAGAACTTCAATGATGGTGGGTTGCAACTTATTAATTAGGTTTTTTTGAGTTAAATTGCACCACTCATGAAGTTGTATATTTCTTCTCCTTATGGTTGTTGTGCATGCAGGTTGATTCTTTAGCAATTAGCATGCATTGTTCTTTATAATGTTGGTAGCTAGCAAAGAGAGTTTGGTTAAATGGGATACTACATGTCTGCAAAAATATAGAATCAATGGTTGTGTGGAATCAGGCTGCCATTGTAAGGTATATATATCTGGGATTTAGTGTAAGATAAAGCATGTCTTTTTGAAGGCTGTGATTAAAGCATGTTCTGATTACAAGTTGGATAATTGATGGAAAAAAAAGAAATTTTCTTTTGGTTTTTTATCCCTATATCATCCATACATGGTTGCTTTGGAGGCATGTCTCTTGTTGATAGATTTCCAGCCACGAGTACTGATATACGTGTGATTTCTAGAACAATGGAAAATGAGTACTATTCCCTAGCTGTTCCATTGACTGCATAAGTGAGCAGAATGTGGGCCATGCAAATTAATAAAGAGACAAAAACAAATAACAACAAACTAAATTAATACGCAATAAAATTAATACCAAGGGTTTTTGGGTTGATTAAAATGATGGCCTAGCACCACCCACCCACATCGCCGAGGAACTAAAAACCACCTCCCAAACCCAGCGCCAAGAACAATCAATCACGATCCACAACAAAAACAATCGATCGAGCAGCCGTCTCACAGACCTAGCACTAAATTTTGCACACACGATATCAAAAGATTCGCTAAAACACTCAAGAGTTGAAATGAAATTTAATGCGACAATAAAATCAAATATAAGCCAAGAGAAACAGCGAAATGAAGGGCTATTAGCATTCCGCCTGACCTGAGCGAAGAGAAGGATTACACGATTCAAGTGGAAACCCTAATCCTTTTCAACAAGAACCTCAATTCAATTCATTGATACAAGCTTTTCTTTTCTCACTCTAATGGCCGATGGCTATTAGCTTTGCTTTACTATGAATAAAAGAAGAAGAATATGATGGTGTTTAGATTTAGATGTAGGTTTAGGTTAATGTTAAAAAGTTCTGCAGTAGCATTGTAATAGGAGTATATATATATATATTGTGGATGATAGGGTAACGTGATGGTTTTGATGGTTTAGGTTTAGGTTTAAGTTAAGCGGATGATATATTAAAATTTAGTTAAGGGGTCAATTGTTTCATCGAAGTGGGCGAGGTGGCCACTTCCAGCCCACTTCGATGTGTTTGTTTCACTGATTTGGATCCGGAAGTGATGATGTGACAACTTCTGAGTTCGGACACTTCAGTGTCTGACTTCAACTGGAAAAATCCCGAAGTCACGACTTCAGCCTCCCACTTCAGCCCGCTTTGAATTATTTTTCAATGATAAATAAAATAATTATTACGATGGTAATGAAATAATTAAATCACTATTCTCACTAATTAATAATTAAGCATAATATATTAACCTATTTAATTTAATTTAATAGCATGGTATTAAATTAATTATGTGTTGTGCAAAGTATTTAATTTAATAAATAAATTATTTATTACCATCGTAATAAAGTAATTAAATTATTTAATTAAATCATATGATGTAATTAAACAAGTGTAAAAAGCATGAAGGGTAACTTTACCCTCTCATCGAAAAGTGATGAAGTGGGATTTTCAGATACCTATTTCAACCATCCAAACACCGGAAGTGGTCTCGGAAGTCCAGTTTTCAGCTTTAACCAAACACACTGAAGTTGATAGTTCCAGCTGAATTGTTCATTTCCACCGAAGCGCCACTTCAAGACTTCCACCACTTCGGCAATTCACTTCCGAACCAAACGGCCCCTAAATATATGATAAAAATTAAATTTTTATTTAACTATTTTATATTTTTGGAACTATTAAAAGTATATTAAAAGTATATTAAAAGTCTAACAACCTTCTACTTTCATGATTTTATAAATTAAAAATATAAAATGCTAAACAAAAGGGCTTCAAGGGCGAACCCCTTTTGATGTTAAAAAATTTTAAAAATTTAAAATTTAAAAAAAATAAAAAAATACATCATATTTAAAAATAAAAATAAATAGATTTTCAGACAGATTATTCTATTAGGTTATGTAAACACTCAAATCAAACACTGGTATAAGTTGAAAAAAATAGATTAATTATTTCAAAAGAAAAGTCTCAACTTCAATATAGCTTTCTACAACCATGCATAATAATTATATAATTTATAGTGATTTATTAATCACATAAATTACTTTTAAATTTAAATCATGATCTAGTATGGCTAATAACTATATACTATAAATTTAAATATATGCAGCGGCTATGTAAAACGCTACATATAAAACCAAATATGCAACGGTCACTAGGAACCGTTGCATATTCAATGTTATGCAGCGGTTTAAAAGCGCTGCATTCTTTTAATATATGCAGCGGTTATGTAAACGGCTCCATATAAAGTCAAATATGCAGCGGTTATTGAGAACCGCTGCACTACACTAAATATGCAACGGTTCAGAACCATTGCATTATTATAAGATATGCAGCGGTTGTCATAAACGCTACAATATTGTCTTGATATGCAACGGTTTATGCAACGGTTTGGGTCAAATGTAACACTTAAATATATAATCGTCTGTAGTATAGAACCACTGCATAACCGCTGCAATATATAGCCTATTGTAACAATTATAGAACCGCTGCAAGCCGACCGCTGCATAAATATAGTTATGTAGTAGTGCATCATCCTCATATTGAGGAAAAGAAAAAAAATTACATACAAAGTAAGTTTGATGATGATGAGCTTTCGTAGATAAATGGCTGATATTTACTTGTTTTTTATATTTACTTGTTTTTTTATCTTTTTGCTCATTTTATTTTTTAATTTGGAACATTGAGTTCCTTATGCAAATGGGGTTAAATTTCCTATTAAATAATGTTGATATGGCTTTATTTGATTAAAATATTATTTGAAAATTTATTAAAAAATAAAAAAACTCTAAACGGGTTCGGATCCACCATTGATAACAGATCCAAGCCCGAACTCATCCACCTCCATCTCATCCTCCTACCAAATCTCTAGTTTCTTTCTCTTCCCTCCTCCCTCCCCCCATCCAATTCAACTACAGCATTTGATGCTGCTAATGTAAGTTCAATTGCTGCACAAGCATCAAAGGAACATAATACCTTGTCATTTGTTGTTTCGAGTGTCTAAACATGGTACTCTGTGTTGAGTGATAAGTATACAATTGTGCGTATTTTATATATTGAATTGTATACTTATCGAGTTAGTATTGGAGTAATTTAGTGGAATACAAGTCTAAATTGAGTATGAATTGTCTTCGCAGGCACCAAGTGTAGATTAAAGCCAAAGGAGAGGCAAAGTAAGCAAATGGGAATAGAAACATCAAAGATGGCACGCTCCTGATTCAGCACTTGGAGAGCTGCAATGCTTACAGATACCTTACGGCCGTAAGCCAAACCCAGAAGGCCTTGCGGGCATTCTTATGCCCGGGAGAGGAGAAGCCCCATAATACAGAGGAGCTTACGGTCGGGACTTACGGCCGTAAGCAGATCGTAAGCAAAAGACAGAGTTGTTTGCTGGAGTAGCTTATGCCCGTAAGGTGGAAGGAGAAAATTATTAGATGAGGTTTACGGCCCTAGGCTTACGGCCGTAAGTAGGACTGTAACCAAATGATAGAGAACCTTACAGGAGAAGCTTACTGATACGCCCCTTAGGGTAGGGTAGTCGTATCCACTGGGACTGGTGTAGCTTCTAATACTATCGTTCTGCTTAATATCTAATCAAGTAAAGAAGATGGATTGACTCTAGGTTGGATTAAAGGAGATTGAGGAAAGGAAATGCACTAAGGTAAATGTAAGGATTTGCTCAATGGAGAAGATGGGGCCCCGGGGTTGGATTCCTGACGTTCACTAACTTAGACTCTCTCAGAATTTATCAGAGATGTCTTCAGTTCTAAATCCAGTTATGCTATATGAATGATACTTACAGTGCTGTTGAACTCTAAGTTGTGATCTTACTTCTTGCAACTATCAATAATGATTCACAAGCTAAGATAAGAAAACCAAACTTCCAAGCATTCAACCACTAAACAACATTCAAGAAAGCCAATAACAAAGATTTATTGCAAGGAACAAGACATTCATAAATGCTGCAAGAAAAGTACTCAAGTTCAAGCTAAAACGTCAGATAAGACCACCCTGGGGCTCCCTTAAGAGTTTAGCCCCTCATGACATTAAACAACAAGGTAATTGCCAAAGAAATTAAAATACAAGAAGTTGAAAACTCCCTAATTTCTTGCATCCTTGCGGCTGTCAGAGGCTCAATGATGTCGTGGAATCTTCTCCCGATCGGCCTACCATGCGCGCCACATTCCCTCGGTGAAGATGAGGACGGTGCCCCAAAGATCTCCCTTTCTTCCTCCTTTAGTTCGCCCTCCAAAAATCCCCCAAAACCTAAGTTTCTAGGGTTTTAATGTTTTCCCGATGTGAGCACGGGCCTGTTGAAGCCGTGCTTCAAGCCGCGCAGATTACGGCCAAATAAAACTCCTGAAACTCAAATTCCAGTAATCTGCACGGGGTACAACACGGGCGTGCTTAGGCCTTGCTGATGGGTTGCGCGACCTCGCTCAGGGAACTCAGACTATGCTGACTTTGGCTGAATTCTCATGCAATCTGCACAGGGTACACCACCGGCGTGCTTAGGCCATGTTGAGTTTGATGAGGTTTCTTCTAAGTCCTTTAGCTTCTAAAATCATTCCAAAACACTTCTTCTTGCTTCAGGACTTTGATATCTGCATGGGAAAGTAAGAATACCTCAAATAGCACTACACTTGGAGAATTAAAGCCGATAAATTCAACAATTATGAGAGTAATATCTAAAATATATATATATGAAATGCACTCATCACTTACGGCCATAATCGGGAGCATAAGGCACGAGAAAATTTGAAACCTCGACGTTTACGGCCTAGCTTACGCCCGTAAGCTGGCCGAAAACTTACACCTATATAAGCTTTACTTAAGATGGATTAGGGGAGTTTTTTAGGGTTTTCTTTGAGTTTTGGAGAGAGAAAGTGGCTGGAGAAGGAAAGGGCTTAACTGCGAGATCAAGAGGTGATTTCTCCACAAAAGAGCCAAGGATTCGTGTGTGTTTCTATCAACACCACCTTCATCATCCATTAGGGCACCACTGCGGTCAAGGATTGCATTTCACGTTGAGGGGAACTTCAGGTCAATCCTCGCTTCCTTGGTTTTGAGGGAGTTTTCCACTCTGTCTCTTCATGATGAATGATTGCAATTCCTTGCTTCCATTATTTTGTATCATGAGCTAATCCCCTCTTAGGGGAGCTTGGACTTGAACCCTAGGGGAATTGTCAAACTCTATTTTTATCCCTTGAATGTCAATTAATTGTGTTGTTAAATCTCTGGAATGCATATGTGAATTGATGTATGTTGGTTGCATGTTGCGTGATTGTTGACGAGCGGTGAAAACCCGCTGTTCGATCGATTTAGCGTGCGGTGAAAACCCGTCCGTTTTTTAGAACGGGCGTGCGGTGAAAATCCGTTAAAACCCTCGAGTTAGCATGCGGTGAAAACCCGTTCTACTATCACATTCCTGTTAAGAATACCTTAAATTGAACAAGGATTATTCATTAAGTTCGTGCTTCATTGTTAAATCCCCAAGGTAGTATTGTCCAAGTGTACCCTTCTCATCCACTGAACTCCTCAACTTTAGTTGTTCTCGTTCTCTTAGATTAAGTTAGATTTGTCAACAACCATCCCTTTTTAGGCTAAATTTCATTAGTTTAAGGCAGTACTAGTACGTTTGCTCCCTGTGGTTCGACAACCAGATCCCTTTCGGGGATCCACTTTATTACTTGCTGATCCGTACACTTGCGGTGACGCGAGAGGCGTGTCATTGAGGATTGGGAAATCTTGAGCAATGACAAGAAGAGAAAGCACACACACATACAAAACGACACAGGAATTTTATGTGCTTTGGTCTTAAAGACCTACGTCCATGGCCGTACTAATATCAATTTATTTCAATTACAGCACCCTCCTTAGGGTTTATAATTATAGGGCTATTTACGGAGACAACATTACTAGGATATTCATGAGAAAAGATAAATCTAATCATAATCAAAATTCCGATATTGGAGATAAATTCTAATCCTAATTAAGATTATCATATTTGAGATAAATCCTAATCCTAATCAAAATTCCCATATTGGAGATGAATCCTAATCCTAATCAAGACTCCACATACCCAACAATCTCCCACTTGGAGGCTGATTACATCAACTGCACTCCACACACCTGTAAACCCAAAATTTGTAATGATCAACTTCTACTAGTGCGGTGCCTTCTCATCAATCAACTCTGAAGGCCCGTTGAAGCTTTGCAAAGCTTTAACTTTTCTGTAGTAACCACTTTGGTCAACATATCTGCAAGATTATTTGAACCAAGGATCTTCATCAAGGACAATACACCATCACTAATCAAGTCTCTGATAAAATAATACCTCAACTGAATATGTTTTGTTTTAGCATGAAACACGGGATTTTTCGCAAGGTGAATAGTACTTTGACTGTCAATATAAAGGACACTGTCAATCTGTTTCTTGTCCAACTCTTAAAAAAAGTTCATTAACAAAATCATTTCTTTTCTGGCCTTTAAGATGGCCATGTACTCTGCTTCTGTGGTTGATAGAGTAACGCCTCTTTGAAGTCGAGACATCCAACTCACAGCTGTGCCACCCACTGTAAAAATATACCCTGTAATGCTTTTTCTTGTATCCAAACAACCACCCAAGTCTGCATCAAAAAATCCTTCCAAAATAACATCTCGCCTTCTGTAACACAAGACAACTTTAGAAGTACATTTTAAGTAGCGTAATCGCCACTTAACTGCTTCCCAATGTTCTTTTCCTGGATTGGACATAAATCTGTAAACAACTCTCACTGCATGGGTAATATTTGGCCGGGAGCATACCATTGTATACGTAACACTACTAATTGCAGATGCATTTAGAACTTTAGCCATACCTTTCTTCTCTTCATCCATTTGAGGTGACTGTTTCTTCGTGAGATTGAAGTGACTTCGCATAGGTATACTTCTGATCTTGGCATCATGGAGACTGAACTTTTCCAATACCATATTAATATACTTATTTTGGGATACTTTAAGTGTACCTTCATATCTATCCCTGTTAATGCTCATACCAAGGATTTGTTTTGAAACACTCAAGTCATTCATCTCAAACACTTTAGACATCTGCCTTTTTAATTTATCGATTTCAATTATATCAGCTCCTTGTAATTAACATGTCATCAACGTACAACAGTAATATGATGTAGGATGAATCAAATTTCTTCAAGTAGCAGTAATGATCCAATGAATATCTCTTGTACCCACTCCTTCTCATAAAACTGTCATATTTCAAGTACCATTGTCTTGGAGCTTGTTTCAACCCATATAAGCTTTTTTTCAACTTGCAAACAAACTTTTCTTTTCCAAATACCTGAAAACCTTTTGGTTGTGCCATGTAGATGTCTTCCTCAAGATCACCATGCAAGAAAGTAGTTTAACATCTAACTGCTCTAGATGTAAGTCTTTTGCAGCCAAAATACTTAATACAAGTCTGATAGTAGTCATCTTGACCACGGGAGAGAAAATCTCATTGTAGTTAATACCTCTTTTCTGCTGAAATCCCTTGACCACTAATCTTACCTTACACCCACTTGTTTTGCAAAACTTTCTTCTCTGTTGGTAACTCAGTCAATGACTAAGTCTCATTCTTTTTAAGAGAACTCATCTCCTCTTTTATAACCAACTCCCACTGAACTGAATCATTTATCTCGTATTGCTTCGAGGATAACATTTAGGCTCACAATCCTCGAGTCAAAAGCAAATAGTTTGCTGAAGGAGAATATCTCGTGCAGGTCGTGAAGCCCCGCGGATCTTTTGACTTCTGTTTCTCGGAGGAGTTGAAACCACATCTTCGTCATTTGTGCTCTTTGAACTCCCACTATTTCCTACAATATCAGCTTCTTAAATATATTCCAACATGATATTTTCCTTTTCATTATGTCTCCCTGTAGCCTCAGATTCCGTTATGAGCCTATCCTTGTACATCACGTTCTCAATGAAAGTGACATCTCTGCTTTTGATGATTTTCCTGCTCAACTGACCCATAACCAAGGAAAATACACTTACTTGCCTTTGGATCAAGCTTGTCTCTGTCATAATCTTTAATAAGAACATAACAAACACATTCAAATACTTTCAAATGTGAAAGAGACACTTCTTTGCCGTGCCACTCTTTCTCAAGAGTCTTGAACCCCAAAGGAAATGAGAGTCCTCGATTAATTAGATAAGTTGCTGCACTTACTGAATCTACCCAGAACATCTTTGGTAACCATGCATGAAGTCTCATACTTTTTGCCCTCTCATTCAAGCTTCTATTCATTCTTTCAGCAACACCATTCTATTGTGGTGTCTCTGGAATAGTTTTCAGCATCTTTATTCCATGTTTAGCACTGTAATATATAAATTCAACACTACTGTACTCACTACTATTATCAGACTTCAAACATTTGATTTTCAACATTGTTTTATTCTCAATAGCATCTTTTCACTTCTAGTGGAATCATCGATGAAAGTAACATAGTAGCGCGATCCTTCCATTGAGGCAACTGATGTTGGCCCATGTACATCTGTATGAACTAGCTCCAGCTTCTTAATCTTGGGTGTCTTTCTTGATTTTGCAAAAGTAACCCTTTTCTGCTTCTTGAGCACACATGGTTCACAAAAACCTACTTCCATACTCTTCAAATCTGAAAATTTTCCTTTTCAAACTAGCATCTTGATACCTTTCTCACTCATGTGACCAAGTTTTTGGTGCCACATAATTGAAGGATCACCTTCACTAGTAACTGTATTAGTTTCATCTGAAGGTAATTCAACCATGTATAGAGTCCCTTTCTTCCAACCAAAAGCAACAACCAAATTTTCTTTGACTATTTTCCATCAGTCATTTCCAAACATGACATGATACCTTGATCATCTAACTATCCAAAAGAGATTAGCATCCTCTTGAGACCAGGAATAAATCTCACATTCTTCAGTGTCCAAACAGTACCCCATGAGGTTTTCAGATTTATGTCTCCTATGTCTGCAATCTACAGACTTTCATTATCAGCAAGGCATACTTTACCAAAATTTCCACTTCTGAAATTTAGCATCATATCCTTACAAGGAGAAATATAAAGCCAAGCATTGGAATCCATGATCAAGGATTCGATAGGACATTTAACACAACAAACCAATGCGTCGTTTACCTCTTCTGTTGCTACATTTAAGGACTTATCTTCTTTTTTTGGGGAACTGAGAGAGTTGTACACTGATTTCTAAAGTGGCCGGTCTTCTGGCAATTCCAGTATGTTATCTTTACCATTTTTGGATTGACACCTCTTTTTCGACTTCAATCTACCCCTTATCAAGTTTTCTGCCTCTACTCTCTGTATTCAGCAAGGAACCTGATGAATCCCCTGAAGTTCTTCTCTAAATACCTTCTCTAAGGATTAAATCCTAAATTTATTCGAATGTCAACTTAGCAGTTCCGGATGAACTACTAACAGCTATGACTATCCCTGACCAACTCTCAGGTAACGAGGATAACTACAGTATAGCTTGCACTTCGTCATCGAATTTAATATCTACCGAGACCAATCTGATCAAGATAGAGTTAAATTCACTCACATGATCTGTGACAGATGCATCTTCCTTCATGCTTGTATTGACTAATTAGCTGATCAAGAATACTTTGTTCGAAGCAGATGGCTTTTCGTACATATTCGTCAATACCTTCAGTAAACCGTGAGTAGTCGTCTCATTAATAGCATTATATGCGACGTTCCTCACCAACATCAATGGGATCACTCCAAGAGCTTGGTGATCTAATAATTCCTAGTCTTTCTTACTCATCTGATCTAGATTCTGCCCTGACTGAGATCATGTAGCTTCTTCTGGTATAGATAATCTTCGATCTGCATCTTCCAAAACCCAAAGTCGCTACCGTTGAACTTGTCATTCTTGACTTTTCCTTCATCGGCCATCGCTCCCACTCACCTTACAACCTGTAGCTCTAGTACCACTTGTTGAAAATCGTGTAATCTTGAGCAATAGTAAGAAGAGAAAGCACACACACAAGAAGATACAAGAATTTTACGTGGTTCGGTCTTGAAGGTCTACGTCCATGGCCGTACTAATATCATTTTATTTCAATTATAGCATCATCCTTAGGGTTTACAATTACAAGGCTATTTATAGAGAGAACATAACTAGGATATTCATGGGAAAAGATAAATCCTAATCAAAATTCCCATATTGAAGATAAATCCTAATCCTAATTAAGATTATCATATTAGACATAAATCATAATCCTAATCAAAATTCCCATATTGGAGATGAGTCCTAATTCTAATCAAGACTCCACATACCCAACACTTTGCTTACAAAATATCAACATGGTGGCCCTGAATCCTCCTTTTCTCATGTCTTGCATGGTCTTTTTGGGTAAGTTGTCCACTCCTTCCATTCCAACCCTTAATGTGTGTTGTGTGTGTGTGTGTGGTCTGTACTCCCGTGCTTAGGAAGTAGCACAGTCATCAAAAGCAATCAGCAACAGAATGTGTATATCTTGGTTGCAGAAGCAGGGATATTTGATTCTACTGTAGACAATGGAAATTGGAAAAATTGGTAGTTTTGTATTTATATTGTTCACCAGCTGAGTTTGGACTGCATAATGAAATTTCTATATGTTTTATTCTATTTATTCACTCATCCCTACCCAGACCTTTAAAAGGTTAATATATCATATAGAATTATATGTTTTCAACTATCAAACCTTGAGGTCTATGTGCAAAACAGTCAAAGAATGAGAGTAGATACTCTAATTCCCATTGCCCCACCCATGAAAGATTCCAAAGGAGTGAAAAACGGAATCATAGTGCTGAGCTCTCATAAAATTCAAACAAAACAATAATGCTTCCCAAATGAAATAATGAGTGACAATAACAATTACAGACCATGAAAGGAAGAGAACAAAGTTTGTTGATAAACAAATGGATAAGCTCATCTTTATATAAAACTATAAGCAGAACAAGTCATAAGCTGGTGACAAAAAATCAAAATATACAAACGACCAGTGAAGATAAACTTCGGTTGATTAATTGTGTCTTTGAATAAGCGTCGGAGTGGCTCTATCAATAGAAAATCAAGAGTTGGGGGAGGGGAGAGGAGTGAGAGGGAAGAGAAAGAAACTAGGGATTTAATTGGCCGGAGGATGATGGCGGTGATGAGTGCGGGTTTGGATCTGCTATCATTGGTGGATTCGAACCCATTTAGAGTTTTGTTTTTAATTAATTTTAAAATAATATTTTAATCAAATAAAGCCACATTAGAATTATTTAACCAGAAATTTACTTCTTCGCATAAGGGACTCAATGTTCCATACTTAAAAAAAAAATAAAAAGAAGCAAAAAGACTCAAATTATATTAGAGAGACTAAAAGGGCTGGCTAAAAAAAATAGAGGGATTATTTTGGGGATTGTATCTTATGGATTTAATTGTTTAACGCTATCTTTAGTTTGACCTTAGAGGGTTGTAATTCTAGTAGATGCTCATATTTGGATAGATTAACATTGGTTTTGTGATATAGCATATATATATATATATATTGTATTATAGACATTTTTCATGAAGTACTTTTTATGTAAAACCGACGAATTTCACATAAATAGTTACTTGTACTATTTTTGGTGAAAAGGGTGTACAAGTATATAAGACTAATTTCTAAGAGTATGTAAATATCACTTTTGAAGGGGCATACAAGCAATTTAGGCATGCAAGCGAAAGAAAACCCATTACTAAATTTTGCAAGGGTTAGTATATAATTCATTATAATGTCAAATAAATCAAGATAGCTGAATAATTTTTAATTGCTTTGAGAAATCTTATAAGTGTTCAGTAAGAAATATTGAATTTATAAACAATATTAAACTTTTCATTTTTACAAAATGGTTAAATCTATGTTTGGTTCCTCTAGTTAGGCTCGGATACTTTTTTAGTCCATTGATTTCAATTTGGCCATTGCGAGTATTTTTATTTTTCAGATTAGGAAATGTTGGTCCTCGATACCGATGGCGTTAAGTTTTCCGTTAAATGCCCCATCTACGTGGCATTTTTTATTAGTTAAATATCTTAACCGAATGTTATCAGTCGCTAACAACTATTAATTTTTACTTATGGGCTAAATTGGTTGTTAGCTTATGATAATATTCGGTTAGAGGAAAAACTTAACGCCATTCATGTCGAGGACCAACATTTCCCAATCTGAAAAATAAAGATACTCCCAGCGGTCAAATTGAAATCAAGGGACTAAAAAGGCATCCGGTCCTAAGTAGAGGGAACAAACATAGATTTAAACCTTTACAAAACATGCTAAACACCCCTCCTTTAAAGATTTTTTAAAGGAGGTTTAGTTACCATTGTTGTCCACATTTCTTGAGAAATATTATCTTAAAAACCTTAATAATAATATATCCATGCTGCTCATTCACAGTCAATGAGCATTCCTTTAAACAAAATCTTTATTCTCGTTGAAATCAATTCTCTGGAAATTATAAAATTGGTGCCTTATCTATTACAATCCTTTAAATAATCATTTATACATACAAACGAAAAAATAGCTGTCATTCATATAATGAACAGGAAAAATCTGCAAATGAAAAATTACATCAATTTACACCTTTAAACCGAGAAGTTCAATAGTAAACAAGAATCTATTTGACAGAGCTAGTTCTTGCATGAAATAACCGTTCACTCTGCAAATCTTGATGAAGGAGACGCAAGACTTCATTAGATGGAACATGTTTCCAAATTTTGGCCTGGTTAATTTTGTAACCCATCTTGGCAAATTTGTCAGCCACCATATTTCCTTGTCTATAGACGTGAGAGGCCTTGTACCTTCTTAACATGGTAACCATCTCATTTATATCTCTTGCATGCTTTACGTCCTCCTCTGATTTCAACACAACCCTCTTTAAAATAGCATCGGTCACAACTTTTGAATCTCCTTCGATACATAGGTCCAACCATTCGTTCTCAAGGGCAATTTCAAGGCCTCGCTTTGCTGCAACTAATTCTGCTACTGAGCTTGTTGCTTTCCCAATATGTTCGGCATAACCAAGAAGGAAGACACCTTTTTGGTTTCTGTAAACACCTCCGATGCTCGCATTTTGAGTACGGCATTTTGAAGCACCATCAAAGTTTAATTTGATAAAGCCTTCTTCTGGCTTTCTCCATGAATATGGATAATTTGAGTAGTTGACGTTGCCATGGTATTTTCTTTGTAATGCCCAAGCCCTTGAGAACAAGTAGCATGCCCGGATCATTCTACGTTCTTGAATGTTCTCAAGTAAGACAAACTTTCTCAAGCAAATTGGATACAGAGGTGGAAAAAATGGTTTGAAATGGACCTAGAAATGATGGGTAAAAGGGATATGAAACTCTAACATGCTTATTTGTGGAGCGATTTCTGTTCGTGCACACCCTGTGGGAATTCAAGAAGAGTCCACCAAAACAATTTAAAAGGTTTGAAAGAGAGGAGGCTTGAGGTATCAGCCATTCAGAAATGGCGAATTCTTCGCTCCACGTTCAAGACAAGCATATATCCGTAATCAGCAATTCCGAATCAACCGTTCAAACGTAAGATAACTAACTCTTAAAATAGCCTCTCAATTGGAAAGCGCATATCTTTAATTAGTATTTATTAATATTAGAATTTAATTGATGCTAAAATCTAATGAAAGTGTAATGTGCATTAGTTAAGACTTCTATATAAATTTGTATCATTAAGTGCTAAAAATTTCAACTGTTGGCCCCAAGTCTCATTCTTTGTTTTCGTAGAAAAATATATAATTTCATTCATCAGACATATTTGTTTTCACTTAGTCCTTTACTCACCATGATTAATGCTATTCACTAGATTTTGACATGTCTAATTAGAATGGCATAGCATCTATCGCATATATCATATGAATCAAAAATACATTATTAGTATTTATATTATATATTGACAAACTCAATGTGTCTATATCAACATTGTTACCAATAATTTATTATGATGACTTGTAATATATGCCCATTGCGTCTTCATGAAAAATAATTTCAGTTAAAAGTACATTTCTGTTTTCAAAATATTATATAGAGAGCCATCAAAACAATAAAGAAAAATATTAACATTGACACATTTAAGATCCGAACCAAATAAATAAATAAACATTAATAAAAATTACAAAAAATATAAAAAACAATAAGTGAAAAAACATTTACTTGTCTACATGGCATCTGCAAGGGTTGTGGCCCTTATATATGCTCGGTCATGACTTAATTTTCTGTTGTACTAATTGAAACACACTTAGATGACTAGGGCCAGTCTAATGTTGCACGAGGCTAGGGTGGTAGACTGAGAGCAAGCGCATGGCCGAGGGGACATGGTAGGGCTGTGGATTGCTTGTGGGCTCATGGCCAAGTAGATAAAGTAGTACACATGGAAGCATGGCTGTGGGTGTATAATCAGGTAAACAAGCGTGGTGCAACGAATAGCGAGCATGGTACGTGTACCTGATTGAGAGCCACAAGATCATGGTTAGTGGGTACATAGTTGTAACTAGCAAGCAGGGTCTAAGCGAGTAGCCCCATGACCAAGAGGCATGCACTCACTCCGAGACTGATGTACATGGCCAAGTTTAGCATGCACATAACCATCGCGGAGTACTTGCAAGTGTGACACGACTGAGTCCTTGTCGGGTGGATGCATAGTGATGTCGGGTGACACTGTACCATGGACTATAGATGGATGGCTAGTAAGTAGCACTGTCGCAGTATGGTCAAGTGTGTTTTGTTTTACATGACCCTTGACTTACATTGAATCCTAAGATGTTGATCATCCTTAGTCATCCCTTATGTTTGGAAAAAACTATAAAATACCACACTTAGCTTTCATGTATAACTTAGTGAAATCTTGGTGGGATGAGTCTTGGGCATGGTTGTAATGATCTTTTTCATTCAATAGAGAGGTTTTTTCCTCCCTTATACCTAGTTGCTTTGCTTTCTTGCTTGGCTTGCTATGTCTTGTTTGCTTACGATGCATTTGGCAGTTAAATTCTACTTGCTGACCTTCAAAAGATGACTTGGTGTCATAAGACAACAAAGTGCCATATAGGCTTCCATGGGGCCATGGGAATTCCATGACAGTTGGTATCAAGACTTCCCTTTGTGCTAAGAAGTTTTTAAAACTTTGCGATGGCCAGAGGAACCAAGGATCAGCTTGATGAGTGGATGGACTACGTGGAACATGTCATAAGAAGCATCGATGATCTTCTCAGTTCTCATTCGCAAAGACTGGAAGACTTTTTTGATGGTTTGCGGAAGTGATGTCAATTGATTGGGACTTTACCTTTGAAGGTGCAAGTAGTGACCATTGAAGTTCCCTTTCTCAAAGAGGCTAGATTAGGACCCCTAGGCATGCGAGAAAGTTTCTCCTGTGCGAAAATTATAAAACAGTCTCTTTTTGATGGAACTTATAGTGCTAAGACATTAGAAACTTCCTCCATGAGGTGGACCAATACTTCAAAGCTACAAAGGTCCTCGAAGTGCAGCAAGTACCCCTACTCAGCATGTATCTAACAAGCAACTCCAAGATTTGATAGCTAGCAAGATAAGATGATGATGTCCAAGTAGGCAAAATCACTTTTAATTCTTTGGCAAAATTAAAGAGGGAATTGTGGGAGCAATTTTTACTAAGAATTTCTATGGTTTGTGATTCCTTCTATGTGTACTTTACTGTCTTGGACCGCATGAGAACTCTGCTGTTCAATTTCTAGGTTGTGCTTGGAGCGTGACCATCGCCCTTGTACTAGACTCACATAGATTGAAAGGGATTCATGTACCAATACGCCGAGGGATTCGGGTATTAGATACCCCTCCGAACGTTAGGGTGTCTACTCTTGATAAGGGATTCTCTGAGCGCACTGCAATCGTATGAGGAATTGACCGGAAGGGATTCCGGTCAATACTCATATGGGATTAGAGGTAATCACCGAGGGATTCGGGATTAGCTTCATTTAGGAATCTCTCGGTCCAAACTACCATCACAACACATCATCCTTAATGACAACCCTAGGGGGACTCTCTGTCCAAATTACGCCTTCTCCTGCTTGTCCGTCCCTTGAATGCTTATTTGGCATGTAGTGGTAGCTTTATTCTTTTATTCATAGAGTTTTGTAGATGTACTATTCACTCGTATTGCTAGGCTAGGAAATAGACGGAGGAGAAGTAATAGTAGCTCCTTGGCCCCGTGGAATACGACCGCTGTATCACACACAGGGTATTACTTGACGACCCCGTGCACTTGCGGGACGCACATCACTTTCCTCCTTTGTTTATTGCTTGGGTTATGTGATTGATTTTTGTTGTCTTGGATGGTTAATGGCATCAAAGAGGTGGATCTAAAGGCAAGGGTAAAGAGCATGTAAGCGAGTGATCTAAGAGTTCGATCTCGCCAAATTTGTGAGTGGGAATTGTTTAATTGAAGAGCTATCATCATGCTTGTTTGAATGCCCAATAATGCATGTTTTGAAATGTGAATTTCTTGATTTCAATGGATTCTTGAATTTTTTCTTGATTTCAATGGATTCTTGAATTTTTTCTTGAAACCTGAAATTATGATTCTATATGACTTGAATTACTTCTTGATTATGATCAAAGATCTTTCATATATCTAGTGGGTTGGAAACCCGATGATTTTAATTTCATGTTTTTAAAGAAATTATTAAAGGTTGAATGTTCTTGATAAAAGACTTCTAAAAAGAGTTTTCGGAATTCTTGTGTGGGTTGGAAACCCTATGGCTTGAACTATATGATTACAAGATTTGAGAATTCAAGAACTTGATATTCTTGTTATTTTGACCCAAGAGGGGCCTATGTGCACCAATGTGTGATTCTTATGATGTTATCGTATTTGAAATGTATTTCAAAAGAATACTTTCATGAGGATGTTCTTGAAGAAAATGACATTATTGACGACGTTTTCACACGAGTTTTCACTCTTGGATTAAGAGTTGTATTGATGTGAATTTATGATCTCTTGAGGAGATATGTGATTTTATATTGATGCATTTATGATGAGCCTATGGGCAAAATATTTGTGATCTCCTGATGAGATATATGATATTATATTGATGTGTTCATGATGAGCCTCCGGGTGGGATGGATATCCCGGATGTTTGATGGTGAAAGGGGAAGGATCCCCAGTATCTTCTCGCGAAGCGAGTTTCCACGGACAGTCCTAGTTGGGGTAGCGTGGAGTTTTCGGCTGACTCTCTCATTCGAAGGCGCGTAGAGATCCCGAAGATCCGTGCTTGGATTCTTGGTGTCACCACTCGGGATTCCTAATGGGCAACACTAAGATACTCGCATCTTGGTGGCTCCTAACCTAACCACGACCACAGATTAGTAATGGAGGGTTTTCAAAAGTCGGTGATACTAGCAATACGGGAATTATTGTGATTATCTTATAAATCCCTAGGTCATTGAGTAAGAAAAGAGTATTTCTAGAATTTGGATTTCGTGATATGAGATTTACTACATTGATTACTTTATGAAACCTTGAAAAGTTGAGCATTCCGAAAGAATATCTTAAACTAGAATTTTAAAATTTATATCATTTTATGAATGCCTTTTCAAGGATTTTATGAATGCATTTAATTGAGGAAGTTTGAAAGTTTCTTATATTGAATTGTATATTGATGTGCGTCCCGCAAGTGCAGGGGTTGTCAAGTAATACTGACACACCCTTGCGTGTGTGTTCCGCAAGTGCACGGGTGTCGAAGTAATAAAGTACCCAAAGGGTGGGTAGTCGAATCCACAGAAAGTAGACGATAGAAACAAAAACACTTCGCTAAGTAGCCAAAGAAAACCGATTGTTGTTGAGATTAAAAAGTGATTAATAACAGAATTTAAGAACTCAAAGTTAAAGCTAGAGCGTAGTAAAAGATCGATGTGAAGATGGAGTACTCGGACAATGCTCCCCCTAGGATCCTAGTTTCAATTGCAAGACTTCAATTACTCTTACTCAATCGAGATTTAATGAGTCGTGAAAATCCAAAGCTACAAGGTCCCAAACCTAAGCTCAACCTTGACTAGTCCCCTACGAGGTCCCGGCGGAGAGGAAACTCTCAACGCCTCACACCACGTATGACTGCACTAAACTCTTGGGATTTGAAGTGATAACCCCTATTCCCAACTATAGATCAAACCCTTTGGTCCAGGTGAAAGATCACTAATCACAAATAAGTCCCGGCGGAAAGACCTCTCTCAACGCCTAACTCTCTTTGAGATCGATACTAACTCTTGGAATATGGAGGTAAGGTGTATCATACCGGAGGGGAAAGGGGACGTGCCGCTACCTCCCGACTCACCCTCTCGACCCTCTTCAATCTTGGTTAATCTAATCCTAATGGTGATGGTCACTCGTCAAAAGGATAATTAGATTGGCCCTCAACTCTAGTGTCACTCTAAGGGAGAAACAATTAAGCACACAAGATTGAAACTCAAAACAAATCTCAATTTAAATAAAAGCAATAGAGTCATTGAAACAAAGGAATTCTAGAGTTTACATGTCCAAGTACCCACTAGGGTTTTAGCTCTCCATGGAGCAATATAAGTTCATCAAAATAATTGAAAACAAATACAAATAAAGCATAGAGAAAAACCCCTTAAGCTCCGTGCTGATGGTCTAAGAGGGCTGCTCCTTCTTCTACACGAATCCCTCCTTCAAGCCTAGGCCACACCTCGCCGAATCGATGTCGACGAAGCCTCCCCCAATAGCTTTCCTAGGACACACGCCCCTGTGGAATTTCAACCCTGTAGAATTTCGCTTGTAGATCACCGATTTTGCTCGTTTTCGCTTCTGAGGCCACACAGACGGGCACACGCTCGTGTGGTCATGAGGCTTTTCTTGATAGTAAAAACCCTTTGGAGAGCTTTGTAAGTTTTCAAACAAATCAGAACGAGCGAGCATGACTGCCTCTGTGTCCTTCTATAAGAGTTGTCTCGAACCTTGTAGAAGTTGGCACATACTCTCTCGTTTGACCCCGATTTGTGTCTTGATCTTTGTAATTGCATAAAAGAACTCCACTTGGCACCATCACGACCTATTTTTGCTTAAACTCCTAAAGAAAACTCTTCACAACCCTAACTGCTTGAAAGAACACAAAAGCACACGAAATGAGCGATATAGCCTGATAGAAGTAATGCTCAAGCATGAAAAACATCTCAATTATTCAGTACATGCAAGCACTTATCAAATACCATGTGTGTGACACAAGGGTCATATTTTACGGGGCCAAGGAGCTACTATTACTTCCCCTTCGTCTATTTCCTAGCCTAACAATACGAGGGAATAGTACATTTAATAAAATCTAAGAGTAAGAGAATAAAGCTACCACTACACGCCTAATAAGCATTCAGGGGACGGACGAATAGGAGAAGGTGTGATTTGGACAAAGAATCCCCTAGGGTTGTCATTAAGGCCCGAATTAAAGATGATGTGTTGTGATGGTGGTTTGGACCGAGAGATTCCTAAATTAAGCTAATCCCGAATCCCTCGGTGATTAGCCCTAATCCCATATGAGTATTGACCGGAATCCCTTCCGGTATTCCTCCTACGATTGCAGTGCGCTCAGGGAATCCGTTATCAGGAGTAGACACTCTTCTAGGTCTAAGCCTAATGTTCGGAGGGGTACCTAATACCTGAATCCCTCGGCGTATCGGTACATGAATCCCTTTCAATCTATATGAGTCTAGTACAAGGGCAATGGTCACGGTCCAAGTACAACCTAGAAATTGAACAGGAGAGTTCTCATGTGATCCAAGACAGTAAAGCACACATAGAGAGAATCACAAACCATAGAAATTCTTATAAAAGAAATTCAACATCCAACACTAAATCGCAAAGGATTATCATCCATAATTACAACAAAGCCACCATAGGGTTCATCATTCCCAAATCACATACAAGTTAGTTCCTCATGAAAGAGGAACACTCATACAAATCCAATGAACAAACAAGCATAAAGAAAAGCAAAGAACACTCTCTCTAACTTTGGATTGCCTTGGATGGAAGAAGATTGTCGATGTTGCCGAGATCTCTCCTCAAACGACACCTTGAATCCTTGGATCTTCCCGCTATCTCCTCCTCCGATGTTTGCCTCCCTCTTGGTGAAGAATGATGCGGTGGATAGCCGAAAAACGCTGCTGGCGAGGGTGGAGCGTTGGCCCAAAAAGAAGAGAAGAAAAGTTCCCCAAAGAAAATGACCTAATTGCCTTTAAAAGCTACTTTTCGGGCATCCATACGAACTCCCTTGCGGGCGCAAGCTTGCCCGCAAGGCTCGCAGCCTTTTCCAGAAAATCCCATTTTGGTGCTACAGTGCCATGATACAATCTGCTACAGTAATCTTTCTATAGTACTGCTACAGTATTGAAAGCTCGAAAACATCGTGTTTGATATAGATATCTTCCCAAATACGTTCTTGAGCTCATTTTGGCTTCTTCAAGGCCTGTAACACAAATAAAACCAATTTAAATGCGAAACGGGTATCAACTCATCAAAAATATATGCAAAATAGTACAAGAATAAACCCTATAAATATGTACACTTACACACTTATCATATATATATATATATATATATATATATATGCATTTAAAGTAAGTAATTTATTTGTTGTTAAAAATTGAAGATTTGTCATTGGGCTAGCTTATAGGCTCTTACTTGTGTGAAGTATAGCTCCATGTTTAGCCCCTTACTGAGTAACTTAGTTACTCACCCATTATTCTTCTCTTCTTTACAGGTGTTAGCACGGCAGCAGGGCGTGAGACGTGATAGTGCTTGGCAAAGTTATTCCTGCATTTACCTTTGAGTAGTGTATGATTCATAAACATTGTTGTCATGCATAAGATGGATCCACTAGGACCTATGTTTTCGTATTTCCATTTTGGTCTTTAATAATCTTGATTGGTTCAGTCAGGACCTTGGGTTGTATAAGCTTTACACCCAGTGTTTGGGGGAGACTATATTGTGTTCATGATCATTGCTGTTGTGATTTCCAGGGATATATACCTGGTATGAGTATGTTGATCTTGTACAGAATTGTGGTTGAATACCTTTATATTTAGAGTATTATTGTTGTGATGTTGATATTATACAGGTAACAGGTTAGCCTTACGGCGATCTAGGGTTGAGGCAGGTGTCTGACCTCCCCGGGGTTGTCGTGACAATTTTGGACCTAAAACGCAGTTTCAAGAGCAAGCACGACCATGCTTGTGACTGTATTCTTGATCGTGCACTTCCCGGGATGATTTGGATTTTGTTTCTAGCAGCCCGTAAAGTGCATGGCCATAAGCATGCCCATACTTTCTGCCAGTGCTTCGCCAGTGAAGATCGCGTTGTTTTCCTATGAGGTGCACGGGGCTAAAGCAGACCCGTGCTTGTGAGTGCACGAGCAAAGGGCTGAGAAGCACACTTGTGTTCCGCCCGTGTTTACCCAGGGGTATTTAAAAATCCTGAACTTGAGCCCTAATTGCCCGATTTCTTTTCTTCTTCTTCTTTCTACCTTCATTTCCTTTACTTTGAATGAGAGAAAACCACTATTGCTTGACCTTTCTCTCTCTTTTGGTTGAAGATTCTTGAAGGTAAGCTCTTCTTTTTCCTATTTCCCGCTTCTTTCATGTTGATTGAATGAGCATGCTAATCCTAGGTTTTAGATATTGAATCTTGGTTTGTTATTGATGATATTATTGATTAGTTTGGGTAGTTTTCCTTCATTGTTTCCTTGTATCATGAGATGGTTGTAGAGATATATCCTTTCTACCTTGATAAAAACTTGTTTCTTTTGTTCTTAAAATCGGAGCTACCGTAGCAATGAGATTGCCGGGCTCTAGTGAACCTTGTTAAGATGACTTTATTTGGTTGAATCTTTTATTTTAGTGCATGTTGGCTTATATTTCTTTGGGTTTAATCTATGTTACTTAAAGTTTAGTCTACAATAGATGGATTTCGTGGATTAATATAGAATTATATATGTCGAATGGGATGTTTACATATATTAGGTCTTGAATAGATTAGAGAGGAATTCATTTTATCATCACACCAGAGGTTTCGGATGTTGATAGCCTCCTACATTAGGGTTTAACCCTTGATTGAGTCAATGATTCAAAGGTCCCAGCAAGAGTTCCTTTGCAATTGTTAGGACCCTAAGAACAATAAAGATAATGTTTCCTCCTCTCTTCTCTATGTTGAATTGAACTTGAATGGCATAACCATGCATGGGATGGTAGATACCTACGAAATGCACAATTTCATCAATGAAGCGATTGCCTCACAGCTAGGACCTAGCATCGGGTGCATACCAGCTGTGTGAAAGCTATCATTTCCCAAGCACAGCCGGTGATGGGTATGATTTTTGGCATGCCCATTCAACTTGGCAAGTGGCAAGGGAAAGATGATATGTTGGCTATGTCATTGGATGACTTTGAGTTAATTTTTGAGATGGACTCTTTGAAGACCATTAAAATTGCGATTTTTCTCATCTTGGTGGCTTGCTAATTATGGTTGGTAAGAACCCATGTGTTTATGACTCGTGTCCCAAAAGAGTAGAATGGTTGGTAAGATATTAGTTTATTGTTGTATACATAATGCAGAAACTAGGAACGTGTCTAGTTTCCGAACAAGGCAAGTCCACTTATGTTTTGTATCCCATTCATTAATGCTTAACAATTGATAAGTATACAATTGTGCATATTTTATATATTGAATTTTATACTTATCGAGTTAGTATTGGAGTAATTTAGTGGAACACGAGTCTAAATCGAGTATGAATTATCTTAGCAGGTGACACACCCTTGCGTGTGTGTTCCGCAAGTGCATGGGTGTAGAGATCAATAGAAAAGTGATTAACAGAAATAAAGAACTAAAAGTAATCGCTAGAGTGAAGGGAAGTATCAAAGTGTAAATGG
Organism: Dioscorea dumetorum; assembly: GCA_902712375.1. NCBI lineage: Eukaryota > Viridiplantae > Streptophyta > Magnoliopsida > Dioscoreales > Dioscoreaceae > Dioscorea > Dioscorea dumetorum. The sequence goes on from CACTHL010000893.1 coordinate 105,745, forward strand.
GGTACTAGGATAATCCTCCCTCTAGGATCCTAGTTTCAAGTGCAAGACTCTAATTACTCTTATTTAATCGAGACTTAATGAGTTATGGAAATCCAAAGATACAAGCTCCCAAATCTAAGGTCAAACTAGAGTAGTCCCCTACGAGGTCCCTGCGGAGTGACAACTCTCGACGCCTCACACCACGTATGACTGCGCTAAGCTCTCAGGATTGTAAGTGATAAACCCTATTCTCAATTATAGATTAAACCCTTTGGTCCAGGTGAGAGATCCCTAATTATAAATAAGTCCCGGCGGAAAGACCTCTCTCAACGCCTAACTCTCTTTGAGATCAATAATAGCTCTTGGAATATGGAGGTAGGGTGAATCACACCGGAGGGGAAAGGGGACGTTTCGCTACATCTCGACTCACCCTCTCAACCCTCTTCAATCTTGGTTAATCTAATCCTAATGGTAATGGTCACTCGTCAAAAAGATATTTAGATAAAAATCTCAACCCTAGTGTCACTCTAATGGAAAATCAATTAAGCATACAAGATTGAAACTCAACTTAAATCTCAATTAGAAGCAAAGTAACTCAAGTCAATGAAACATAGAAAACCAAGGGTTCACAAGTCCAAGTACCTACTAGGGGTTTAGCTCTCCATGGAGCAATACAAAATCAATAATACAATTGTAAATAGATGCAAATAACCCATAAAGAAAACCCCCTTAAGCTCCGTGTTGATGGTCTATGAGGGCCGCTTCTTCTTTTCCAAGGATCCCTCCGTCAAGCCTAGGGCACACCTCGCCGAATCGATGTCGTCGAAGGCTCCCCCAATAGCTCTCCTTGGAAGGAATCGGTGTTGAAATTGGTGAAGAAATTCCCCAAAAACCTTGCAAAAACCTCTCGAAACACTAGCCGAACTCCCTCCAGAAGTTAAGAAAAAGCTCTCCTAAAATAGCTTCAGTATGGCCTTGTGGAGGATCCACTTGGCCATGTGGAAATTCCACATGACCGTGTGGAAAATCCACAAGCCCATGTGGATGATCAGCCTCTACAGAAATACATCTATAGGTCACGGATTTCGCATGTTTCTTCTTCTGAAGCCACACGGATGGACACACACTCGTATGGTAGGTCATGTGGCATTTCTTGATGTCGAAAAACTCTTGGAGAGCTTTTGAAATCTTCGAACAAACCAGAACAAATGAGCATGACTGCCTTTGTGTCCTTCTACAATATTGTCTTGAACCCTTTAGAAGTTGGCACATACCCTCTTGTTTGACCCCGATTTGTGTCTTGATCTTTATATTTGCACAAAAGAACTCCACTTGGCGCCATCATAACCTATTTTTTCCTTAATTCCCACAAAGCTTCGTTACAACCCTAATTGCAAGAAGGAACACAAAAACACACGAAATGAGCAATAAAACCTGACAAATATAATGGTTATGCATGAAAAACATCTCAATTATTATATACATGCAAGCACTTATCAGCAGGCACCAAGTGTAGATTAAAGCCAAAGGATAGCCAAAGTAAGCGAATGGGAATAGAACCAGCAAAGATGGCACAATCTTGATTCAGCACTTGGAGAGCTGTAATGCTTACGGGCACCTTACGGCCAGGCTGACGACCGTAAGTGATAAGTGTCTAAATGTACGTATTTATACGTTTTATTCTTGTATTATTTTGCATGTATTTGGATGAGTTGATGCCCGTTTCGTATTTAAATTAGTTTTATTTGTGGTACAGGTCTTGAAGAAGCCAAAATGAGCTCAAGAACGTATTTAGAAAGAAATCCTTATCAAATACGACATTTTCGAGATTTCATACTGTAGCAGTACTGTAGAAGGATTACTGTAGAAAGATTAATGTTGCATAGAACTGTAGCACCGAAACGGAATTTTTCTGGAAAAGGCTGGGAGCCTTGCGGGCAAGCTTGCGACAGCAAGGGAGCTCGTATGGATGCCCGAAAGTGGCTTTTAAAGGCAATTAGGGCATTTTCTTTAAGAACTTTTCTTCTCTTCTTCTTGGGCCGCCGCCCCACCCTCGCCAGCGACGTCTTCCGGCGATCCACCGCGTCATTCTTCACCAAGAGGGAGGCAAACATTGGAGGAGGAGATAGAGGGAAGATCCAAGGCTTCAAATCGTCGTTTGAGGAGAGATCTCGGCGACATCGACGATCTTCTTCCATCCCAGGCAATCCAAAGCTTGAGGGAGTGTTCTTTGCTTCTCTTTATGCTTGTTTGTTCATTGGATTTGTATGAGTGTTCCTCTTTCATGAGGAACAAACTTGTATGTGATTTGGGCATGATGAACCCTAGGGTAGCGTTGTTGTAATTATGGATGATAATCCTTTGTGATTTAGTGTTGGATGTTGAATTTATTTTATAAGAATTTCTATGGTTTGTGATTCTCTCTATGTGTGCTTTACTGTCTTGGATCGCATGAGAACTCTACTGTTTAATTTCTAGGTTGTACTTGGACCGTGACCATCGCCCTTATACTAGACTCATATATATTGAAAGGGATTCATGTACCGATACGCCGAGGGATTCGGGTATTAGGTACACCTCCGAACATTAGTCTTAGACCTAGAAGAGTGTCTACACTTGATAAGGGATTCCCTGAGCGCATTGCAATCATAGGAGGAATTGACCGGAAGGGATTTCGGTCAATACTCGTATGGGATTAGGGCTAATTGATAAACGTCTAAATATACGTATTTCATACGTACTTGTGTATAGTTTATTCTCTCTTTATATTAAGTTGTTTTCTATTTTCTTGTTTAATGTGGTTTTACTTGTGTTACAGGCCCGAAATAAGCTCAAGAACGTATTCATGAAGAAATCGACACCAAATACGGCGTTTTTGGGATTCATCACTGTAGCAGTACTGTAGCAGAATTACTGTAGCACAATTACTGTAGCACAAGTACTGTAGCTATGAATGGAAAAAATCCTGGGAAACTCTCTGGATGCCTTGCAGGCAACCTTGCGCCCGCAAGGCCACCCGCAAGGCATCGCGATGTCTTGATTTAAAGGGCTTTTCTAGGGCATTTTAAAGGGAGTTAGTCTTCTTCCTTGGAGCTCCACACAACCATCTAAAAATCCAGCTTGGAGGAGGGCTTTGAGGGCGTTTTCACGGCAAGATCTTGGAGGAGAGTGCGTTTGGGAGCAAGATCCTACTCTAGGGCATCATTGAAGGAGGGTTGAAGACAAGAGAAGCCACCTCTTGAGTGGCGTCTTCGGAACTCCATTTTCGTATTTGAGGGAGTGATTATGCTTTCTTTAGTTGTTTTCATGCTTTTGAGTATGTATTTTGATATTATGAACAACTAAACCCCAAGGTCACCGGATGTAGGTGAACCTTGGGGGTGAACTTGTGTATTTTGGATGCTTGGTTTCAATTAATGTTTGTAGACTTGTTTGTGATCCTTGTTTGGTGCTTTTGAATGTTAGGGTATGCATGAGAACTCTGTGTATCTCTACTTAGCCAATACTAGGTTGCATGACCATTGCCCTAGTGTTAGACTCACCAAGCTTGGAAGGGAAATACGTATAAATACGCCGTGACCATCGGGTATTTGTACCCCTCCAATTCTAGGGTTAATTGCTTATTTGTGATTCAACCTTAGTTTGAGAAAACCACCTCACCCTTTGCAATCGTATGAGGATTTATACGGGTAGAGCCCGTATTCAATACTCGTACCGGATTAGGGGTCAACTGCCGTGACCATCGGATTGACCTAATCTAGGGTTTTCTCGGTCCAACAAGCCATTTACATGTTAATCCAGCATCCTGTACATTTCAGTAGCCCCTGAGGGGATCCTTATCCGGGACCACTTTCTCACCCTGATTTCACACTTTCTATTGCCCTGGTTAATTAGCATTCTGAATTGCATTTATTTCTTGTTTTTGCATTTTCTTCCTTTACTCTCGAAATTGATCGGCTAGACAACATTGCGAGAAGGAAGTAAGGATAGATTCTCGGGCCCTTGGGAATACGACCCACTCGTGCGTGCGCGAGTGGTTTATTACTTGACGACCCCGTGCGCTTGCGGGACAACCACCACTAATGACCGAGAGATTCGGGATTAGCTTAATTTTGGAATCTCTCTGTCCAAACCATCATCACAACACATAATCTTAATTCGGACCTTAATGACAATCCTGGGGGATTCTTTGTCCAAATCAAGCCTTCTCCTGTTCGTCCGTCCCTTGAATGCTTATTTGGCTTGTAGTGGTAGCTTTATTCTCTTATTTATAGATTTTAGTAGATGTACTATTCTCTCATATTGTTAGGCTAGGAAATAGACGAAGGGGAAGTAATAGTAGCTCCTTGGCCCCGTGGAATACGACCCCTGTGTCACATACAGGGTATTACTTGACGACCCCGTGCACTTGCGGGACGCACATCAATAAGCTATGTCCAGAAGGGCTTGCGGGCATCCTTATGCCCATAAGAAGAGAAGCCCCGCAATACAGAGGAGCTTATGGTCGGGACTTACGGCTTTAAGCGAGACCGTAAGCAGAAGACAGAGGTGTTTACGGGAGCAGCTTATGCCCGTAAGGTTGGAGGAAAAAATTATCAGATGAGGCTTACGGTCCTAGGCTTACGTCCATAAGCAGGACTGTGACCCAAATACAGAGAACCTTACGGGAGAAGCTTACGGCCGTAATCTGGGGCGTAAGGCAAGAGGAAAGTTGAAACCTTAAAGCTTACGGCCTAGCTTATGCCCGTAAGCTGGCCGTAAAATTACGCCTATATAAGCTTTTACTGAAGATGGATTAATTAGTTCAGTTTTTAGGTTTTCTTTTAGTTTTAGAGAAAGTGAAAGGCTTAACTGCGAGATCAAGAGATAATTTCTCCATAAAAAAGGACCAAGAATCCGCATATCCCTCCATCATCACCACCTTCATCATCCGCTAGATTTGTATTCCCCCAACATAGAAGGGAACTTCAGGCCAATCCTTGTCTTCTTTGTTTTGAGCGAGTTTCTCATTTTATTTTCTCATTATGACAATGAAAAATTGTAATTTCTTGATTTCATTGCTTTGCATTATGAGCAAATCCCCTTTTAGGGGAGCTTGGACTTGAACCCTAGGGGAATTTTTAAACTCTACTTTTATTCCTTAAATGCCAATTATTTGTGATGTTAAACCTTGGGAATGTATGTGTAAATTGATGTATGTCATTTACATGTTGTGTGATTGTTGACGAGCGGTGAAACCCGGTTGTTTGGTTAATCTAGCGTGCGGTGAAAACCCGTCGGTTCTTGAGAACCGGTGAGCGGTGAAAACCCGTTATAGCCTTCGAATTAGCGTGCGGCGAAAACCTGTCTTACTCTCACATTCCTTCTAAGATTACTTTTAATTGAGCAAGGATTATTTGTTCGAGTTAATACTTCGTTGTTTAATCCCCGAGGAAGTATTGTCCAAGTTTACCCTTCTCACCAACTGATCTCACAACTTTAGTTGTTTTCGATTTCTTAGTTTAATTCAGACTTGTTAACAATCATCCTTTTTTCGGCTAGATTTCATAAGCTGAAGGTAGTACTAGTGCTTTTTCTCCCTGAGGTTCGACAACCCAATCCATCACTGGGATCCACTTTATTACTTGGCGACCCGTACACTTGCGGTGACGCGAGAGGCGTGTTGAGTTTTTGACGCCGTTGCCAGGGAGCAACGTTAGGAACACTTTGGTTTTGTCAGTCTAGCCATTTATCTTTTCAGTTTCCAATTTTATTTTTGCTTTACTCACATTTGTTAATCGAAATTTGGAGCGACACTATCAATCTTTCTATTGGTTTCAGGTACGGTGTATAACTCGGGGGAATCCGTCAACTTTAGTTGAAGGGTACCCCGAGATTGAAAGAAAAGTTTGAAGAAGACACCGAGCACAAGGTATCGAAACCGAGGTTGAGCAAGACCATCCTGCAGACGTAGTTGAGATTGCGGTTGAGAGTGTGGCAGACATGGCCAAACAGAATGAACAACAGCGTACTCTATCATATTTCGCGCGGCCAGTTACACGGGGGACTCAATCTAGCATAGTTCATAGCTGGGTGGCTGCAAACAATTTTGAGCTTAAGCCTGCGTTCATTCAGATGATTCAACAGACCGCTCAGTTCAATGGCTTAGCTGATGAAGATTTGAACAGCCACATCGAAAATTTTCTTGAAGTTTGTGATATGTTGAAGATCAATGGAGTTACTTATGACACCATCCGACTTCGCACCTTTTCGTTTTCGCTGAAGGGGAATGCTAAACAATGGCTGCAGTCATTACCTAGAGCATCAATTACCACATGGGACAAGATGGTTAAAGCCTTCCTTACCAGATATTTTCCTCCAGGGAAATCAGCAAAATTGAGGAATGAGTTATCCTCATTTGCACATCCTGAGTATGAATCGTTGTTTGAAGCATGGGAGAGATTTAAGGAATTGCTAAGAAAATGCCCCTAGCATGGATTCCCGGACTGAATGATCATCCACACCTTCTACAATGGCATGAAATAGAATTCACACCAAATTATAGATGCCGCTGCGGGAGGCACTTTGGGAAATAAAACGCTTGCTAATGCTCTCCAATTAATCGAAGACATGGCGATGAACAGCTGTCAATGGAGTAGTAGATTACTCTTCTTTAATCCAGATTCAAAGAGTCGTGGAAATCTAAAGACACAAAGTCCCAAATCTACGGTCAACCATGACTAGTCCCATATGAAGTCCCTGCGGAGTGGAAACTCTCGACGCCTCACACCACGTATGATTGCATTAAGTTCTAGGGATTCCAAGTGATAAACCCTATTCCCAATCCTAGATGAAACCCTTTGGTCCAAGCGAAAGATCCCTAATCACAAATAAGTCTCTGCCGAGAGTACTCTCGGCACCTAACTCTCTTTGTGATTGCTAAAAGCCCTTGGAATATGAAGGTAGGATAAATCACACCGAAGGGGAAAGGGGACGTTCTGCTACCTCTCGACTCACCCTCTCAACCCTCTTCAATCTTAGTAAATCTAATCCTAATGGTGATGGTCACTCGTCAAAAAAATAAGTAGATTAGATTCTCAACCCTAGTGTCACTCTAAGGGAAAATAAAAAAAGCACACAAGATTGAAACTCAAATTCAATCTCAATTAAAAGTAAAGCAATAAGAGTCAATGAAACATAGAAATCCTAGGGTTTACATGTCCAACTACCCACTAGCGGTTTAGCTCTCCATGGAGTAATAGAAAGTCAATAATATAACCGAAAATGAATGCAAATAAACCATAAAGATAATCCCCTTTTAGCTCCGTACTTATGGTCTATAAGGATTGTGTCTTCTTCTCCAAGGATTCCTCCGTCAAGCCTATTGCACACCTCGCTGAATCCAAGTCATCGATGGCCCCCCCAATAGCAATCCTTGGAAGGATTCGATGTTGAAATCGATAAAGAAACACCCCAGCTGCTCTCTCTCCAGAAGTTCGGACAAAGATCCTTCAATAACTCTTCAGAATAGCTATTTAAACTCAAAAGTCGGGCATCCACACGGCCATATGGAAAATCCACACTCCCATGTGGATTTTCAGCCTTCACAGAAATGCATCTATAGACCCCCGATTTCGCTCTTTTCTTCTTCTGAGGCCACCCAGACAGACATACGCTCGCGTGGTAGGTCATGTGGTGTTTCTTGACGTCAATAAACCCTTGGAGAGCTTTTGAAATATTCAAACAAACTAGAACATGAGAGCATAACTGCCTTTGTGTCCTTCTACAACTTTGGAATGTCTTGAACCTTTTAGAAGTTGGCACATACCTTCTTGTTTGACCACGGTTTGTGTCTTAACCTTTATGATCCCACAAAAGAACTCCACTTGGCATCTTCATGACCTATTTTTGCCCTATTTCATCCCAACGTTCTTCACAACCCTAGTTTCATGGAAAAACACGAAAACACACGAAATAAGCAACAAAACCTGAGAAAAGTGATGCTCATGATAGAAAAGTATCATCAAATATTATATACAAGCAAGCACTTATCAAACTCCCCCACACTTAAGCCTTTGTTTGTCCTCAAGGAAAATTAAGACATTAAAAAACAAAAGTGGAACGATGGAAGTGCTTGGTCTTAAGTTCACCAAAAGTATATAAGGAAAGCATTCTCAACTAAGGAATATTTGAAACATAGAAAGAGAAAAACCAATGCTCTAGCAAAAACTCAAATTACAAAGAAATAGAATTCAAAAGCGTGTGTGTGTGCTGATAAGTGCCTGCATGTACATATTATTTGAGATGTTTTTCCATGCATGAGCATCACATTTTTCAGGTTATATTTCTCATTTCGTGTGTTTTTGTGTTCTTTCGTGCAATTAGGGTTGTGAAGAAGGTTTATGCGAAGAAAAGCAAGATTAGGTCATAATGGTGCTATGTGGAGCTCTTTTGTGCAAATACGAAGTTCAAGACACAAATCGGGTTCAAATGAGGGGGTATGTGCCAACTTCTAAAGGCTTCAAGACAATTCTTGTAGAAGGACACGAAGGCAGTCATGCTCGCTCGTTCCGATTGGTTCAAAGATTTCAAAAGCTCTCCAAGGTTTCCCATCATCAAGAAATGCCACTTGACCTTTCACATGGGCGTGTGTCCGTCCATGTGACCTCAGGAGAAGAAACGGGCGAAATCGAGGATTAGTATGAAGATTTCACAAGGCAGAAAATCCACATGGGCGTGTGGAATTTCCACACGGCCGTGTGGAATTTCCACACGGCCGTGTGGACTATCCACACGCCCGTGTGGATCCTCGAGATGGCCAATTATAAAGCCGTTCTGAAGCGTTATCAAGGGGATCTTCTTCTAACTTTGGGAGGAGGCGACGGCTAGGGTTCAGGAGGTTCTTGCCACACTTTGGGGGCGCTTCTTCACCGGTTTCATCATCATTCCCTTCCAAGGAGAGCCATTGGGGGAGCCTTCGACGACTCGATTCGGCGAGGTGGGCCTTAGGCTTGGAGGAAGGGACTCTTTGAAGAAGAAGGAGGAGTTCCCATAGTCTATCAACACGAAGCCTAAGGGGGTTTTCTTTATGGATTTCTTGCACTTATCTTCATTTATTTTGATGAACTTGTATTGCTCCATGGAGAGCTAAACCCCTAGTGGGTACTTGGACTTGTAAACCCTAGATTTCCTATGTTTCATTGACTTAAATGCTTTTATTCAATTTGAGTTTGAATTTGAGTTTCAATCTTGCTTGCTTAATTGTTTCTCCCTTAGAGTGACACTCGGGTTGAGGGCTAATACAATCATCCTTTTGACGAGTGACCATCACCATTAGGATTAGATTAATCAAGATTGGAGGGGGTTGAGAGGGTGAGTTGAGAGGTAGCGACACGTCCCCTTTCCCCTCCGGTGTGGTTCTCCCTACCTTCTTATTCCAAGTGTTACTTTCGATCTCAAAGAGAGTTAGGCGTTGAGAGAGGCCTTTCCGCCGGGACTTATTTGTGATTAGGGATCTTTCGCCTGGACCAAAGGGATTGATCTATAGTTGGGAATAGGGTTTACCACTCGGAATCCCTAGAGCATAGCGCAGTCATACGTGGTGTGAGGCGTCGAGAGTCTTCTCTCCGCCGGGACCTCGTAGGGGACTAGTCAAGGTTGACCTTAGATTTGGGACCTTGTATCTCTGGATTCCACGACTCTTGAAATCTCTATTGAATAAGAGTACTTGAAGTCTTGCACGTGAAACAAGGATTCTAGGGGGAGCATTGTCCGAGTACCCCATCTTCTTATTGATCTATTTCTCCGACCTAGCTTTCATTTTCAGCACTTTATTTCTACTACTTTCTGATTTTACTTTCTTTCAACAACAATTGGTTTATCTTTGATTACTTAACAACGTGTGATTGTTCTTACGTCTACTCCCTGTGGATTCGACTACCCACCCGTTTGGGTACTTTATTACTTCGACACCCGTGCACTTGCGGAGTACACACGCAAGGGTGTGTCATGTGCAAACTTACTAATGTCAACCCCAAGCCTACTCTTGAAAGTTCTTATTGAAGAGGACATATCTAAAGATAAATAATAGGTAGTAGCTGCACACAACCTCTAAGGTAGCCATTTACTAAGATGCCTCCTTGGTGGCTTTCACGCTTTCGAGGTGGTAGCTCTTTCTATCCGGGGGTATTAGCTTTCACACAACCTATTAGATGGCTCATTCTCTCATTAGAGCATAGCTAGTATCCGACTTATGAGAGTAGCTTCATACAACATAGATGGTAGCTATTTCTACCCCCAGGAACAAGTAAAACAAATAACTGAATTCTCCATTAAATTTTTTTTTTGAGACAAAATATTGAAACTAAGGTCCTTTTAGTACTGAACTAGAGTTCTCAGGGTTAAAAAAGCAAGTAGTGATGAGCATAAACTAAGGTCCTTCTAAGTTTTTCAAGTAAACTACAGCATGGTGACAATCGATGTTTAAAACTTCTCCTAAATTCAAGACTACAAACCTTTGCCCCTAAGGTGAACTATTATTGGGTACATGAGCATAAAAGTGATAAGCATAAACAAGGAACGTGTGTAACGTGAGAAATGGACACATGCATGCATAAAGAATATAAGTCTATAAGAATCTGAACATGAAAATGTGGGAATTAAAAATAACACTCCCCTGATCTCCATATGTACAATATGGTGGAGCTGAAGTGGCGGGGACTGAAGCTGTGAAGGGTTGTGAAGTTCACACGGCCGTGTGAATAAAACACCCGGCCGTGCCTATGACTATTGTTCAAAAACATGACTCACAAGACCATCTGCACATGCGCAAAAGGGGTTCAGTAGAGCTCAACACAAATAAAAGACAAAACAAGTTTTTAAGCATAACATTTAAGGCTTAAACTCGATACAAACTAAACACAACGAAAAGCAGTAAGATAGAGCTCAGAAGGCAAACCCTTTCTGAGTAAACAAGTAGTCAAACAGACAAAAAAATAAATAAATAAATAACACAAGTAAGACAAGAAAGTAAGAGAAAGACGCCTCAAGCGTCGTTATCGGCTGGTGCTGTTGGTGATGCTGGTGATGCATGTGGTGCTCGAGGTGTGGCGAACTCCAATGGGCCGGATGAGGGCTCACGAGGACAGTTATGTGCGAGTCTCTTTGTTATGGGAGCCATTACTGCGAAAAAAAGAGGCAAACGGGTCTTTTCGGGGTCCAAAACTAAGTGTCAGGGATCTACACAGCCGTGTGGAAATTCCACACCGCCGTGTGTTCTCTCTAGATGAGAGAAAACATGGCCCAATAATCCACACGGCCTTGTGGAATATCCACATGGCCATGTGGATCTTCAACCGCGGAAAAAAACGCCGCAATCGATCCACTTCGACGCGTACAAAGTTGCAATACATCTAGCACTAGTGTTTAAAGCATAAATACAAGCATTTATGATGAAAATAGCATGCTAAAACACAAGATTCATTATCCAAATCAAAGGTAAAAGATTCATGGCAAGAAAAGAGAAAAGATGGCTTGCGGGAGAAGATGAAGTTCAATAGCGTGATAAAACTCCGATTAAACCACCCAAATCCTATAAATAAGAGAGAAAATAAAGGAGAAGGCATATGGTCGTGTTCCTTGGCGTGGAGGCTTTTGAATGTGAAGAGGCACGAAGATGAAAAAAAGAGAAAAAAAGGCTTCTCTCATACTTAAGTAATCCACATGGCCATGTGTTTTCTCTGGATCGCACACAGACTTCTGAACAAAATCCACATGGCCATGTGGAAATTCCACAAGGCCATGTGACTTCTCTGGATGACAGCCTTAAAGTTTCTGAACAGCATTCACATGCCCATGTGGAAATTCCACATGGGCATGTGGATTTTCAGGCTTGCCCAAATAAAGCTCAAAACGATCCACATGGCCATGTGGTTTCTCTGGATGTCCAAAAAACCCACTGAAACCCATCCACATGGCCATGTAGTTCCATTTTTAGCCTAGAATTCTTCCAAATTCTGCTGAACTCATCAGAAACTAATAAGTGTCTAAATACACCATTTTGTAATAGTGAATTACTTGTACTTTCATGCATTAATTGAATAAAACCGGTGCCCCTTGATGTGTTTTTCGTGTTTTTCTATTTCAGGACATCTACGGGCCATCTACGTTGAGAGGAGTTCTTATAACAAGAAAATTGATGCCAAGGAGTGATGAAACGAAGGTTAAACCAACTCCGGACGGCATCTGAGCGCCCTTGTATGATAAAGGCCATTTTAGGGCCTGTGTGCGGGCCGTGCACAGCCCGCACACTAGTCGGGTATTTAACCCATTTTAGGGTTTTCTTTTGGAGGAGTTTGCCACCGACGCCTTCAAAGACCCATACGCTCAAATCTTCATCCAAGGAGGTCGTTTTGGAGTGGATTTAAGTGGGAGAAGACGAGAGAACACCAAGATATCCATCTTAAGGCTTGCCGACGCTGATTCGGCGAGTGACCACATCACATCTAGTCGACATATTGGAGAGCGAGTTTTTGTGTTATTTTTTGATTTATCTTTTATTGTGTGAACTTTCTTTGCTTACCATGTCGAACTAAACCTCCCAAGGCCACCGGGCAACCGGTAAACCGTGGGAGGAACACTTGTATATTATGATTTTTATCTAATCAAATGAATGCATGGATTGTGTTGCTTGGTTTCTTTCATTCTTAGTTCATGTTCATTCTACCATGGATGGTTTCTGTAGGATTGATTTTGAATGATACTTGTTTGGCGGGATGCTGGCATGTATTAGATCAAAGAATGTTAGAAGAGGGATTAATTGTACCAGTACACCAGAGGTTCCAGGTGCCGGTAGGCTCCTGTAGCTTATAGAGTTTATCTTAGCACAATTTCTCTTAGATAACTCTAGCTGAAACTCCCCATGCCCAATGACATCGTGTAGTCATCCTTAGGATGGAGTAACTTGTACTGGATTAGAGCTACACTATGGAGGTTCCGGGGTAGTCGACATCCGAGTCTAGTGACACGCCCTTTGCGTCACCGCAAGTGTGCGGATCATCAAGTAATAAAGTGGACCCAGTGAAGGGTAGGGTTGTCGAACCACAGGGAGCAGAAGCACTAGTAATAGCCAACTCTCTGTTATCTAGACTGTGGAATTTGACCCTTTTCGCTTCTCCTGTGCTTTGTTTCTTATGTAGAAGTTGTGTGTTTAAATTTACGTCAGGTGTTTTTCGTGTTTAGGATCTTAGTTAGGGATCTTTTTAGAGTAAAAAAGAGTAGAAAAAACCTTTGGGGAAAGAGCTTTTAAGTGGAGGGTGTAAGGCATCAAGACGCCGCAAGAAACCCCCAAAAACAGGGGGCTTTGCAACCTCCCATGCGGGCCGCATGGGAGGTCGTAAGGGGCCATGCGGCCTCCCATACGGGCGCATGGCCGCCCACATGGCCCCCTGGAAATAGGCCTTGCGGCCTGCCTTGTGCCCACAAGGGAGCCCGCAAGCCCTCCGGGGTTTTGGGTCTATAAATACATGATTTAAAACTCAAAGGGTCTTCATAAGATCCCATTTCCCTCTCTTTTTCTCCCGATCTAGAATCCTCATTCTCCCCTCTATTAGATCTTCATTCTTAAGCTCCAAGAAAGAAGAAAGGTGTTGATCTCCCCCTCTCCTCCATTGGTGATGATTCTCCTCTAGATCTAGCAAGGTTTAAGGTGAGATTTCTTCTCTTCTTCAATTTCTTGTTCTTTTACTCAATTCTCTATATATCCATGAAGGAAAAGTGTGGATTTAGTATAGATCAAATGTTTGAAGGGATTTAGGGCCTAGATCTAATGTTTGGATGGTCTATGAGTCTTGATCTCATGTTTTGGTGAAGAATGAAGGAGATCCTTCATCTCTAAACCCATAATTCTTGTACATCCGAACCCAATTAGGATCTTCATCATTTTATTGTGATCTTGAGGGTTTGAGGATAATATTATTGTTAATTCTTGAATCTAGAATATCTAGTGAACCCTAGAAGCCATGAGATCTAATTTTGATCATTCTTTCATCCTTTGTTTATTGTTTGGGTTATGTGATTGATTCTTATTTTGCTTGGATGGTTAATGGCTTCAAGGAGATGGCTCTAAAGGCAAGGGTAAAGAGCAAGTAGGCGAGTGATCCAAGAAGTTCGATCTAGACAAGTTTGTGAGTGGGAATTGTTTAATTAAAGAGCTATGATCATGCTTGTTTGAATGCCCAATAATGCATGCTTTGAAATGTGAATTTCTTGATTTCAATGGATTCTTGAATTGTTTCTTAAAACCTGAAATTATGATAATATATAACTTGAATTATTTCTTGATTATGATCAAAGATCTTTCATATATTTAGTGGGTTGGAAACCCGATGATTTCAATTTCATGTTTTCAAAGAAATTGCTAAAGGTTGAATGTTCTTGATAAGAAGACCCTAGAAGGGCTGATGTGAATCAAAATGAAATTCTCTATGATGATGTTGCATTTAAAACATGTATCCAAATAATTCTAAAGGTTTTCATATTTCTTGTGAAGGTTGGAAACCCTGTGGCTTGAACTACATCTTTCCAAGATTTTAAATTTTAAGAACTCGATGTTCTTGTTCTTTTGACCCAAGAAGGGCCTATGTGAACCAAATTAAGATTCCTTATGATGATATCGTATTTGAAATGAGTATTCAAAAGAATACTCTTGTGATGATGTCCTTGATAAAAATTACATCATTAACGATGTTTTGCACAAGTATTTACTCTTGGATTAAGAGTTTCATTTATGTGAATTTATATCTCTTGAAGAGATATGTGATTTTATATTGATACATTTTGATGAGCCTACGGGCGAAATATGTGTGATCTCTTGATGAGATATATGATATCATATTGATGTGTTCATGATGAGCCTATGGGCAGGATGCATATCCCAAATGTTGATGGTGAAGGGGAAGGATCCCCGGTATCTTCTGCAGAAGCGAGTCTCCACGGACCGACCTAGTTGGGATGGCGTGGAGTTCTTGGCTGACTCGTGATGGTCACCGCGCGCGTCGCTAAAAAGCGGGCACACGGCTCCCCGGCCGCAAGTGCACGGGTTGTCAAGTAATACCTCTTGCGCGAGCACGAGAGGGTCGTATTCCCTAGAGTCCCGAGATCTACTATTACTTTCTCTACTATTCCCGTTGAGCCAAACACACCCTTGTACAAGATTCCACCAACTATTTCACCTGGAATTCAGGGGAGTATTATTTTGATTTTTGCACACCCTCACATGCTTTGTGTTTAGAATTTATAATTTTATTGTGCTTGCATGTGTACATTGGGGACAATGTACATCTTAAGTGTGGGGGAGGGATCACTTTATACACCACTTTATTGTCTGTTTTCATTATATATGCTCATGCAACCTATGAAGGTTCACTTTAAGGTTAAGAGTTAGATTCTAGACTATAGGGGAGCTTCGAACACTAGATTTCATCATGCTCTAGTTGTCATCCAATTTTTTGAGAAATTTTTGTCCGATTGCCATTTATGCACTCGACTCACTCATTAGACCTATAGAAGCTCTAGTTTAATGTTTTGAGACTTGTTAGTAGTTGTTTTATTCGAAAAAAAAAAAAAAAAAAGATATTTATATAGTTTAGCAATTGTGAATTCTTTCGTGTATATAGGGGGTGAAAAGAGCTACTACCCTTGATTGTATGCAGCTACTCTCATAAGTCGGATACTAGTTATGCCCTAATGAAAGAAAGAGCTATCCCAGGGGATATGTGAAAGCTAGCACCCTCGGTAGAAAGAGCTACCATCTCTTAAGTGTGAAAGCCACTCGGGAGGCCACCTGAGAAAGGGCTACCTTGGAGATTGTGTGCAGCTACTACCATTCTTTTTGCTATTATATAAGTCTCGAACAATAAAAACTGTAAGTAGTGGACATAGAGTCGAATTGAGATGAGTTTTTTCACACACACACGCTTTCGGATTTCTTTTCCTTTCTTGTCATTGGATTATTTTCTAGAGCATTGACTGAGCTGTTTGGTGTTAAATAGTTTTCCCCTTTTGTTATAGAATCATACTCTCATACTTTCTAGTGAACCTGAGGCCAAGCACTTATCCTTTCTTTCCTTGTAATGAATGTTTAGTTTGCTTGAGGACAAGCAAAAGCTTAAGTGTGGGGGAGTTTGATAAGTGCTTGATTATATATATTTTATAATATCAGTTTATATGCATTGAGCATCACTTTTATCAGGTTTTAGCATTAACAAGGTGTGTTTTGTGTTCTTTTGTGCAAACAGGGCTTTGGAGACATGACATACAGGAAGAAGCAAAGATAGGGTGTGATGACACGTTTCAAGACCACAATCAGAAGCTGTGTTCATATGCATGGGGGTGTTGCCAACTTTCGGAGGAGTACAAGTCATTACACAAACCGAAAGGGCACAAAGGCAGTAGTACGCCCATGTCCCAGCTTCCGTACAAAGCAGAAGAAGGTTCTTGAGGATTTCAAAGAATAGAAAGCCACACACCCTACCACACGAGCGTGTGCCCGACCGTGTGGACTCCAAGGAAGACTTCGGGAAAAAAGCACTGCAGCATTCACTGTAGCAAAAGTACTGTAACAGGTTACTGTAGCAGTACTGTAGCAGAGTACTTCACACGCCCGTGTGGAATTTCCACACGGGCGTGTGGATGCCCGCGTAAAGCCCCGAATTCAAATTATAAAAGCCGCCTTGTGATAATTTTTAGGGATCTTTTTGGCCACTTTGGAGGGAGAAGGCGGCTAGGGCTTGGAAGGAGTTCTTTGCGGCTTTGGGAAGCTTTCCTCACCAACTTGGATCGATTCCTCCTCCGTCATAGCATCAAGGAAGCCATCGACGACCTAGCTTCGGAGTGGATTCAATCCAGACGTGGAAACTACCCATCAAGACCATCATCACGGATTCAAGGGGGTTATTCTTTATGTCTTTGGAACTTTATTCTGAATTTATTATTTGTTTTGTGACTCGCTCCATGGAGAGCTAAACCCCTAGAGGATATTCGGACATGTAAACCCTAGGATTCTTATTTTCATTAGATTTACATTATGTTTCTATTCGAATCTATCAGTTTGAGTTTTACTCTTGAGTTCTTAATGCTTGTTTGTGCTTTTGATTTCATTATTAATTGCCTTGCATGTTTTATTCAATCTAGTGACGAGAGAGATCACCGCTAGGTTTAGAATTACCAAGAGTAAAGAGGGTCGAGAGGGTGAGCCGTGAGATAGCGGAGTGTCCCCTTTCCCTTCCGACAGATATTTCCTATCTCCATATTCCCTAAGTGTCACGCAACCATATGTGGTGTGAGGCGTCGAGAGAATTCTCCGCCGGGACCTCGTAGGGGGTTAGGGATCTTTCACCTGGAGGCAGGGTTAGATCTACTTTTAGGAATTGATTATATCTTTGGGATCCCTAGAGTTTTAAGCAGTCATATGTGGTGTGAGGCATCGAGAGAATTCTCCGCCGGGACCTCGTAGGGGACTAGTTATCGGTGACCTGGAGGCAGGGGCCGTTATACCTTTGGATACCCACGACTCATTGTCTTCGTTTAGAAACACTTGTAATCTACATCCAACACCCGAATCCTAGGGGGAGCATTGTCCGGATACCTCACTTTTATTGATTGAGAACTCTTTTCCTTTTATTTCCTGTGCACTTGTGGTGACACTCTTGGTGTTGGCCATTAGATCATCACATACTACACTCATTAGGCTAGATAACAAAAGAGGGGCTATTACTAGTACTTCTGTTCCCTGTGGTTCGACAACCCGACCCTTTGGGTCCACTTTTATTACTTGACGACCCGTGCACTTGCGGTAACGCAAGGGGTTGACACACATCACCCTGTTGTGTTGTTGCGGAGACGCATCACCCGGCGGCCTTGGGAGGTCTAGTTCGACATGAATAAGAAGGAAAGTTCAAACAATAAAGAGTACATCAACAAAAACACTAAGAACTCCCTCTTGACCGTGTCGACTAGGTTTGATGAATAAACTTGCCGAATCCGCGTCGGCAAGCTCTAGGATGAAGATCTATGCGTTCTTTCCTCTTCTCCCACTTGATTCCACTCCAAAATAACCTCCTCCAATGAATATTTGAGCGTTGGGGTGCTTGGAGGCGCCGGTGGCAAGATCCCTTGCGAAAAAGCCCTAAACGGGCTTAAATACCCGAGCGGTGTGCGGGCCAGTGTGCGCCCGCACACTTGGCCGCACACCTGTGTGCGGGCGGGTGTGCGGCCGCACACTGGGCCGCACACCCTTCTGCCAAGGGTGTGCGGGCCGCACACAGCCCGCACACGGGCCCGAAAACGGGCTTGAATAGGCCCGTTTCGTGTAGGAGTGCCCGAATGACGTCTGGAGCTTGTTTAACCTTCGTTTCTTCGCTCCTTGGCCTCGATTTTCATCCTATAAATGCTCCTCCTCACGTAGATTGCTCGTAGATGCCCTGAAATAGAAAAACACGAAAAACACATCAAAGGGCACCGGTTTCATTCAAATAATGCATGAAAGTACATGTAATGCACCGTTACAAAACGGTGTATTTAGACACTTATCAACTCGCTCATTCAGGAGGCGTGTAGAGATCCTGAAGAGCCGTGTTGGGTTCTCGGTGTCATCACCCGGGATTCCCAACGGCCAACGCCAAGATACGCGCATCTTAGTGGCTCTTGACCTAACCGCGGACACGGATTAGTGACGGAGGGTTTTGCCGCATTTCATCACAACGTGAGAGATTGCCTGCCCGCTGACAATTGTCGCAACGAAGAACAAATTGATGAGCATCTTGAAACAATGTAGGCCAATAAAACCCAACAGCTAGTGCCTTTTTAGCTGTTCTACCCGAGGCATAATGACCCCCAACGGGACTTGAATGACAGTGTGCCAGTATGTTCTATCCCTCCTCTCGGGAGACATCTTCAAATTACATGATCTGCACAAATTCAAAACAGAAAGGGGTCATCCAAAAAATAATTCTTTAAGTCACTGAAGAATTTACTCTTTTACTGAAAGGTAAGACCCTGCTTGAGAACATTGCCTGACAAATAATTAGCGAAATCTACGAACCAAGGTGCTTCTTCTTCTGTTGTTATGTCTTGGATTCTGTACAAGTGTTCTTCCGGGATTGAGTCATTAATTTCTGGCCCTGACAGCCTATCTCCCTCAAAACCTTCCAACCTTGTGAGATGATCAGCAGCTACATTTTCCACTCTCCTTTTATCCTTAATTTCCATGTCAAATTCCTGCAAAAGCAAAACCCATTGTATCAGCCTTGGCTTGGCATCTGTCTTGCTCATGAGATAACACAAAGCCGAATGATCGGTGAAGACTATGACTCTGGATAATATCAAGTACGGCCTGAATTTGTTGAACGCATACACCACAGCTAGTAACTCCTTTTCAGTGGTAGTGTAGTTTTCTTGAGCACTTGTTAGGTGATGGGCGTCCCGCAAGTGCACGGGGTCGTCAAGTAATACCCTGTGTGTGACACAGGTATTCCACGGGGCCAAGGAGCTACTATTACTTCCCTTTCGTCTATTTCCTAGCCTAACAATACGAGGGAATAGTACATCTACTAAAATCTATAAATAAAAGAATACAGCTACCACTACACGCCTAATGAGCATTCAAGGGACGGACAATCAGGAGAGGGCGTGATTTGGGCAGAGAATCCCCCTAGGGTTGTCATTAAGGCCCGGATTAAGGGTGATGTGTTGTGATGGTGGTTTGGACCGAGAGATTCCTAAATTAAGTTAATCCCGAATCCCTCGGTGATTAGCCCTAATCCCATACGAGTATTGACGGGAATCCCTTCCGGTCAATTCCTCCTACGATTGCAATGCACTCAGGGAATCTCTTATCAGGAGTAGACATCCTACTGGGTCTAAACCTAACTTTCGGAGGGGTACCAAATACCCGAATCCCTCGGCGTATTGGTACATGAATCCCTTTCAGTCTATGTGAGTCTAGTACAAGGGCGATGGTCACGCTCCAAGTACAACCTAGAAATTGAACAGCAGAGTTCTCATGCGGTCCAAGACAGTAAAGCACACATAGAAAGAATCACAAACCATAGAAATTCTTATAAAAGAAATTCAACATACAACACTAAATCACTAAAGATTATCACCCATAATTACAACAAACCTACCCTAGGGTTCATCATGCCCAAATCACATACAAGTTAGTTCCTCATTGAAGAGGAACACTCATACAAATCCAATGAACAAACAAGCATCAAGAAAAGCAAAGAACACTCCCTCTAGCTTTGGATTACCTTGGATGGAAGAAGATCGTCGATGTCGCCAAGATCACGCCTCAAACGACGCCTTTAAGCCTTGGATCTTCCCCATATTTCCTCCTCCGAAGTTTGCCTCCCTCTTGGTGAAGAATGGCGCGGTGGATCGTCGGAAAACGCCGCCGGCGAAGGTGGGGCGGCGGCCCAAGAAGAGGAGAAGAAGAAGATGTGAAGGATCCCCCAAATTTGCCCTCATTTTGGGTTTTAAAACCCTTTGTCGGGCATCCATACGGGCGGCCTTGCGGGCGCATGCTTGCCCGCAAGGCTCCCGGCCTTTTTCCAGAAATCCCGTTTCGGTGCTACAGTGCTATGCTACAGTTCTGCTACAGTAATCCATCTACAGTACTGCTACAGTGATGAAAGCTCAAAAACGTCGTATTTGATACGTATTTCTTCCCAAATACGTTCTTGAGCTCGTTTTGGCTTCTTCAAGCCCTGTAACACAAATAAACCAATTTAAACGCGAAACGGGCATCAACTCATCAAAATACATGCAAAATAGTACAAGAATAGAACGTATAAATACCTACATTTAGACACTTATCATAACATCCCCACACCTAAGCGTTTGCTTGTCCTCAAGCAAACAAAAACATAATGAACAAGGGAAAGTTGATAAGTGGCTAAACGTAAAACCTCAAGCTCAGAGTGTGGAGAATCTCACAAGCATAGAGCGAAAAGAATTCAAGACAATGAGTTGTATTAAAAGAAACCAAATAAAGATAGTCCTGTTCCATCTAGAGTGCTCCTGTGAGTGTGTGAACCTCCTATCTCGCCCTCTTTAGCCTAGATCAGTCTTGGGGTCCATTCACCCCACACACAATGATTACCGGTCTTAGAAATGCTAAGAACACCCTCAATGGTCAACTAAGATCCTTTTGATTCCTATATTCAATTCTAGCCTCATTCTAAATGTTGTAGACAATCTTGGAGATCAATAGGAATTTTTTTTTTTTTTTTTATTATTATTTTTTTTTATTATTTATTTTTTTTTTTATATTAAATAGACTAACGTAGACTGTACATTATCTTTCGACTGGGTGCACATGCTGTTTAGGCACCAGAACACCCAACTACTCGATTTATTACATATCCACATAAACGCATTCATGCTTCATTAGCCGTTGGCTTAAGGTGCACTCTGGTTAGGAGCCTGTACCCTGAGCTACTTAGCCAATGAGAGCAGCGGAATACTGTCTTTCGACTTATTTCTATCTACAGCCTATATCATGTCTCCTGGTCTAGTCTACATGTCAAGATGTTACTAAGACTAGTGTCATAAGAATCAAAAGTTCTTAAAGGCCCATTGAAAGTAGCCCTTGACAAACTAAGACTGGTATCAAAATGATGGGTTGGTCAGAGTGTGCGAGAAGGAAATCTAGTGATAAAGTGTGTGGGCTGCACTAAAGATAAAACAGGACTTCCAAGTAAGTATAAAAGTAAATTACAACTCAAATCTATCATTCTTTCATGCTAAGAGATTATCAACAAGATGATCATAGCTATCATAGGTAAATTTTGCATGCAAATGTATGAAATACCCCATCCCCACACCTAAAGTCGTGCATTGTCCTCAATGCACATAAATCAGCAGCCCATGGTGAAAAGATAAAAAAGGAATGCATGGGAAGGGATAAAGAAACTTCCCCAGTTCATCCATGATGATATGTGCTTTATAACTTGAACATGGGGTAGGGCCGGTATTAGGTGTTGTGGCCGGCCTCGAGGAGGATGATGAGGGTGCATAACATGCCCTAGAATCCCTGCAAGGATAGTAGGGCTCATCACATCACAAATTTAAATAAAAGAGGGAGTAGTAATTAAAAATAAACACACAAAACAAAAATACGAAAACAAAAAGTCCATGCAAGCTCTTGAGGCAATGAAGACTCTATTCGTCGGTAAGTCTCGTCGGTGTCATGGATGTGGTGGAGGCCCTGAGGCTCTTGTTCGGCATGTCTACAAGCACAAAACACAAGATTAATCCGAACAAAATGAAAACAAGGGTTTTGGGGCTCTCATTATGTCATAAAACCAAAGAAAATTAGATGCCCCCAAAAAAAAATTTTGCAAGAGTTCCCCTTGTATTTGGAGCTTTAAAAATTTTACAAACATAGTTCAAAGCTCATGAAATTCACAAAATCCACATCCATTCATTCCACCATGAAGTTTGCATCTCATAAGCATGAAGAATCAAGAAGAAAAATGAAGTTGAGAGCAAACCTTGAGTTAGGGCTTCAAAGTCCAAGTCCAAGAAATTCGGCGAAAAAGACGGTGAAAGTTTGAAAAATATACAAAATTGAAGTTGCTAAAAGTAGGAGAGGGGTTTAGAGAAGGAAAAACGAAGAAAAACGGCGGAAAAACAAAGAAGAAAAGAGGAGAAATTGAGAGGAAGAAAGGGGAGAAGAAAGGGAACAAGAGGGGAGAGAAGGGAGGGCAGCCACTTAAGTGTGGCTGCCCAAGCTTGCGGGTGCCCATGCGGGCGCATGGGCGCCCGCAAGCCTTCCAGCCCGCAAGGCAGGCAGCCTTGCGGGCTGGCTTGCGGGCGCATGGGCGCCCGCAAGCAACCTGCAGGCTGCCTTGCGGGCAGCCTTGCGGGCGCAAGGCTGCCCGCAAGGGGTTCTGCCCCCTTGCGGCCCGTGAGGCTGGGGCTCTCGTGGCCTTCCTCGCGGGCGCGAAGGCGCCCACGAGGCTTCCCAAGTGTTAGACCATGCCATTTGTGGGTGTTTAGACGCTCGTAAGGTCCCGAAAATTCACAATTTCGGCATGGTCTCCCCTGCAACTTCAATAAAAAACGTATGTACAACATCAACTCGCCGAAATAAACAATGAAAGAATACTTGAACTACACCGAATAAATGAACGAACATGAGGAATTTAAAACAAGCATGGATTCATAAACACAACACAAAGACGAAAATGAAAATCACAAACACAACAAATAACAAGAGCACGAAAAAATTAAAACACAAAGAATTTAAAACTTGGGTTGCCTCCCAAGAAGCGCTTGTTTAACGTCACTAGCTCGACGAACCTTTTTATTACCTCAGGGAGGCTTGAAAATGGTGTGTTCCTCCCGACTACCTGTAGCATAACTACTTCCAAGGAAAAAGAAAATTACCTGCCTGGAGGGTGCCAATGTGGAGGCTATGCACGAAGTACCTTTTGGCCTCCACGGGAAAAGCTTCGGTCGGGCATTGTGCAATTTCAACTTGGGAGGATTTTTAGATGGCTTCAGTCTCCTCCCCTCTTCTTCCTTAGCCCGAACCAATTTCCTAACAAGAGACCCAGAAAAATATTTAGGCCTCCATGGAAACAACTTGGGTTGAGAACTGTTTAAGCATGGCGTGTGTGGATCATTAAATGGCTTTAACTTCTTGCACACGTATTCTCGCTCAACCCCCACAGGAAATTCCTGAAATGCCCACCAAAGTCGTTTGGGCCTCCAGGGAAACATTTTTGGCTAAGAATTACCTAGGCTAGGTACAGGTGGGTTTTTAGATGGCATTAATTCCTTACCCACATTTTCAGCGATCCTAGAGACTTCCCGCCTGTGCTCGGCATGAAGAACACTTTTTATGCAAAGGGGTCGCTCAGGTGATGCTGGTGTTACTTCTTCTACCTTTTGGTCATCCAATACACCACCCTCATATTCCACCTCTTTTCCAGCATTGCACTCTCCCTTATCACAATTATCTCCAAGATGGACTTCTCTTCTTGGCTCATGATTACTGGCATTCTTGAGAAGCTCCTCAACCTGGTTCTCTAGTTTGTGGAGAGATGCTTGTATATTCACAACTGTGGCATTAAGGCTTGCAATTTGAGCATAAACGGCTTCAAATCGTTTTTCCGTATGCACCATGAATCTTGCCAATATATCCTCTGTAGTAAAATGCTGCTGTTGCGGCTGAGAACTTGGAGGACGTTCGTATCACGGCTGTTGAGATGGGGGCGAACTACAAGCTCCATGCATTTTCTTTGAAAATTATGCTTCGCACAAAAGGAAAACAAAATAACAACGTCAAATAAATAAATAAGAAGAAAACAAGAAAATAAAGTAGAATGTACAAAAATAAGAAAAATGGCTAGAGCAATAGACTACAGGTTTTCCTAGTATCGCTTGTGTTTCCGGCAACGGCGCCAAAAACTTGATGGGCGTCCCGCAAGTGCACGGGGTCGTCAAGTAATACCCTGTGTGTGACACAGGGGTCGTATTCCACGGGGCCAAGGAGCTACTATTACTTCCCTTTCGTCTATTTCCTAGCCTAACAATACGAGGGAATAGTAGATCTACTAAAATCTATAAATAAAAGAATACAGCTACCACTACACGCCTAATGAGCATTCAAGGGACGGACAATCAGGAGAGGGCGTGATTTGGGCAGAGAATCCCCCTAGGGTTGTTGATAAACGTCTAAATGTACGTATTTTATACGTATGTATTGTGTTTTATTGATGTGCTTTGTTAATGAATCGATGCCCTTTGATGGTTTAATCGGGGATTTTTCTTGTTTCAGGCACAAAGAAGCTAGGGGAGCTCGACAACGCGATTTTAGAAGAAATCGGCATGGAAAAAGGCATTTTAAGGGTCGAGCACTGCAGCGGTACTGTAGCAGGTACTGTAGCGGCACTGTAGCAATCACTGTAGAACTTACGGGAAAAATCAGCAACGTTTCAATGGTTCTATGCGGGCATGTACACGGCCCGCATACCCGGCCGCATAACCCCCCCCGACTGGGCTTTTAAAAAAGAGAAACAAGAGTTTTAGGAGGGAGAGACCTAGGGTTTTGGAGAGCTGCTTCTACCAACTTCCGATCCGACCTTAGGGAAGACGAACGGAGCCATTCTAAGGTGGAAAACGACGGGGAGAGCAAGATTTGGGCAAGATCTACTCCGATTTTCATCGATTGAGGAGGTAGAAGACAAGGGAAGCCACACCTTGAGTGGCGTCTTCGGAAGCCACTTCTTGAGGAATTCCAAACGTCATTCGGCCTCCGGGTTTTGAGGGAGTTTTTCTATGTCTTTGTTGGTTGTTTTCAAGATGAATCTTGTTTGTAGACTTGAGATGAACACTTAAACCCCCAAGGTCACCGGATGTGGGTGAACCTTGGGGGTGAACTTGTGTATTTTTGGATGCTTTGATTTATTTATGCTTTTGGTTGGTTTGTGAATCCTTGCTTGATGAGAATTATTGCCTTGATATGCATGAGAATCTTGTTTATCATTTCCATGTTTCTACTAGGATTGCATGAACATTGCCCTAGTTGTAGACACTTTCAAGCTTGGAAGGGAAGTTGTATAAGTATACCGTGATCATCGGGTACTTGTACCCCTCCGTTTTAGGGTTGGCTTCTTTGTGGAGTTTTAACCCTAATTTGTGAAATCCACTACTCTCTTTGCAATCATGGAAGGATGTGGGGTGGAAGGAGTTCTTCATCCACTACTTCTATTGGATTTGGGGTCAACACCGTGACCATCGGGTTGACCTAGCTTAGGGTTTTCTATCGGTCCAAATTGCCAAAAGCATGATAATCTTAGCCTCCTTTGCACTTTAGTAGCCCCCTTGGTGAGCCACATCCGTGACCATTTCTCTACCTTGATCAAATCCCGTTGTGAGTTTCTTGCTATTTTCTTATTTAGAGTTTTAAATTGCTTTGCATTAAATTACTTGCTTAAACTGAACATGATTAGTTAAACAACAAGCAAAGAGTGAGTAAAGGTAGCTCTTCGGGCCCCCTTGGGAATACGACCCCTGTGTCACGCACAGGGTATTACTTGGCGACCCGTGCACTTGCGGAGTCTGTGTGTTACGCACACGACCAAGTTTTTGGCGCCGTTGCCGGGGATTTCACCGAAGGATACTTGGAAAGCTTGAGCGGGTTGATTTAACTTTTTGTTTTGTTTCGCTTTCGCCATCTTGGTTGTTTTTGTTTTTTGTTGGTGTGTTAGTTTCCGTACTTGTAAATATTCACTCTTTATTATCTTTTTCAGCATGACTCCTACTAATGATCGATATGGCTACTTGTATCCGCAGGAATCTTACGGTTACCATTCATATGAATCAACGGAAGCGGGAAGTGTTAATTTTGTTGATGATGAACAATGGAGAAGACGATACTTTGAGGACTCGACCAATCCTAGTCCGGAATACCATTTGCTTTCATCATTCTTTGAGAAATACATGGAGTCTACAATAGAGAACCAAACTGAGATCATACACTCACTAAGTCGCCAATGTAACCCCACGAAGGTAGGGTTGAGAGACCATTCACAAGAATACTTAGAGTCAGCATGTTTGTGTGAAAAGGAGACAAACCATTCAGTGGATGAACCTTCAGACACTATGGATTACCTACCTGGGGATGAGTTAAAGAAGCATGATACCCCAATTCAATTAACGAGAGGATTGTATGAGCAAGTGAGAGTTCGTCGAAGGGGAAGATGAGAAAGAGGAAAAGCATGATTTGGGAAACTATGGAAGATTGAAATCATCAATTGAGGAACCCCAGAACTTGAATTGAAGCCACTCCCGGGACATTTGGAATACGCTTTCTTAGGTGAGAATGCCATTCTCCCCTGTTATCATTTCATCGGACCTAACTAGAGAACAAAAAGATAAACTCCTCGATGTTCTAGGGAAGCATAAGAAAGCAATTGCATGGAAAATCTCTGATATCCGCGGAATCAATCCATCTTTTTGCACTCACAAAATCTTGATGGAGGACAATCACAAACCCACAAAGCAATCACTCAACGAAGACTCAACCCCAACATGAAAGAGGTTGTGAAGAATGAAGTTATTAAACTACTTGATGCGGGCATTATCTATCCTATCTCGCATGCGGTGCTTGGGTAAGCCCGGTTCAAGTGGTTCCAAAGAAGGGGGGCATGACAAGTCATCATGAATGAAAAGAACGAGCTTGTCCCTACAAGAACAGTCACGGGGTGGAGGGTTTGTATTGATTATAGAAAGCTTAATGATGCCACTAGAAAAGATCATTTCCCTTTACCCTTCATAGATCAGATGCTTGAACGATTGGCGTGACACTCCTATTATCTGTTTCTTGGATGGCCTCTCCGGATACTTCCAAATTCCGATTGCACCGTAAGACCGGGAGAAGACCACTTTCACTTGTCCTTATGGAACTTTTGCCTATCGCCGAATGCCCTTTGGACTCGCAACGCCCCTGCTACATTCCAAAGATGCATGCTAGCCATTTTCGAAGACATGGTTGAAGACATCATGGAAGTTTTCATGGATGACTTTTCAGTCTTTGGGGATTCGTTTGATTTGTGTCTCAAGAATTTGGAGCGAGTCCTAAGAAGATGCGAAGAAACAAATTTGGTGCTTAGTTGGGAAAAGTGCCACTTTATGGTGAAGGAGGGCATAGTACTCGGGCACAAAATTTCAAAACAAGGGATCGAAGTAGACAAGGCAAAGGTTTCTACGATTGAAAAATTACCTCCACCAACTTCAGTGAAAGCTATCAGAAGCTTCTTGGGGCATGCAGGCTTTTATAGAAGATTTATCAAGGATTTTTCGGCAATCGCTCGCCCATTGACGAGGCTTTTGGAAAAAGATGCTCCCTTTGATTTTAATGAAGACTGCATGAATGCCTTCCTTACTCTGAAAAATAAACTTGTGGAGGCACCCATAATAGTTTCCCCCGATTGGAGTATGCCCTTTGAAGTGATGTGCGATGCAAGTGATTATGCAGTAGGAGCTGTGTTGGGGCAGAGACGGGATAAGCACTTCCATCCCATTTACTACGCAAGCAAAACTTTGAACAATGCTCAGGAGAATTATACCACTACTGAGAAAGAATTACTTGCGGTGGTCTTTGCATTCGATAAATTTCGATCATATCTAGTGCTGTCCAAGGTAATTGTGTACACTGATCACTCCGCACTCAAGTACTTGCTGAACAAATCGGATGCCAAGCCTCGATTGATTCGCTGGGTGCTCCTGCTACAAGAATTTGATTTAGAGATAAAGGACAAAAAGGGAGCAGAGAATTTGGCTGCAGATCACCTTTCTCGCCTAGAGGGCAACGATGATAACACCTTGGGAAGAAAAGAAATTGATGACACATTTCCTGGGGAGCAGTTATGCAGCATTCAAGTAGTGGAAGAGGATGCGACACCATGGTTTGCTGATATCGCAAATTACTTGGCAGCAGGGGTTTTCCCAAAGTGGCTCACCCATCAACAAAGAAAGAAGTTCTTTGCCGACCTGAAGCATTATACTTGGGAGGATCCATACCTATTCAAAACTTGTTCTGATCAAATTGTCAGGAGATGTGTCTCAACAAGAGAAGGACATGACATCCTGTTGCATTGCCACGCGGGCCCAGCAGGGGGGCACTACAGTGGAAACAGGACAGCGAGGAAGGTACTTGATGCAGGATTTTATTGGCCCACGATATTCCATGACGCTCAGATGCTTGTGCAGCACTGTGATAGGTGTCAACGCGTGGGTAACATATCAAAAAGAGACGAGATGCCGCAAACTTGGAATCAAGCTTGTGAAATTTTTGATGTTTGGGGGATCGACTTCATGGGACCGTTTCCTAGTTCTCATGGCAATAAGTTTATTCTCGTCGCCGTAGACTATGTCTCCAAGTGGGTAGAAGCGCAAGCATTCCCAACCTGTGATGCAAGAGTGGTGGTAAAATTCCTTAAAAAATTGTTCACTAGATTCGGCACTCCAAGGGCGATCATCGGTGATGAGGCACTCATTTTTGCAATTCACAATTTGAAAAAACTTTGAAACGCTATGGTGTGTCACATAGAATTTCAACCGCCTACCATCCTCAAACTAATGGCCAAGTGGAAGTGTCTAACAGGGAGTTGAAACGAATTTTGGAGAAAAACGTTAGTCATCACAGAAAGATTGGTCGAGATCAACTTGACGATGCGCTCCTGGGCTTATAGGACAGCGTACAAAACCCCTATCGGCACCACACCATATAGATTGGTCTTTGGAAAAGCTTGTCATCCGCCCGTTGAACTAGAGCACAAGGCATATTGGGCCATTAAGCATCTCAACTTTGATCATCAACTTTGTGGTCACAAGAGGAAGTTTCAATTAAATGAATTAGATGAATGGAGAACCTTAGCCTATGAAACTTCAGTGCATTACAAAGAGAAAACCAAGGAGTATCATGACCGACATATCAAGCAAAGCTAAATGCTTCCAAAAGGGAGATCAAGTGTTGTTATTCAATGCCAGGCTAAAACTTTTCCCAGGGAAGTTGAAATCGAGATGGCATGGGCCGTATACTGTCACACAAGTCTTCCCCCATGGCGCAGTAGAGATAAACAACCCTAAAAATGGGACATTCAAAGTCAATGGTCATCGTCTAAAGCACTACTTTCCGGGTAACAACTCCTTGTCAAAGAATGGAGGTAAGTCTCCACCATTTGCTCCACCATGAATTCGAGGTAACTAATGTCAAGCTAATGACATAAAACAAGCGCTTCTTGGGAGGCAACCCAAGTTTTTAAATTCATTGCAAGATCGTTTTCGTATTTTCTTTGAGTGTGTGGTTTAGTTTTATTCTTTGGTGTGTTGTGTTAGTTGTGTTGTTTTTCGTATTTCTTAGTTTTTTGTATCTTTTGCTAATGCTTGGTTGTTGTGTTCTTTGTTGTTCTTTTTAGTTTTGGTGCTTTTTGGTTGAAGGTTTTATCAATTCATGTGAGTTTTCGGCCTTGTTTCGAGTGTTTTTATGATTGTTTGGAGGAAAACTTTCATGTGTATAGCTTGATCTCTTGAAAAAACTTGAAAAAAATTGAGTTGGGAGGTTCTGGGCATCTATACGGGCAAGCATGCGCCCGCATGCTTGCCCACATAGCCAACCCGAGCCCTATGCGGGCTAGCATGCGGGCGCATGCTAGGCCGCGAGGAGCTCGGGCTGCCCATCTCTTAAATACACCTCTTCACCATTTTCCTCATATCTCTCTCATCTCTCATCCGTTTTCCCTCATTCTTTCACCGTTTTTCTTCATTTTTCGTCCTCTACACTCCTCTCCTAACCTTTGCAACGTGGATCCAGTGGTTTATACAAGGTTTCATCATCTTCTTCACCGATCGTTTTCGATTCAAACTTTGAAGCCCTAATTTGTGTGTTGAAGCAAACTTGATGTTTCTTCTTGTTTTTCATGCTTATCTTGCTTCAAACTTTGGGAGATGCTATGTGAATGTTTAATCTTCGATTTAATTGCATTTTAAGGCATTATTTGTAAATTTTTGGGCTTCAAAAACAAGGGGATACTCTTGCAAAATTTCTGCTCGTGCTACAGTAACTTTTCAATGAAATTTCCTTGAATTTATTTGTTCACTTATAGACTGAGAAGAGAACTTGCATGGAGTCATACCTTGTTGTTTTTGTTCGACTTAGTTTATTTTTATTTTTGTTTTTGCTCCCTACTTTTGAATTGGTGAGATGAGATTTGCTTCTTGATCTTTGTAGGATTATCATAAAAGGAGCTTCACTCTCACCACCCTTCGATGATTGAACTTACCCCGTATTCGTGCATGTATTGTCCACTCCGAACCGAAAATGGGGAAGTTTTCTTCACTCCATCTTTTAATTCTTGTTATATTTATTTCCCACCTTGTGCTGCTGATTGATGTACATTGGGGACAATGTACAACTTAGGGTGTGGGGATGGAGACCCTATTTCATTGCATGCTTGATCAACCTATGATAGCTATGATTTCACTGTTAAGAACTTCCTAGCTTGGTAGACTGATAGTTGTGAGTTGTACTTTTACTGTGCTTGAATGTAGTTCTATTTCATCTGTAGTGCACACTTATACATGCTCACTGTACTTCTACCTTTGACACTCTAACCAACCCATCTTGTTGATTTTAGTGTTAGATTGTTAAACTCTACTTTCAATGGTTGTTTAAGAACTTTTGTGTCTCTTGTTTTTGCTTTAACCCTAAGTGAAGTTTTTTAGCAGGGAGTTTATCAGGCGACATGAGATAGGATGTATATATATTTTTATGAAGAAAAAAAAAAAATAATAGTAAATGATGAAAAATGAGTTTATGTCAGTATTCCTCTGCTGGTAATAGCATGAATGCGTATATGTAGCCTGTAATCAAGTAAGTTGGGTGGCTCTTGTGCCTGGCCAGCATGTGCATCCATCTGAAAGATTGAAAAGAAAAAAAAAGTTTTGTGTACGGGCTATGTTAGGCGGACTCGAAAAAAAAAAAAAAAAAAAAAAATGTGTGCTTTAATAACCTATTGATCGCCTGGAACCTGTCTGTTTACTTTCACTCAAGGTTAAAGTTTTCTGTAGAGACCAAAAGATTCTTGCTTGACCATTGAAAGGGTTTTTAGCTGTCTAACACTATTTTTAACTTGTGTGGGGTGAATGGTTGTCCTGGGGTAATCCGGGATATGGAGGTCAAGGTAGGAGCTAGCACACACTCACATGAGCACTTTGGATGAAACAGAGCTATCATTACTTGACTATTCATTGAACAACTCACTTCTTGATTTCTCGTCCATCTCGTGCTTGTGGAGTTCTTTCTTGTTGAGCTTGAGGTCGTGCATTTAGCCGTTTATCTTCTTGCCCTCTCTGTTTCTCATGTGTGTTTGCTTGGGGACAAGCAAATGCTTAGGTGTGGGGATGTTTGATAAACGTCTAAATGTACGTATTTTATACGTATGTATTGTGTTTTATTGATGTGCTTTGTTAATGAATCGATGCCCTTTGATGGTTTAATCGGGGATTTTTCTTGTTTCAGGCACAAAGAAGCTAGGGGAGCTCGACAACGCGATTTGAGAAGAAATCGGCATGGAAAAAGGCATTTTAAGGGTCGAGCACTGTAGCGGTACTGTAGCAGGTACTGTAGCGGCACTGTAGCAATCACTGTAGAACTTACGGGAAAAATCAACAACGTTTCAATGGTTCTATGCGGGCATGTACACGGCCCGCATACCCGGCCGCATAACCCCCCCCGACTGGGCTTTTAAAAAAGAGAAACAAGAGTTTTAGGAGGGAGAGACCTAGGGTTTTGGAGAGCTGCTTCTACCAACTTCCGATCCGACCTTAGGGAAGACGAACGGAGCCATTCTAAGGTGGAAAACGACGGGGAGAGCAAGATTTGGGCAAGATCTACTCCGATTTTCATCGATTGAGGAGGTAGAAGACAAGGGAAGCCACACCTTGAGTGGCGTCTTCGGAAGCCACTTCTTGAGGAATTCCAAACGTCATTCGGCCTCCGGGTTTTGAGGGAGTTTTTCTATGTCTTTGTTGGTTGTTTTCAAGATGAATCTTGTTTGTAGACTTGAGATGAACACTTAAACCCCCAAGGTCACCGGATGTGGGTGAACCTTGGGGGTGAACTTGTGTATTTTTGGATGCTTTGATTTATTTATGCTTTTGGTTGGTTTGTGAATCCTTGCTTGATGAGAATTATTGCCTTGATATGCATGAGAATCTTGTTTATCATTTCCATGTTTCTACTAGGATTGCATGAACATTGCCCTAGTTGTAGACACTTTCAAGCTTGGAAGGGAAGTTGTATAAGTATACCGTGATCATCGGGTACTTGTACCCCTCCGTTTTAGGGTTGGCTTCTTTGTGGAGTTTTAACCCTAATTTGTGAAATCCACTACTCTCTTTGCAATCATGGAAGGATGTGGGGTGGAAGGAGTTCTTCATCCACTACTTCTATTGGATTTGGGGTCAACACCGTGACCATCGGGTTGACCTAGCTTAGGGTTTTCTATCGGTCCAAATTGCCAAAAGCATGATAATCTTAGCCTCCTTTGCACTTTAGTAGCCCCCTTGGTGAGCCACATCCGTGACCATTTCTCTACCTTGATCAAATCCCGTTGTGAGTTTCTTGCTATTTTCTTATTTAGAGTTTTAAATTGCTTTGCATTAAATTACTTGCTTAAACTGAACATGATTAGTTAAACAACAAGCAAAGAGTGAGTAAAGGTAGCTCTTCGGGCCCCCTTGGGAATACGACCCCTGTGTCACGCACAGGGTATTACTTGGCGACCCGTGCACTTGCGGAGTCTGTGTGTTACGCACACGACCAGTTGTCATTAAGGCCCGGATTAAGGGTGATGTGTTGTGATGGTGGTTTGGACCGAGAGATTCCTAAATTAAGTTAATCCCGAATCCCTCGGTGATTAGCCCTAATCCCATACGAGTATTGACGAGAATCCCTTCCGGTCAATTCCTCCTACGATTGCAATGCACTCAGGGAATCTCTTACCAGGAGTAGACATCCTACTGGGTCTAAACCTAACGTTCGGAGGGGTACCAAATGCCCGAATCCCTCGGCGTATTGGTACATGAATCCCTTTTAGTCTATGTGAGTCTAGTACAAGGGCGATGGTCACGCTCCAAGTACAACCTAGAAATTGAACAACAGAGTTCTCATGCGGTCCAAGACAGTAAAGCACACATAGAAAGAATCACAAACCATAGAAATTCTTATAAAAAAATTCAACATACAACACTAAATCACAAAGGATTATCACCCATAATTACAACAAACCTACCTTAATGTTCATCATGCCCAAATCACATACAAGTTAGTTCCTCATTAAAGAGGAACACTCATACAAATCCAATGAACAAACAAGCATCAAGAAAAGCAAAGAACACTCCCTCTAGCTTTGGATTGCCTTGGATGGAAGAAGATCGTCGATGTCGCCAAGATCACGCCTCAAACGACGCCTTTAAGCCTTGGATCTTCCCCCTATTTCCTCCTCCGAAGTTTGCCTCCCTCTTGGTGAAGAATGGCGCGGTGGATCGCCGGAAAACGCCGCCGGCGAAGGTGGGGCGGCGGCCCAAGAAGAGGAGAAGAAGAAGATGTGAAGGATCCCCCAAATTTGCCCTCATTTTGGGTTTTAAAACCCTTTGTCGGGCATCCATACGGGCGGCCTTGCGGGCGCATGCTTGCCCGCAAGGCTCCCAGCCTTTTTCCAGAAATCCCGTTTCGGTGCTACAGTAATCCATCTACAGTTTCTGCTACAGTGATGAAAGCTCAAAAACGTCGTATTTGATACGTATTTCTTCCCAAATACGTTCTTGAGCTCGTTTTGGCTTCTTCAAGGCCTGTAACACAAATAAACCAATTTAAACGCGAAACGGGCATCAACTCATCAAAATACATGCAAAATAGTACAAGAATAGAACGTATAAATACCTACATTTAGACACTTATCATTAGGGTTTTGCTTGCATAGTAGATGGGTTGAAAATGGTTATCTTTCCTCTACCCTAGCACTGCCGCAATCGCATAATCACTAGCATCGCACATGAGCTCAAAAGGGAAACTCCAATCTGGTGTAACCAAAATTGGTGCTTGAACCAATTTCTCCTTCAGTAAGTTGAATGCTATCACACAGTCATTTCCAAACTCAAAAGGTGCATCTTTCTCCAGCAGTTTCGTTAGTGGTTGGGTGATCTTAGAAAAGTCTTTGATAAACCTCCTATAAAAGCCAGCGTGCCCAAGAAAGCTGCGAATTTCTTTCACATTTGTT
Organism: Dioscorea dumetorum; assembly: GCA_902712375.1. Classification (NCBI taxonomy): domain Eukaryota; kingdom Viridiplantae; phylum Streptophyta; class Magnoliopsida; order Dioscoreales; family Dioscoreaceae; genus Dioscorea; species Dioscorea dumetorum. The sequence goes on from CACTHL010000893.1 coordinate 140,556, forward strand.
GGTGGTGGAAGTTTCTCAATTACTTCAATCTTCGCTTTATCCAGCTCCATCCCCTTTTTAGAAATTCTATGTCCAAGAACTATCCCTTCTCAGACCATAAAGTGGCATTTCTCCCAATTTAACGCCAAGTTTGTGTCTTCACATCTAATGAGAACTTTTTCTAAATTCTTCAGGCAAATATCGAACGTATCTCCAAACACTGAAAAATCGTCCATGAATACTTCCACAATGTCCTCCAGAAGATCATCAAATATCGCAGTCATGCATCGCTGGAATGTGGCTGGGGCATTACACAATCCGAACGGCATCCTTCGGTAAGCGAAGGTCCCGTAGGGACAAGTTAAAGTAGTCTTTTCCTAATCCTCGGGTGCGATGGGGATCTAAAAATACCCGGACATACCATCTAGGAAGCAGTAAAAATCATGCCCAGCTAACCTCTCCAACATCTGGTCAATGAATGGTAACAGAAAGTGATCCTTTCGAGTTGCATCATTCAATCTCCTGTAATCAATGCATACTCTCCACCTTGTGACTGTCCTGGTTGGGATTAATTCATTCCGCTCATTCTTCACTACAGTCATGCCTCCCTTTTTGGGGAACACCTGAGTATGACTCACCCAAGCACTGTCAGAGATCTGATAAATAATTCCTGCATCTAAAAGTTTAACAACCTATGCCTTTACTACCTTTTTCATGTTCGAGTTCAAACGACATTGAGGTTGGATCACTGACTTGTAATTGTCTTCCATCAATATCTTATGAGTGCAGAATGAAGGGTTTATTCCTTTGATATCAGAAATTTTCCAAGCGATGGCAGTCTTATGCTTCTTCAACAAATTCACTAACTTATCCTTCTAAGATATGGACAAATCTGAAGCTATAATCACCAGAAGCCTTGATCCCTAGCCCAAAAAGGCATACTCTAAATGTGCGGGCGATGTTTTTAGCTCCAAATCAAGTGGGTCTTCAATGGATGGTCGCAATCTGTGCCCCTTTAGTCTATCAATTTCCTCAAATTGTTCAGACTCTTCTTCAGAAGTCTCTTCTACGCCCTTTTCTTGAGTGCTTGTAACTGGTTGGGGTTCGAGACCTTCCACGCTTCTTGCTCCACATTTTCCGCATATTTCGTTGGAAGTATCTAAGGAGAGAATTTCTTGCCTTTCGCCTTTATCAAATGAATCAAATCGCTGAAGGACCTCTTCGAAGCTCTCCTCTGATTCTCCGTTCTTACATGCCAGTGTTGCTTCTTCAAATTGGGTAAGCACATTAAATAATTCACAACTTCGAACCTCAGTATCCCCAACTAGATCAAGGTTGCACTCCCCCACGCAGTAATTTATTCCACCTCGATTTTGCAGCAACCAGTGTGGGGATGATTGCTCTGTGAACCAATACATCTTCTGTTCAATGTCTCTTACCATTCCAGTGATCTTCTGAAACAATTCTGTTTTATTAATCATGTTTCCTACAAAATTAATAAAGAATAGACACTTCAGAATGGTGGAAAGATAAGAGAATAGATAATAGAAAAGTCGAAGGATGACTAGAGTAACAAAGTATACGAGTTCCTAAAATGCCTAAGTCCCCGGTAACGGCGCTAAAAACTTGACACACCCTTACTTGTGTGTTCCGCAAGTGCACGGGTGTCGAAGTAACAAAGTACCCAACGGGTGGGTAGTCGAATCCACAGTGAGTAGACTATAAAAACAAAAACACTTCGCTAAGTAGCCAAAGAAAACCTATTGTTGTTGAGATTAAAAAGTGATTACTAACAGAATTTAAGAAATGAAAGTTAACGCTAGAGCGTAGGAAAAGATCGATGCGAAGATGGAGTACTCGGACAATGCTCACCCTAGGATCCTAATTTCAAGTGCAAGACTTCAATTACTCTTACTCAATCGAGATTTAATGAGTCATGGAAATCCAAAGCTACAAGGTCCCAAACCTAAGGTCAACCTTCGCTAGTCCCCTACGAGGTCCCGACGGAGAGGAAACTGTCGATGCCTCACACCACGTATGACTGCACTAAACTCTAGGGATTCCAAGTGATAACCCCTATTCCCAACTATAGATCAAACCCTTTGGTCCAGGTGAAAGATCACTAATCACAAATAAGTCCCGGCGGAAAAGCCTCTCTCAACGCCTAACTCTCTTTGAGATCGATACTAACTCTTGGAATATGGAGGTAAGGTGTATCATACCGAAGGGGAAAGGGGACGTGCCGCTACCTCTGGACTCACCCTCTCGACCCTCTTCAATCTTGGTTAATCTAATCCTAATGGTGATGGTCACTCGTCAAAAGGACAATTAGATGGGCCCTCAACCCTAGTGTCACTCTAAGGGAGAAAAAATTAAGCACACAAGATTGAAACTCAAAACAAATCTCAATTTAAATAAAAGCAATAGAGTCATTGAAACAATGGAATTCTAGAGTTTACATGTCCAAGTACCCACTAGGGGTTTAGCTCCCCATGGAGCAATACAAGTTCATCAAAATAATTGAAAACAAATGCAAATACACCATAGAGAAAACCCCCTTAAGCTCCATGCTGATGGTCTAAGAGGGCTGGTCCTTCTTCTACATGAATTCCTCCTTCAAGCCTAGGGCACACTTCGCCGAATCGATGTCGACGAAGGCTCCCCAAATAGCTTTCCTTGGAAGGAATCGATGTAGAAATCGGTGAAGAACCGCCCTCAAACCCTAGCAAAAACCTCTCCAAACCCTAGCCGATCTCCCTCCAGAAGTTGGGAAGAAGATCCCCATAAAACGCTTTAGAACGGCCTTTTAAAATGCGATCTCGAGGATCCACACGAGCATGTGGATGAGATACACAGCGTGTGGAAATTCCACACGCTCATGTGGAATTTCAGCCGTGTAGAATTTCGCTTGTAAATCCCCGATTTCGCTCGTTTTCGTTTCTGAGGCCACACGGATAGACACACGCTCGTGTGGACGGTCATGAGGCTTTTCTTGATAGTAAAAATCCTTTGGAGAGCTTTTGAAGTCTTCGAACAAATCAGAACGAGCGTGCATGACTACCTCTGTGTCCTTCTACAAGAGTTGTCTCGAACCTTGTAGAAGTTGGCACATACTCTCTCGTTTGACCCCGATTTGTGTCTTGATCTTTGTAATTGCACAAAAGAACTCCACTTGGCACCATCATGACCTATTTTTTCTTAAACTCCCAAAGAAAATTCTTCACAACCCTAACTACATGAAAGAACACAAAAGCACACGAAATGAGCAATATAGCCTGATATAAGTAATGCTCAAGCAACATCTCAATTATTCAGTACATGCAAGCACTTATCATGTTAGCACGGAAGCAGGGCGTGAGAAGTTGTAGTGCTTGGCAAAGCTATCCCTGCATTTTGCTTTGAGTAGTGTATGATTCATAAACATTGTTGTCATGCATAAGATGGATCCATGATTGAGCGTGTTCGGCAACACAGGGTGATGACGTGTGTCAATACCTTGCGTTACCGCAAGTGCACGGGTCGTCAAGTAATAAAAGTGGACCCAAAGGGTCGGGTTGTCGAACCACAGGGAACAGAAGTACTAGTAATAGCTCATCTCTTGTTATCTAGCCTAATGAGTGTAGTGTGTGATGATCTAATGGCCAAACCTAAGAGTGTCACTACAAGTGCGTAGGGAATAAAAAGGAAAAGAGTTATCAATCAATAAAAGTGAGGTATCCGGACAATGCTCCCCTAGGATTCGGGTGTTGAATGTAGATTACAAGTGTTTTTAAACGAAAACAATGAGTCGTTGGTATCCTAAGGTATAATAGCCCCTGCCTCCAAGTCACCGATAACTAGTCCCCTACGAGATCCCGGCGGAGAATTCTCTCGACGCCGCACATCACATATGACTTCTTAAAACTCTAGGGATCCCAAAAATATAACCAATTCCTAAAAATAGATCTAACCCTGCATCTAGGTGAAAGATCCCTAACCATCTACGAGGTCACGGGGGAGAATTCTCTAGACGCCTCACACCACATATGGTTGCTTGACACTTAGGGAATATGGAGATAGGAGATATCTATCGGAAGGGAAAAGGGATACTACGCTATCTCACGGCTTACCCTCTCAACCCTCTTTACTCTTGGTAATTTTAAACCTAGCGGTGATCTCTCTCTTCACAAGATTGAATAAACCATGCAAGCAATTAATAATGGAATCAAAAGCACAAGCAAGTATTAAGAACTCAAGAGTAAAACTCAAACTGATAAATTCCAATAGAAACACAGTGTAAATCTAATGAAAATAAGAATCCTAGGGTTTACATGTCCGAATACCCTCTAGGGGTTTAGCTCTCCATGGAGCGAGTCACCAAACAGATAATGAATTGATAAATAAGTTAAAAAGACATAAAGAATAACCCCCTTAAATCCGTGATGATTGTTTTGATGGGTAGCTTCCACGTCGAGATTGATTCTGCTTCGAAGCAGGGTCGCTGATGGCTTCCTTGATGCTATGACGAATGAGGGATCGATCTCAGTTGGTGAGGAAGGCTTCCCGAACCCGCAAAGAACTCTTTCGAAGCCCTAGCCGCCTTGTTTCGCGAAAGTAACCGAAAAGATTCCTAAAAATTACCACAAGGCAGCTTTTATAATTTGAAATCGGGGCTTCACATGGGCATCCAGACGGGCACCCACACACCGTGTACTGTAGCCACACGCCCGTGTGGAAATTCCACACGGCTGTGAACAGTACTTTGTAACAGTACAGTTACAGTAAACTGGTACAGTAGTTTCGCTACGGTACTTTGCAATAGTGAATGCTACATTGATTTTGTTCCGAAATCTTCCTTTAAGTCCACACGGTTGGGCACACGCTCGTGTGGTAGGGTGCGTGGCTTTCTATCTTTTGAAATCTTCAAGAACCTTCTTCTACTTGGGTACGGAAGCTGGGACATGGACGTACTACTACCTTTGTGCTATTTCGGTTTGTAAAATGACTTGGACTCCGACGAAAGTTGGCAACACCCCCATGCATATAAACACAGCTTCTAATTGTGGGATTGAAATGTGTCATCACACGCTATCTTTGCTTCTTCTTGTACTTCATGTCTCCAAAGCCCTTTTTGCACAAAAGAACACAAAACACACCTTATCAATGATAGAACCTGATAAAAATGATGCTCAATGCATGTAAACTAATATTATAAAATATATACAAACAAGCACTTATCAAAACTCCCCCACACTTAAGCTTTTGCTTCTCCTCAAGCAAACTAAACATTCATTACAAGGAAAGAGAGGAAAAGTGCTTGGCCTCAGGTTCACTAGAGAGCACAAGGATATGATTCTAAGACTAAGGAGAAATCTATTTAACACGAAATGGTTCAGTCAATGCTTCGGAAAACAATCCAATGCCAAGAAAGAAAAAGAAATCCGAAAGCGTGTGTGTGTGGAAAAACTCATCTCAATTCGTGGTACGCCCCTTGCGTAACCGCAAGTGCACGGGTCGCACAAGTAGTAAAGTGTACCCCTGGGGTCGGGTAGTCGAATCCACAGAGCCTGGTATAGCTTCTAATACTAACGTCCTACTTAATATCTAACCAAACAAAAGATGAAGGAATTGACTTTGGATTAACTTCGAGAAAGTTAAGGGAATGGGAAATTCACCAAGGGAAGATTGAGGTTTGACTCGATGGAGAAGATGGGGCCCCGGGGTTGGGTTTCCGACGTTCACTAACTCGGCCTTTCTCAGTATTTATCAGCGAAGTCTTCAGTTCTAAACCTAGTTATGCTATAAGCATGTGGTTTCTAGCGCTGCCGAGCCCTAAGTTGAACTCCCACTGCTTGCAACAATCAGTACCGATTCACAAGCCTAGATAGGAGAACCTAACTACCAAGCATCAAGCACTAAACAACATACGAGATAGCCAATAACCTTGATTTATTGAAAGGAACAAGACATTCAAAATACTGCAAGTAAAGACAATGTGTTCAAGCTACAACGTCATACAACCAACCCCGGGGCTCCCTTAAGAGTTTAGCCCCTCATGATGACAACCAACAAATACAATGCCAAAGAAATTAAAAGACAAGGAATTGAAAACTCCCTAATTTCTTGCATCCTTGAGGTTGTCGAAGGATCTACGATGCCGTGTAATCTCCTCCCGATCGGCCTACAATAAGCTTGGCATACCCTTGATGAAGTGGAGGTGGTTCCCCCAAAGTTCTCCCATTCTTTCTCAAAAAGTTCGCCCACCAAAAGTCCCCCAAAAACCTAAGCCGTGCTCCAAGCCGTGCAGATTACGGCCAAATAACTCTTCAGAAAACTCACAAACCTGTAATTTGCACGGGAACAGCACGGGCGTGCTTAGACCGTGCTGCAGTTTTCACGACCGTGCTCAGTGAACTCTGGCTGTGCTGATCGGTGGCTGCATTCTCCTGTAATTTTCACGGGAAGCAGCACGGCCGTGCTTCGACCGTGCTGAGGTTTTCACACCCGTGCTCAGCGGACTCAGACTGTGCTGAATTTTGGTTGAACTTTCCTGCACTTTGCACGGGAAACAGCACGGGCGTGCTCAAGCCGTGCTGAGCTTGATGAGGTTTCTTCTAAGTCCTTTAGCTTCTAAAATTGTTCCAAAAACGCTCCTTCTTACTTCAGGACTTTGATATCTGCGTGACGAACAACGAATACCTCAAATAGCAACCTACTTGGAGAATTAAAACCAAAATATTCAATAATGATGAGGGTAAAGCATGCAATACGTATATATGAAATGCGCTCATCAAATACCCCCAAACTCGAATTGTTGCTTGTCCTCAAGCAACCTTATTCCCCTAATAAAGTGATGAGTGCATGACCTCTGATCGCAACAAATTAAAAGAGTTGCTGAAGCTTAAGGAGTTTCTGAGAACTAGTGACTTAGTCAATTGAAGGCTTGTGAAAGATTTTACTCTTACTCCGTACTACCGTGCGTGTGTGTCGCCTCATGGAGCATGTCAAAACTGTTCTTGAGGGGGCTAGTGCAAGCTCTTTCTTCTCAATATTTTCACTATTGACTTCTAAATTGGGTAGTAGCTTCATACACCCTAGAGGCAGCCATTTCACTTGGTAGGTCATCAAAAATGACATTTGTGATGCCTAAAATCCGATTACTCAAGTGCGGCTTTCGCTTTTTCTAAAGTGATAGCTCTTTCTACCATCTTTCACACAAAAATTGACAGGGCATCCAAAATGGAATCCGACTTGTCACAAAATTCTAGCTTTTATTAATTTTGAGTTTGGAGTCAATTTCTAATTTTTCAGCCTTATAAACTAGCCCTTCCTCTGACAGAGTAACAACACAACAGAATGCTAAGTGTTAGCATTTGGGTTTCCAAAGTAAGAGCAAAATAAAACTTTTAAGTTCAACAAAAGTGCACTAGTATACCCAAAAAAACTCTTAGCTTAGCAATTCTGAACCAAAACAATTTTCATAGATCATCCTAAGTCATGCACAACATCTAGGAGACAAATACACAACCCTCCCCCACACTTGAATGAAACATTGTCCTCAATGTTTAATGTTGTAAGCATGCAAAGCAAAGAAAATAATTGCAAGTAAAAGTGAGGGTTGGGAATTTTCACCAAGTGAAGGGAGAGGTGCCGAAGAAAAATTCGATGGCACACAAGGGCGGATGTTGATCGCCAATTAGGGAGGAGTCGTTTGAGACAACCATCAAGAAAGACAGTCAATAAATCCTGAGATACACATGCAAGCATTAGAGACAGAAAATAAACAGAAAGACAAAAATCACACTAAAAAGAGATCAGTTTAGTAGGGGACTCCCCTTGCTAACTGACTCAAGAAAAACAAGAGACAACAAAAGTAAAAACAAAGAACACAAAACAAAACAACAACAACAAAATAGAAAATCAAAACCCGGCGCTCTCAGAATCGGAGTCAGATTCCGATGGCAGGTCAGTGGTGTCGACGCCGACACTCCGGGACGTAGAGGGTCCAGCCGACGAGGAGGTGGAGACAGGGTGACGTCGAGGTGAGAGGCCAACCGATGCATGCTCCGGATCATCCATCGCCGGAAAGAAGGAGAGTCCCGAGTGTGGGTGGAAGCGCGAGTGCGTGGGGTGCGAGGAGACGATGGGCCGGCGGCGTCAGGAGGGGAATCAGCGACGCTGGCAGCAGGGGGGCTTGATGTCTGGTGCCCTGGGAGGTGGACGTGGATCGCAGCATCCCCATCGCCCGGAGCGTGTCCACGGAGACGGGAAGTACGCCACCTACCATCCGCATCGCACGTGTGCCCGCCTAGAGTCCCATCCCCCGACGAATCAGCGGTGTGATGTAGGATCCGCAGAAGATGGCGCCGACTCGGGAGTCCTGTCCCTAGTGCTGGATGCTAAAAGCCACCTCGTAGCCGAGGTGCATCTGGAATCCATCCAGCATGCTCAGCAAAAAGTTGAAGTCGCGGCGACTAACGACTCCGGTGCTGTCTCCCCGCCCTGTGATGGAGTGACTGAGAATAAAGTGGATGTACCTGAGGGCTGGGAGACGAAGAGATGAGGCCTTGGACCGGCGGGGGTTGTACTCCCGGTCCATGCTCAGTCGCTGCCAACAAGCCTCCTGGGACTCGCCGGGTGGTCGGGCGACGAGGAGGGCGTCGTACTCCGGAGTCCTGGTGAACTCCTCATCGTACAATCCCAGTCTGACAGAGAACTCTGTCAGACTCATCCGATGTAGCTCGCCGAGCGCCTGGAACTGTACTGTGCCGGCGCGGTGGTAGCTGATGGGGCCTCTGGACAGCTCGAAAGTCGCAAGGACCTCCAGAGACAACTCCCGGTAAGCGAGGTCGGTGATGGAAAACAGCCTCGTCCAGGCGCCCCCGCCAAGGTAGCGGCGCACGTCTGCCTCCAAGCCCACTTCGCGGAGGACCTCCCAATCTATGGCTCGCATCTCGCCAAACCGCTTCGCTCTCAAACGGTCGTGGCGCTCCTGGTGGATGGGAGTACCAAGGGTGAGCGCAGGGGGAGCGGCTGGGGTCGACGACTCCCCTCTAGCCCTCTTGGAAGAAGGGCCAGACGCAGTAGCCTTCCTCGGCATGATCTGTTGAGAGAAAATAATAAACAGTTAAGATCAACAGTGAAACACGGGCGTGCTTCAAATCTGCACGCCCCTGTAATTTAAAATATAGGGTTTCCAACGAGCACGGGCGTGCTGAACAGGAACGCCCGTGCTTCCGTGTAATTCTAGATCTAAAACCCGAGCACGGTCGTGCTTGGCTGAACACGACCGTGCTACCAAAATCCATCTCCGGCTCCGATGAATTTAGACTCTAACTAGAAAATTGTTTAAACTCAATCAAAAGCACCCTAGATGTCTCTAACGATGAATTTAGATGCTTTCAATAAGAATAATAGCATAAAGGCAAAGATTTATAAAGAAAACACAAATCTAGGGCTCGTCGACTTACCAAAAGTGTTGAAGAAGGGGTAGAAGCGATGAAACTCCGAGAAACCACGACAACCACCAGAGAATTCGCGAAAAACGCAAGAAAATGGAAGCACAAAGGAAGAGAGTCGCCGGTAAGAAGAAAGAAAGGGTGAACGGCGCGTTAAAAAAGGAGAAAATCGCAGGAAGAGGGACCGCCGCGCTGAGCACGGCCCTGCTGTGGCCATGCTTAAGTAGATTTAACGAAAAATGAAGAACATGGCACGTCCGTGACGGGTGCACGGGCAGCGTGCTCAGGGATTCAGCACGGCTACGGCACGGCCGTGCTTCTCCCCGTGCTGAATGGAAATGATCAAACCTGGAAAGCCTGTGAATTTCACCCCCATCAGCACGGGAGTGTTATGCCCGTGTTGGGCCTGGAACCTTCCCTCATGAAGAAAAACACGCCGAATTTGAAACAAAACGCAACAAAAACACAAAAACACACCAAACAACAACCACAACAAAGAAATAACAAAGAAATGAAACAAATCGGGTTGCCTCCCGATAAGCGCTCTTTTAACGTCACTAGCTTGACGGGCCTAGTCACATCTTAAGATGGTTCAAAGACATACCTTACCTCTTGGTGCCCTGCAGACCAACATTCAATGAAAGGACAAAAATAATTTATCAGAAATGCCTCACCAAAGCTGAAGTCATTAGTGGGATTGCCTTTCAGGGCAGAGGCTTGTTGTTTCTTCCTTTCCTCTACCTTTTGCCACCATGTCTGGGCCTTGGACCCCCTGCCTTTTCTTCTTTTGGCCTTAAATTCTGGTTGACCAATGCTCGAGGGTGTAATAGCGATGGTTTCCTCTAGGTTTATGAGCTCTTCATCTGGGGGTTCCTCACCTAGTAAATCAGTAAGATGATCCTTTCACCAGATTTCCTGCACACAATCACAAATAATGTCATTAGTAGTGTCTAAGAAATAGCAAGAATCATCAAATGCCATGGGGTGTCTCACAGCCTCCTTCAGCTTGAAAACAACTTCTTCATCCCCCACTCTTAATGTTAGGCGACCATCCTTCACATCAATGATGGCTTGTGAAGTAGCGAGGAATGGACGCCCAAAAATTAAAGGTACCTTAGCCCGTTCGTCTAAATCCAGAACAACAAAGTCGACCGGGAAGATGAATTTGTCGACTTTCACTAAAATGTCCTCAACAATTCCCAAGGGTTGGCGGGTGGAGCGATCAGCAAGTTGGAGCGTCATTTGAGTTGGCTTGAGTTCAACCAACACCAGCTTCTGAAAAATCTTTAATGGCATGAGGTTGATACTTGCTCCTAGGTCAGCCAACGCCTTTTCATCCATCATCCCTCCAATTGTGCACGGAATGATGAAACTTCCCGGATATTTTTCCTTCTTGGGAATTTTATTTGAGATGATGGCAGAACATTCCTCACTCAAGGTGACCGTCGAAACTGCTTCCAATTTCCTCTTATTAGTCAATAATTAATTGAGGAACTTGGCATACTTCGGCATCTGGGAGAGAGCTTCCACGAATGGAACATTGATGTGTAATGTTTTAAACATCTCCATAAATTTCTTGAACTGTGCCTCTTGTTGGTCCTTCTTGAGTTTTGCTGGGTAGGGCAATGTAGGCTTATAGTCTGCTACCAAGTCTTTCCCCTTGCCCTTATCCTTTCTCCCCAAGCTTGCCCCTGAATCTTTATCCTGCACTTCCACCTCGAGTTCTTGTGGGGATTCTTGCTGCACTTGTGGAGTTGAAGATTCCAGTTCCATGCCACTTCTCAAAGTGACTGCCTTGAGGGACTCCCGAGGATTGACTTCAGTATTGCTAGGTAGTGCACCCGGGGGTCGTTCAGCAAGTGATGAGCGCATTTCATATATATATATTGCATGCTATACCTTCATCATTATTGAGTGTTTTGGCTATAATTCTCCAAGTACGATGCTATTTGAGGTATTCATTGTTCGTCATGCAGATATCAAAGTCCTGAAGTAAAAAGAAGCGCTTTTGGAATAATTTTAGAAGCTAAAGGACTTAGAAGAAACCTCATCAAGCTCAGCACGGTTTGAGCACGCCCGTGCTGTTCCCCCTGCAAAATGCAGAAGAATTCAACTGCGATTCAGCACAGCCTGAGTCCGCTGAGCACGGGTGTGAAAACCTCAGCACGGTCGAAGCACGCCCGTGCTGCTTCCCGTGAAAATTACAGGAGAATGCCGCCATAGATCAGCACAGCCAGAGTTCGCTGAGCACGGTCGTGCAAAGCCTCAGCACGGTCTAAGCACGCCCGTGCTGTTCCCCGTGCAGATTACAGGTTTGTGAGTTTTCTGAAGAGTTATTTGACCGTAATCTGCACGGCTTGAAGCACGGTTTCATCACGCCCGTGCTCACATCGGGAAAACTTTAAAACCCTAAAGACTTAGGTTTTTGGGGGACTTTTGGGGGGCGATCTTTGGGAGAAAGAAAAGGAGAGCTTTGGGGATTCATCCTCAGCTTCATCAAGGAAATGCCAAGCGTATGGTAGGCCGATCGGAAGGGGATTACACGAGATCATAGCTCCTTCGACAACCTCAAGGATGCAAGAAATTAGGGAGTTTTCAATTCCTTGTTTTGTAATTTCTTTGGCATTTTGTTTGTTGGTTGTTATCATGAGCTGCTAAACTCTTAAGGGAGCCCCGGGGGTGGTTGTATGACGTTATAGCTCGAACTTGTAGTCTTTACTTGCAGTTCTTATGATTGTCTTGTTCATTTCAATAAATCAAGGTTATTGGCTATCTTGTACGTTGTTTAGTGCTTGATGCTTGGTAGTTTGGTTCTCCTATCTAGGTTTGTGAATCTTTATTGATCGTTGCAAGCAGAGGGAGTTCAACTTAGGGCTCGGCAGCACTAGAAACCACGTGCTTATAGCATAACTAAGTTTAGAACTAAAGACATCCCTGATAATTACTGAGAAAGACTGAGTTAGTGAACGTCAGAAACCCAACCCCGGGGCCCCATCTCCTCTATCGAGTCAATCCTAAATCTTCCCTTGGTGAACTTTCCATTCCCTCAACTTCCTCAAAGTCAGTCCAAAGTCAACTCCTTCATTTTTGATTTGGTTAGATATTGAGTAGGACGTTAGTATTAGAAGCTATACCACTCCCTGTGGATTTGACTACCCGACCCAAAGGGTACATTATACTACTTGTGCGACCCGTGCACTTGCGGTTACGCAAGGGGCGTACCAAGTTTTTGGCGCCGTTGCCGGGGACTGGCAACTTCTAAGAATACGGGCAGTCTTAGTATTCTAACCGTTTATTTTGCTGTTAATTCATTTTTCTTTTGTTCTTATTTTATTTTTCTTGTATTCTTTGTTTTTGTTTTTTGGTTTTTCTTTGTTTTTCTTAAGCTGTTTATTTTTCTTTTCTCTTTTTGCTTTGAGCTTAAAAATCCATATCTTATCTGTTTCTTTTGGTGTGTGTGCAGGTGCAGTGCATGACCCGGGGAAATTCTTCCCATCTTGCTTCTCCAGATCCAGATATTGAGCGGACATTTCATCGGAGACAGCGACAGATTCACTTAAGAGAGACCAGGTCAGTGGAAATAAGTGTTGAATTGGATCAAGAGGAAATCATGCCTGGAAATCAGAGGAGCATTTCCGATTATGCCCGGCCTAATTTGGAAGGATCTGGGTCTAGTATTGTGCGACCCCCAGTCGCAGCCAATAATTTCGAGTTGAAGCCCAATTTTATTCAGATGGTGCAACAGATGTGCCAATTTGATGGCTTCCAAGATGAGGACCCATATGCTCATCTTGCAACTTTCCTGGAAATTTGTGACACTTTTAAGGCGAACAATGTGTCCGAGGATGCGGTTCGTCTGAGATTGTTCCCGTTCTCGGTGCGAGGAAGGGCCAAGCAATGGCTAAGTTCCTTGCCAGCGGGTTCTATTACGAGCTGGGAACAGTTGGCCGAGAAATTTTTGACCAGATATTTCCCACCAGCCAAGATCACTAAGCTTCGAAGTGATATCTCCTCGTTCCGGCAAGCAGAATCTGAAACACTGTATGATACCTGGGAGCGGTATAAGGAATTGTTGAGGAAGTGCCCGCAGCATGGAATTGTGGAATGGATGCAAATCCAGATATTCTACAATGGATTGAATGTGGCCACTAAACAAATGTTGGATGCCGCAGCAGGAGGCTCCTTGTGTAGTAAAAGACCTGATGAGGCACAAAATTTGATTGAGAACATGGCCTCCAATGGCTACCAGTGGAGTTCTGAGAGAAATAAGCCGGTGAAGACCGCCGGACTTTATGAGGTTGATGTGCTCACTACTTTGACAGCACAGGTGGAAGCCATCTCTAAAAGGCTGGACACGATGCAAGTCCAACCTCCAGCAATGAACATGAATACTGATAGTTGGGCGAACCAAGCAGGGCCCAGTTGTTCTTCTGAGGGAGTTAGTGCCACCGAACAGGTGGATTTCATTGGTCAGAATCAGAGGTATTCAGGCAATAACCCCTACAGCAACACCTACAACCCAGGGTGGAGGAATCACCCTAATTTCTCCTGGAAAGACCAGAATCAGGGGCAGCAGCGCCCCTCTCAGCAGCAGCAGCAGCAGCAGACTCAGCCTCAATTTTCGAGGCCCCCACCACCAGAACAAAAGGGACCTTCTCTTGAAGCTCTCCTCGTTCAATATATTCAAGCTAATGATGCCCGAATCACAGGGCATGAAGAGATGATGAGGAATCAGCAGGCTTCTTTACAGAACCTTGAGCGTCAGGTTGCAAAGATCGCCAAGACGCTTGCTGAACGACCCCAGCGTGCTCTCCCAAGTAATACAGAAATTAATCCCCGGGAGTCCCTCAAGGCAGTCACTTTGAGAAGTGGCAGGGAACTAGAACCTTCAACCCCACAAGCACAGCAAGATTCACCCCAAGAATTAGAAGCAGAAGCTCAGGATCAAGATTCAGGGGCAAGCTCGGGGAGAAAGGATAAGGGCAAAGGGAAAGACTTGATAGCAGACTATAAGCCTACGTTGCCTTATCCAGCTAAACTCAAGAAGGACCAACAGGAGGCACAGTTTAAAAAGTTTCTGGAGATGTTCAAGACATTGCATATCAATGTTCCATTCGTGGAAGCTCTCTCCCAAATGCCGAAGTATGCCAAATTCCTCAAGGAATTATTGACTAACAAGAGGAAATTGGAAGCAGTCTCGACGGTCACCTTGAGTGAGGAATGTTCTGCCATCATCTCAAATAAAATTCCCAAGAAGGAAAAAGATCCGGGAAGTTTCATCATCCCGTGCACCATTGGAGGGATGATAGATGAAAAGGCGTTGGCTGATCTAGGAGCAAGTATCAACCTCATGCCATTAAAGATTTTTCAGAAGCTGGGGTTGGGGGAACTCAAGCCAACTCAAATGACGCTCCAGCTTGCTGATCGCTCCACCTGCCAACCCTTGGGAATTGTTGAGGATATTTTGGTAAAGGTGGACAAATTCATTTTCCCGGTAGATTTTGTTGTTCTGGATCTGGACAAACAAGCGGAGGTACCTCTAATTTTTGGGCGACCATTCCTCACCACTTCGCAATCTGTCATTGATGTGAAGGATGGGTGCCTAACCTTAAGAGTGGGGGATGAAGAAGTTATATTCAAGCTGAAGGAAGCTATGAGGCACCCCATGGCATTTGATGACTCTTGCTATTTCCTAGACGCGACTAATGACATTATTTGTGATTGTGTGCAGGAAGTTTGGCAAGATGATCATCTCACTGATTTGTTGGGTGAGGAACCCCCAGATGAAGAGCTCATGGATCAAGAGGAAGCCATCGTTTCTACACCATCGAGCATTTGTCAACCAGAAACGAGGATCAAAAGAAGGCAAGGCAAGGGGTCAAAGGCCCATACTTGGTGGAAAAAGGTAGAGGAAAGGAAGAAACAACAAGCCTCCCTACAGCATCATCCTGTTAATGACCTCAGTTCTGGTGAGGCATTTTTGATTAATTCCTTTCCTTCTTTCATGGACTGTTGTTACGAAAGGCTTCAAGAAGAAAGGTATGTTTTTGAGCCGTCATGAGGTGAGAATAGACCTGTCAAGCTAGTGACGTTAAAAGAGCGCTTATCGGGAGGCAACCCGATTTGTTCATTTCATTGTTATTTCTTTGTTTTGGTTATTGTTTGTTGTGTTTTTGTGTTTTTGTTGCGTTTTGTTGTAAATCCGGCGTGTTTTTCTTCATGAAGGAAGGATCCAGGCCCAACACGGGCATAACACCCCCGTGCTGATGGGGGTGAAATTCACAGGCTTTCCAGGTTTGATTTTTTTCCATTCAGCACGGGGAGAAGCACGGCCGTGCCATGGCCGTGCTGAATCCCGGAGCACGCTGCCCGTGCACGCGTCACGAACGTGCCGAGTTCTTCGTTTTTCGTTAAATTTACTTAAGCACGGGCACAGCACGGCCGTGCTCAGGCCGTGCTCAGCGCGACTGTCCCTCTTCCTGCGATTTCCTCCTTTTTAAACGCGCCATTCATCCTTTCTTTCTTCTTACCGGCGTCTCTCTTCCCTTGTGCTTTCATTTTCTTGCATTTTCGCGATTTTGCGGGTGGTTGTCGTGGGTTTTCGGAGTTACATCGCTTCTACTCCTTCTTCAACACTTTTTGGTAAGTCGACGAGCCCTAGATTTGTGCTTTCTATATTAATCTTTGTTTTTATGCTATTATTCTTATCGAAAACATCTAAATTAACTGTTAGAGACCTCTAGGGTGCTTTTGATTGAGTTTTAAATACATTTTTCCCGTCGATTTTTGAGTTAGAAGCCGTCGGTGCGGAAGCTGGGTTTCGGCAGCACGGCCGTGTTCACTCAAGCACGGCCGCGCTTTGATTCTAGATCTGGAATTGCATGGAGGCACGGGCGTGCCTGTTCAGCACGCCCATGCTCGTGATAAACCCTATATTTTGAATAACATGGGCGTGCCGATTTGAAGCACGCCCGTGTTTCACTGTTGACCTTAACTGTTTAGTGTTTGTCTCTCAACAGATCATGCCGAGGAAGGCTACTGCGTCTGGCCCTTCTTCGAAGAGGGCTAGAGGGGAGTCGTCGACCCCAGCCGTCCCCCCTGCGCTAACCCTCGGCACTCCCATCCACCAGGAGCGCCACGACCGTTTGAGCGCGAAGCGGTTTGGCGAGCTGGGAGCGATAGATTGGGAGGTCCTCCGCGAGGTGGGCCTCGAGGCTGACGTGCGCCGATACCTCTCCGGGGGCGCCTGGACGAGGCTGTTGTCCATCACCGACCCCGCCTACCGGGAGCTGTCTCTGGAGGTCCTTGCGACCTTCGAGCTTTCCAGAGGCCCCATCAACTACCACCGCGCCGGCACGGTACAGTTCCAGGTGCTCGGCGAGCTACATCGGATGAGTCTGACAGAGTTTTCTGTCAGACTGGGATTGTACGATGAGGAGTGCACCAGAACTCCAGAGTACGATGCCTCCTTGTAGCCCGACCACCCGGCGAGTCCCAGGAGGATTGTTGGCAGCGTATGAGCACGGACCGGGAGTACAACCCCCGCCGGTCCAAGGCCTCCTCTCTTTGTCTCCCAGCCCTCAGGTACATCCATTTCATTCTCAGTCACTCCATCACAGGGGGGGGAGACAGCACCGGAGTCGTTAGTCGCCGCGACTTCGACTTTTTGCTGAGCATGCTGGACGGATTCCAGATGCACCTCGGTTACGAGGTGGCTTTTAGCATCCAGCACCAGGGACAGGACACCCGAGTCGGCGCCATCTTCTGCGGATCTTACATCACACGGCTGATTCGGGGGATGGGACTCCAGGCAGCCACACGTACGATGCGGATGGTCGGTGGCGTCCTTCCCGTCTCAGTGGACACACTTCGGGCGATGTTGATGCTGCGAGCCACGTCCACATCTCATGGCACCAGACACCAGGTCCCGCCCGCCACCAGTGTCCCTGACTCTCCACCTGCCGCCGGCCCATCGTCTCCTCGCACCCCACGCCCTCACGCTTCCACCCACGCTTAGGACTCTCCTCCAGCGGGCTCTCCTTCTTTCCGGCGGTGGATGGTCCGGAGCATGCAGCGGTTGGCCTCTCATCTCGACGTCACCCTGTCTCCACCTCCTCGTCGTGCCGCTGGACCTTCTACGTCCCGGAGTGTCGGCGTCGACACCACCGACCTGCCATCGGAGTCTGACTCCGATTCTGAGAGCGCCCGGTTTTGATGTTCTTGTTTTTGTTGTGTTTTGCTTTATTTTCTGTTCCTTGTTTTTACTTCTGTTATCGTTTGTGTTCTTGAGTCAGTTAGCAAGGGGAGTCCCCTACTAAACTGATCTTTTTTTAGTGTGATTTTTATCTTTTTGTTTTTGTTCCTTCTCTAATGCTTGCATGTGTATCTCAGGCTTCATTGATTATTTTCTTGATGGTTGTCTCAAACGACTCATCCCTAATCGGCGATCAACACCCACCCTTGTGTGCCATCGAATTTTTCGTCGGCACTTCTCCTTTAACTTGGTGAAAATTCCCAACCCTCACTTTTACTTGCACTTATTTTTCTTTGCTTACATGCTTCTATCTTTAAACATTAAGGACAATGTTTCATTCAAGTGTAGGGGAGGGTTATGTATTTGTCTCCTAGATGTTGTGCATGACTTAGGACGATCTGTGAAATTTATTTTGGTTGAGAATTGCTAAGCTAGGAGTTTTTGGGTATATTATGCACTTTTGTTCAACTTAAAGTTTTATTTTGCTCTTACTTTGGAAACCCAAATGTTAACACTTAGCCTTCTGTTGTGTTGTTACTCTGATAGAGGAAGGGCTAGTTATAAGGCCAAAAAATTAGAAGTTGACTCTAAACTCAAAATAAATAAAAGCTAGAATTTTGTGACAAGTCGGATTCCATTTTGGGATGCCCTGTCAAATTTTGTGTGAAAGATGGTAGAAAGAGCTATCACTTTAGAAAAAGCGAAAGCCGCACTTGAGTAGTCGGATTTTAGGCATCACAAATGTCATTTTTGATGACCTACCAAGTGAAATGGCTGCCTCTAGGGTGTATGAAGCTACTACCCAATTTAGGAGTCAATAGTGAAAATTTGAGAAGAAAGAGCTTGTACTAGCCCCCTCAAGAACAGTTTTGACATACTTAAGGAGGCGACACACACACACGGTAGTACGGAGTTTGAGTAAAATCTTTCACAAGCCTTCAATTGACTAAGTCACTAGTTCTCAGAAACTCCTTAAAGCTTCAGTAACTCTTTTATCTTGTTGAGATTAAAGGTCATGCACTCATCACTTTATCAGGGGAATAAGGTTGCTTGAGGACAAGCAACAATTCAAGTTTGGCGGTATTTGATGAGCGCATTTCATATATATATATTGCATGCTATACCTTCATCATTATTGAGTGTTTTGGCTATAATTCTCCAAGTACGGTGCTATTTGAGGTATTTGCTGTTCGTCATGCAGATATCAAAGTCCTGAAGTAAAAAGAAGCGCTTTTGGAACAATTTTAGAAGCTAAAGGACTTAGAAGAAACCTCATCAAGCTCAGCACGGTTTGAGCACGCCCGTGCTGTTCCCCGTGCAAAATGCAGAAGAATTCAACTGTGATTCAGCACAGCCTGAGTCCGCTGAGCACGGGTGTGAAAACCTCAGCACGGTCGAAGCACGCCCGTGCTTCTTCTCGTGAAAATTACAGGTGAATGCGGCCATAGATCAGCACAGCCAGAGTTCGCTGAGCACGGTCGTGCAAAGCCTCAGCACGGTCTAAGCACGCCCGTGCTGTTCCCCGTGCAGATTACAGGTTTGTGAGTTTTCTGAAGAGTTATTTGACCGTAATCTGCACGGCTTGAAGCACGGTTTCATCACGCCCGTGCTCACATCGGGAAAACTTTAAAACCCTAAAAACTTAGGTTTTGGGGGGACTTTTGGTGGGCGATCTTTGGGAGAAAGAAAAGGAGAGCTTTGGGGATTCATCCTCAGCTTTATCAAGGGAATGCCAAGCGTATGGTAGGCCAATCGGAAGGAGATTACACGACATCATAGCTCCTTCGACAACCTCAAGGATGCAAGAAATTAGGGAGTTTTCAATTCCTTGTTTTGTAATTTCTTTGGCATTGTGTTTGTTGGTTGTTATCATGAGGGGCTAAGCTCTTAAGGGAGCCCCGGGGGTGGTTGTATGACGTTGTAGCTCGAACTCGTAGTCTTTACTTGCAGTTCTTATGATTGTCTTGTTCATTTCAATAAATCAAGGTTATCGGCTATCTTGTTTGTTGTTTAGTGCTTGATGCTTGGTAGTTAGGTTCTCCTATCTAGTTTGTGAATCTTTATTGATTGTTGCAAGCAGAGGGAGTTCAACTTAGGTCTCGGCAGCGCTAGAAACCACATTCTTATAGCATAACTAGGTTTAGAACTGAAGACATCCCTGATAATTTCTGAGAAAGACTGAGTTAGTGAACGTCAGAAACCCAACCCCGGGGCCCCATCTCCTCCGTCGAGTGAAACCTAAATCTTCCCTTGGTGAACTTTCCATTCCCTCAACTTCCTCGAAGTTAGTCCAAAGTCAACTCCTTCATTCTCGATTTGGTTAGATATTGAGTAGGATGTTAGTATTAGAAGCTATACCAGTCCCTGTGGATTCGACTACCCGACCCAAAGGGTACATTATACTACTTGTGCGACCCGTGCACTTGCGGTTACGCAAGGGGCGTACCAGCAAGCGTCTTGGCGATCTGCGCAACCTGACGTTCAAGATTCTGTAAAGAGGCTTGCTGATTCCTCATCATCTCTTCATGCCCTGTGATTCGGGCATCATTAGCTTGAATGTATTGGACGAGGAGAGCTTCCATGGAAGGTCCCTTTTGTTCCGTTGGTGGGGGCCTCGAAAATTGGGGCTGCGTCTGTTGTTGTTGCTGCTGCTGCTGTTTTTGCTGAGGAGGGCGCTGCTGCCCCTGACTCTGGTCTTTCCAAGAGAAATTAGGGTAATTCCTTCACCCTGGGTTGTAGGTGCTGCTGTAGTGATTATTGGTATACCGCTGATTCTGACCAATGAAATCCACCTGTTCGGTGGCACTAACTCCCTCAGAAGAACAACTGGGCCCTGCTTGGTTCTCCCAACTATCGGTATTCATATTCAGTGCTGGAGGTTGGATTTGCATTGTGTCCAATCTTTTGGAGATGGCTTCCACTTGTGTTGCCAAAGTAGTGAGCACATCAACCTTATAAAGTCCGGCAGTCTTCACCGGCTTATTTCTCTCAGAACTCCACTGGTAGCCATTGGAGGCCATGTTTTCAATCAAATTCTATGCCTCATCGGGTCTTTGCTACACAAGGAGCCTCCTGCTGCGGCATCCAACATTTGTTTAGTGGCCACATTCAATCCATTGTAGAATATCTGGATTTGCATCTATTCCACTATTCCATGCTGCGGGCACTTCCTCAACAATTTCTTATACCGCTCCCAAGTGTCATACAGTGTTTCAGATTCGGCTTGCCGGAATGAAGAGCTGTCACTTCTAAGTTTGGTGATCTTGTCCGGTGGAAAATATCTGGTCAGAAACTTTTCGGCCAACTGTTCCCAGCTTGTAATCGAACCCGCTGGTAAGGAACTTAGCCATTGCTTGGCCCTCCCTCGCACAGAGAATGGGAACAATCGAAGACGAACCGCACCCTTGGACACATTGTTCGCCTTGAAGGTATCACAGATTTCTAGGAAAGTTGCAAGATTAGCATATGGGTCCTCATCTTGGAAGCCATCAAATTGGCATATCTGTTGCACCATTTGAATAAAATTGGGCTTCAGCTCGAAGTTGTTGGCCGCAACTAGGGGCCGCACAATGCTTGATCCAGATCCCTCCCAATTAGGCCGGGCATAATCTGAAATGCTCCTCTGATTTCCAGCCATGTTTTCCTCTTGGTCCACTTCAACACTTACTTCTACTGACCCGGTTTCTCTTAAGTGAATCTGTCGCTGTCTCCGATGAAATGTCCGCTCAATATCTGGATCCGGAGACGCTAGATGGGAAGAATTCCCCCGGGTCATGCACTGCACCTGCACAAACACCAAAAGAAACAGATGAGGTAAGAATTTTTCAGCTCAAAGCAAAAAGAGAAGAGAATAATAAACAGCTTAAGAACAAACAAGGAAAAACAAAAGAACAAAAACAAAGAATACAACTAAAATAAGAACAAATGAAAAGGAATTAAAAGCAAAAAAAAAAAAAACGGTTAGAGTACTAAGGCTGTCCGTATTCTTAGAAGTTGCCAGTCCCCGGCAACGGCGCCAAAAACTTGGTACGCCCCTTGTGTAACCGCAAGTGCACGGGTCGCACAAGTAGTAAAGTGTACCCCTTGGGTCGGGTAGTCGAATCCACAGGGACTGGTATAGCTTCTAATACTAACGTCCTACTTAATATCTAACCAAACAGAAGATGAAGGAATTGACTTTGGATTAACTTCGAGAAAGTTAAGGGAATGGGAAATTCACCAAGGGAAGATTGAGGTTTGACTCGATGGAGGAGATGGGGCCCCGGGGTTGGGTTTCCGACGTTCACTAACTCGGTCTTTCTCAATATTTATCAGCGAAGTCTTCAGTTCTAAACCTAGTTATGCTATAAGCATGTGGTTTCTAGCGCTGCCGAGCCCTAAGTTGAACTCCCACTGCTTGCAACAATCGATAACGATTCACAAGCCTAGATAGGAGAACTTAACTACCAAGCATCAAGTACTAAACAACATACGAGATAGCCAATAACCTTGATTTATTGAAAGGAACAAGACATTCAAAATACCGCAAGTAAAGACAATGAGTTCAAGCTACAACGTCCTACAACCAACCCCGGGGCTCCCTTAAGAGTTTAGCCCCTCATGATGACAACCAACAAATACAATGCCAAAGAAATTAAAAGACAAGGAATTGAAAACTCCCTAATTTCTTGCATCCTTGAGGTTGTCGAAGGATCTACGATGCCGTATAATCTCCTCCCGATCGGCCTAGCATAAGCTTGGCATACCCTTGATGAAGTGGAGGTGGTTCCCCCAAAGTTCTCCCTTTCTTTCTCCCAAAGTTCGCCCACCAAAAGTCCCCCAAAAACCTAAGTTTTTAGGGTTTTAATGTTTTCCCGATGTGAGCACGGGCGTACTGAAGCTGTGCTCCAAGCCGTGCAGATTACGGCCAAATAACTCTTCAGAAAACTCACAAACCTGTAATCTGCACGGGGAACAGCACGGGCGTGCTTAGACCGTGCTGCAGTTTTCACGACCGTGCTCAGCGAACTCTAGCTTGATCGGTGGCTGCATTCTCCTGTAATTTTCACGGGAAGCAGCACGGTCGTGCTTCGACCGTGGTGAGGTTTTCACACCCGTGCTCAGCGGACTCAGACTGTGCTGAATTTTGGTTGAACTTTCCTGCGCTTTGCACGGGAAACAGCACGGGCGTGCTCAAGCCGTGCTGAGTTTGATGAGGTTTCTTCTAAGTCCTTTAGCTTCTAAAATTGTTCCAAAAACGCTTCTTCTTACTTCAGGACTTTGATATCTGCGTGACGAACAACGAATACCTCAAATAGCACCGTACTTTGAGAATTAAAGCCAAAATATTCAATAATGATGAGGGTAAAGCATGCAATACATATATATGAAATGCGCTCATCAATTCGACTCTATGTCCACTACTTACAGTTTTTATTGCTCGAGACTCATATAGTAGTAGAAAGAAGGGTAGTAGCTGCACACAATCTCCAAGGTAGCCCTTTCTCAGGCGGCCTCCCGAGTGGCTTTCACACTTTGGAGATGGTAGCTCTTTCTACCTAGGGTGCTAGCTTTCACATATCCCTTGTGATAGCTCTTTCTCTCATTAGGACATAACTTGTATCCAACTTATGAGAGTAGCTGCATACAATCAAAGCTAGTAGCTCTTTTCACCCCCTATATACAAGAAAGAATTCACAACTACAAAGCTATTAATGTTATTTATTTATTTTTATTTATTTTTATTTATTTTTATTTATTTTTATTTATTTTTTCAAATAAAACAACTACTAATAAGTCTCAAAACATTAAACTTGAGCTTCTATAGGTCTAATGAGTGAGTAGAGTGCATAAATGGCAATCGGACAAAACTTTCCCAAACAATTGGATGACAACTAGAGCATGACAAAATCTAGTGTTCGAAGTTCTCCTATAGTCTAGAATCAAACTCTTAACCGTAAAGTGAACCTTCATAGGTTGCATGAGCATATATAATGAAAACAAAAAAATAAAGTGGTGTATAAAGTGAACCCTCCCCCACACTTAAGATGCACATTGTCCCCAATGTACACATGTAAGCACAATAAAATTATGAATTCTGAAAATAAAGCATGTGAGGGTGTGCAAAATTAAAAATAATACTTCTCTAAATTCCATGTGAACAAGTTGGTGGAATCTTGTACAAGGGTGTGTTTGGTTCAACAGGCATTTTGGAGGTGAGACGGCCGTGTGACCTAGTCACACAGCCGTGTACATGACTCTATCTCATTCCACAAGACTCTCAAGACTATTTGCAAGGATTAAGGGAGGTTCAATGAAGCTCAACAAAACTACATAAGAAAACAACTAAATACAACAAGAGCAACAAAAATAAGATGACAGAAATAAAGAAACAAATTCTCAACGAGCATACTAAAAATAAAAATACAGAAAATGAAAATAAAGAAAATAAAAATAGCATGACTCAAAGACGCCTCATGCGTCAGGAAACTCTACTGGTGGTGCTGGTGGTGCTGATGTCGTCACCTCGGATGCTGTGTCGCTCTCCAGGATATGTCGTATAACAGACAACTGTGATAGCATCATGGACTGGTTGACGAGCACAGTCGCCATGTCTCCCTAGAGAGCTCTAACCACCACCGCACAGTCGCCAGACAATCACGGGCTCGAGTGGAAGGCTGCTCTGGCTGTGGCTCAGATGCAGGGGCCTCGGTGTCCATCGACACAGCTGTGGGTACCAGTGACTCAGGAGCATCTGCTGGATCGGTTGCTTCCTGGTCGTGTGCGTAACACACAGACTCCGCAAGTGCACGGGTCGCCAAGTAATACCATGTACGTGACACAGGGGTCGTATTCCCAAGGGGGCCCGAAGAGCTACCTTTACTCACTTTTTGCTTGTTGTTTAACTAATCATGTTAAGTTTAAGCAAGCAATTTAATGCAAAGCAATTTAAAACTCTAAATAAGAAAATAGCAAGAAACTCACAACGAGATCGGATCAAGGTAGAAAAAATGGTCACGGATGTGGCTCACCAAGGGGGCTACTAAAGTGCAAAGGAAGCTAAGGTTATCATGCTTTTGGCAATTTGGACCGATAGAAAACCCTAAGCTAGGTCAACCCGATGGTCACGGTGTTGACCCCAAATCCAATATAAGTAGTGGATGAAGAACTCCTTCCACCCCACATCCTTCCATGATTGCAAAGAGAGTAGTGGCTTTCACAAATTAGGGTTAAAACTCCACAAAGAAGCCAACCCTAAAAAGGAGGGGTACAAGTACCCGATGATCACGGTATACTTATATGACTTCCCTTCCAAGCTTGAATTTGTCTACAACTAGGGCAATGTTCATGCAATCCTTGTAGAAACAAGGAAATGATAAACAAGATTCTCATGCATATCAAGGCAATAATTCTCATCAAGCAAGGATTCACAAACCAACCTAAAGCATAAATAAATCAAAGCATCTAAAAATACACAAGTTCGCCCCCAAGGTTCACCCACATCCGGTGACCTTGGGGGTTTAAGTGTTCATCTCAAGTCCACAAACAATATCCATCATGAAAACAACCAACAAAGACATAGAAAAACTCCCTCAAAATCCGGAGGCCGAATGACGATTGGAATTCCTCAAGAAGTGGCTTCCGAAGACGCCACTCAAGGGGTGGCTTCCCTTGTCTTCTACCTCCTCAATCGATGAAATTCGGAGTAGATCTTGCCCAAATCTTGTTCTCCCGGTCGTTTTCCACCTTAGAATCGATCCCCTCGTCGTCCCTAAGGTCTGATCAAAAGTTGGAAGAAAAAGCTCTCCAAAACCCCAGGTCTCCTTCTAAAAAACATCCCCCAAGTCTCTCTTCTTTTTTCCTTTTTAAAAGCCCCAGTCGGGGGGCTATGCGGCCAGGTATGCGGGCCGTATACATGCCCATATAGAACCATTGGAAAGTTGCAGATTTTCCCGTAAGTTCTACAGTGATTGCTACAGTAACTGCTACAATGCTCGATGCTCCTAAAACGCCTTTTTCCATGCCGCTTTCTTCTCAAATCGCGTTGTCGAGCTCCCCTAGCTTCTTTGTGCCTGAAACAAGAAAAATCCCCGATTAAACCATCAAAGGGCATCGATTCATTAACAAAACACATCAATAAAACACAATACATACGTATAAAATATATACATTTCGACGTTTATCACTTCCTCTTCTATCTCCTCATCCTCAACCTCGAGTACATATCGGTCGGCACTCGTCTTCTTCACCATGCGCATGGCTCGGAGGGATGCAAGCCCCAAAGGTGCAGGTATGCTGATCGTCTCCATCCCTCTAAGTGCCTCAGTCAACCCCATGCCACGAACGAGCCGTGTGATGTATACTCCTGAGAAAATCACACCGACCTGCACGTAGTGGCTTTGATTGAGAAGGTAATCCACCACAACAAAGCCTAGATGCATGGGGATATTCTGGACCATGGTGTATAAGTAAAGCAAATCGAGGCGGCTCAAAACTCCGGTGTTGTCGCTTCGTCCCGTCACGGTCCTGCTAAAGATAGAGTGTATATACCTGTAGGACGAACGGGTAAGCATGGTGGCCCTGGAGGATCTCGGCTCATAGTGGAAACCTCCGCATATGGTCGCTTATGCACAGCTCGGGAGGATATGGTCGCTTACGCACGGCTCATACTGGCCATGAGTTGCTTGTACTCCCCCGTGTGGATATAGTCTCTGTCATATAAACCAAGAAAAATAGACAATTGCGTGAGACTCATGATGTGATACTGACCGAATACTCCAAAACCCCAGGTCTCTCTCTAAAAAACAACCCCCAAGTCTCTCTTCTTTTTTCCTTTTTAAAAGCCCCAGTCGGGGGGTTATGCGGCCAGGTATGCGGGCCGTATACATGCCCGTATAGAACCATTGGAAAGTTGCCGATTTTCCTGTAAGTTCTACAGTCGATTATGCGCTCCTGCCCGACTTTGAGACGCTGTAAGCGCTCATATCGTTGTTGATGCTCGAGCACTGCAAATTCCAATTCCTCGGGAGGAAAGGGCTCCCGAGTGGCACGAGAATGCTTGTGGGCGACCTTCTTAGTACTGGGTGTCATATCTGTGAAAATCAGGGCAAGTTAGTGTAAAAACGCATCATGCAGGAATCCATATGGGCCCGTGGATGATCCACACGCCTTGTGGATCATCTCCCTCATCCACACGGGTGTGTGGATGGGCCACACGCCTGTGTGGATGCTCGACCATGGCCAAAAGGCCATGGATGGGTGGTTTCCACACCTAAAAACACCTCTAAATCGACAAGCATGCATACTATGATAATTCCCATGAAAGATTCATGTATAAAACATCAGCAAATCACCAGATCTGAGATTGAAAACCATGGCAAGACCTAGGAAAACTTGGAGCTTACCGGAGATTTTTAATGAAGAAAGAGATGGGGATCGCCGGAAAAACACCCAAGAATCCTTAAATAAGCCAAGGAAAGGCGTTAGGAGTCCAAGAGGTGCGTGTCTTCGTGTCGAGGCGTCGGAAGGAGAAAAGGCGCGAAAGTTTGAATGGAGGTTTCATGCCCCCTTTCATCTCCTTATAAGCCACATTGGCGTGTGATGGTCTCACAGGCCCTTGTAGATACCCACACGGGCGTGTGGATCATCCACACGCCATTGTGAATCAAAAAACGACACGAGAACGCCACAAGGGCACACACACGAGCTTGTGAGTGCCAGTGTGGACGAAAAAACTCGAGACAGAAGGCCACAGGGGCACTCACACGGCCGTGTGAGTGCCCTTGTGGGGCTGGAAAATCCACAGGGGCAGCCACACGGGCGTGTGGCTGCCCTTGTGCCTCTCTGGAAACCTGAAAAAATAATTTTCAGGTCTCACACACCCATGTGGATGAGCCACATGGGCCTGTGGCTCCTCAGGAAAGCCACAGGGGCACCCACACGCCCGTGTGGGTGCCCTTGTGCCCTTTTGTTTCATGTTTTTTTTCAATTTTCAGTAAGGCACAGGGCACTCACACCCCCTTGTGCCTGCCCTTGTGGATTTTCAGCACAACATGAAACAATAAAATATAAGGCCAATTCCTTATCTTTAAATCTCTAAAACATCCTAGATCATGCCACACACGTATAATTATCATGAAACACCAAGATTATACAATAGAAACGCAGCAACGACAGAATTAACGCAAAGTCGCCTACTCAAGCTAGTTATTACTATAGAATTAAAAACTAACTATGAAATCACTAAAATGACTTGGGTTACCTCCCAAGAAGTGCTTGTTTTACGTCATTAGCTTGACGTACCAGATCTCTTATGGTGGTTCATGCAGGTGAGATATTTCCTTAGCAACCATTACCTGGCAATTCAGACAATATGTTTGCATTGGAGGTGGAAAATGAGAGATCTTGTTACCAATTGAAAAGCCATCACCCTTTTCTCGTGTGCAGGTATCTTTCCACCCTTGTGGTGCTTCTTGCGGTGACGCTTTGATCTTCTCATGCGACGGAAGATTCTCTTCAAAATCCCTGGTTGTGGTTAATCCTCGATCACTCAAACCTCCTGCAGATTTGACTCCTCCTTTTCCAACTCAGGCCACCCCTCATAGGGGTCAGGGTGAAACATCTCCTGCATATACTCCTCAACAAACTCATCATTAACATCAACAAAATAACATGTGTCATCGAATTCGCGAGGGTGCTTCATAGCATCTGTGAGGCGATAAGTGATCTTTTCGTCTCCAATGCACAGAGTCAATTCGCCCCCCCCTCTATATCTATCAGTGCCTTGGAGGTTCAAAGGAATGGCCTCCCCAGGATCAGCGCCACTTCCACATCCTCATCGACATCAAGTACTACAAAATCTGCACGGAAGATATATTTGTCAATCTTAATTAAAACATCTTCGATGATACCTCTAGGATGTTGAATTGAGCGATCAGCTAGCTGCAACGTCATTTGTGTTGGTCGTGGCTCTCCTAGCCCCAATTTCTGGAAAAACTTGTACGGCATTACATTAATACTTTCTCCTGAATCAGTTAAGGCTTTCTCTTGACCTAAGCCCCCGATGACACATGGGATGATGAAACTCCCAGTATCTTTCTTTTTGCTTGGGAGGTTCTTTTGGAGTATTACTGAACAACTCCTATCCAATATCACAGCTGCACTTTCTTCAATTTTTCTTTTGTTAGTCAAAAGATCTTTAAAAAATTTTGCATACCTGGGCATTTGTGATAATGCCTCAACAAAAGGGATGTTGATGTGCAGCTGTTTGAACAACTCCAAAATTTCTTGTTTTGCTGCTCCGTTTGGTCCTTCTTCAGCCGTGAAGGGTATGGTACTCGAGGTACGTAGGCCAGAGGTGTTGATGCTATTTCCTTTTCTTTCTCCTGGACCTTATGCTGCACTTGCTCTGGTTCTTGCGCAGTCTTCTTCTCTTGAGCTCTATTCTCTACTTCTCGCCCGCTTCTAAACGTGATTGCCTTCACATGCTCTCTTGGGTTTGTCTCTGTGTCTCTCGGCAAGCTTCCTTGAGGTCTATCGGCCAAAGATTTTGATGAGCGCATTTCATATATATATATTGCATGCTATACCTTCATCATTATTGGATATTTTGGCTATAATTCTCCAAGTACGGTGCTATTTGAGGTATTCGTTGTTCGTCATGCAGATATCAAAGTCTTGAAGTAAAAAGAAGCGCTTTTGGAACAATTTTAGAAGCTAAAGGACTTAGAAGAAACCTCATCAAGCTCAGCACGGTTTGAGCACGAACGTGCAGTTTCCCGTGCAAAGTGCAGAAGAATTCAACTGCGATTCAGCACAGCCTGAGTCCGCTGAGCACGGGTGTGAAAACCTCAGCACGGTCGAAGCACGGCCGTGCTGCTTCCCGTGAAAATTACAGGAGAATGCAGCCAGAGATCAGCACAACCAGAGTTCGCTGAGCACGGTCGTGCAAAGCCTCAGCACGGCCTAAGCACGCCCGTGCTGTTCCCCGTGCAGATTACAGGTTTGTGAGTTTTCTGAAGATTTATTTGGCCGTAATCTGCACGGCTTGAAGCACGGCTTCAGCACGACCGTGCTCACATCGGGAAAACATTAAAACCCTAAAAACTTAGGTTTTTGGGGGACTTTTGGTGGGCGAACTTTGGGAGAAAGAAAGGGAGAGCTTTGGGGGTTCATCCTCAACTTCATCAAGGGAATGCCAAGCATATGGTAGGCCGATCGGAGGGAGATTACATGACATCGTTGATCCTTCGACAACATCAAAGATGCAAGAAATTAGGGAGTTTTCAATTCCTTGTCTTGTAATTTCTTTGGCATTGTGTTTGTTGGTTGTTATCATGAGGGGCTAAACTCTTAAGGGAGCCCCGGGGGTGGTTGTTTGACGTTGTAGCTCGAACTCCTTGTCTTTACTTGC
Organism: Dioscorea dumetorum; assembly: GCA_902712375.1. Lineage (NCBI taxonomy): Eukaryota > Viridiplantae > Streptophyta > Magnoliopsida > Dioscoreales > Dioscoreaceae > Dioscorea > Dioscorea dumetorum. Next base: position 170,617 of record CACTHL010000893.1, read on the forward strand.
AGTTTTTATGATTGTCTTGTTCATTTTAATAAATCAAGGTTATCGGCTATCTTGTTTGTTGTTTAGTGCTTGATGCTTGGTAGTTAGGTTCTCCTATCTAGGTTTGTGAATCTTTATTGATTGTTGCAAGCAGAGGGAGTTCAACTTAGGGCTCGGCAGCGCTAGAAACCACATTCTTATAGCATAACTAGGTTTAGAACTGAAGACATCCCTGATAATTTCTGAGAAAGACTGAGTTAGTGAACGTCAGAAACCCAACCCCGGGGCCCCATCTCCTCCATCGAGTGAAACCTAAATCTTCCCTTGGTGAACTTTCCATTCCCTCAACTTCCTCGAAGTTAGTCCAAAGTCAACTCCTTCATTCTCGATTTGGTTAGATATTGAGTAGGACGTTAGTATTAGAAGCTATACCAGTCCCTGTGGATTCGACTACCCGACCCAAAGGGTACATTATACTACTTGTGCGACCCGTGCACTTGCGGTTACGCAAGGGGCGTACCAAGTTTTTGGCGCCGTTGCCGGGGACTGGCAACTTCTAAGGATACTGACAGTCTTAGTACTCTAACCGTTTACTTTGATTTTAAATCCTTTTCTTTTGTTCTTATTTTATTTTTCTTGTATTCTTTGTTTTTGTTCTTTGGTTTTTCTTTGTTTTTCTTAAGCTGTTTATTTTTCTCTTCTCTTTTAGCTTTGAGCTTGAAAATTCATATCTCATCTGTTTCTTTTGGTGTGTGTGCAGGTGCAGTGCATAACCCGGGGAAATTCTTCCCATCTTGCTTCTCCAGATCCAGATATTGAGTGGACATTTCATCGGAGACAGCGACAGATTCACTTAAGAGAAACCGGGTCAGTGGAAGTAAGTGTTGAAGTGGACCAAGAGGAAAACATGGTTGGAAATCAGAGGAGCATTTTAGATTATGCCCGGCCTAATTTGGAAGGATCTGGATCTAGCATTGTTCAGCCCCCAGTTGCGGCCAACAATTTCGAGCTGAAGCCCAATTTTATTCAAATGGTGCAAGAGATGTGCCAATTTGATGGCTTCCAAAATGAGGACCCATATGCTCATCTTGCAACTTTCCTAGAAATTTGTGATACCTTCAAGGCGAACAATGTGTCCGAGGATGCGGTTCGTCTTAGATTGTTCCCATTTTCTATGCGAGGGAGGGCAAGCAATGGCTGAGTTCCTTGCCAGCGAGTTCGATTACAAGCTGGGAACAGTTGGCCGAAACGTTTCTGGCCAGATACTTTCCACCGGCCAAGATCACCAAACTTAGAAGTGACATCTCTTCATTCCGGCAAGCCGAATCTGAAACACTGTATGATACCTGGGAGCGGTATAAGGAATTGTTGAGGAAGTGCCCGCAGCATGGAATTGTGGAATGGATGCAAATCCAGATATTCTACAATCGATTGAATGTGGCCACTAAACAAATGTTGGATGCCGCAGCAGGAGGCTCCTTGTGTAGCAAAAGACCTGATGAGGCACAGAATTTGATTGAAAACATGGCCTCCAATGGTTACTAGTGGAGTTCTGAGAGAAATAAGCCGGTGAAGACCGCCGGACTTTATGAGGTTGATGTGCTCACTACTTTGGCAGCACAGGTGGAAGCCATCTCTAAAAGGCTGGACACAATGCAAGTCCAACCTCCAGCAATGAACATGAATACTGATAGTTGGGCGAACCAAGCAGGGCCCAGTTGTTCTTCTGAGGGAGTTAGTGCCACCGAACAGGTGGATTTCATTGGTCAGAATCAGAGGTATTCAGGCAGTCCCTACAGCAGCACCTACAACCCAGGGTGGAGGAATCACCCCAATTTTTCTTTGAAAGACCAAAATCAGGGGCAGCAGCGCCCCCAGCAACAACAGCAGCAGCAGCAACAGACACAGCCTCACTTTTCGAGGCCTCCACCACAAGAGCAAAAGGGACCTTCTATTGAGGCCCCCCTTGTCCAGTACATCCAAGCCAATGATGCCCGAATCACAGGGCATGAAGAGATGATGAGGAATCAACAAGCCTCTTTACAGAATCTTGAGCGTCAAGTCGCACAGATTGCCAAGACGCTTGCTGAACGACCCCCGGGTGCACTACCTAGCAATACTGAAGTTAACCCCCGGGAGTCCCTTAAGGCAGTCACTTTGAGGAGTGGCAAGGAACTTGAGTCCCCACCTCCACAAGCACAAAAAGAATCTCAATGTGAATCAAGGGTGGAAGTGCTAGAGAGATATCCAGGGTCAAGTTTGAGTTTAAGGGAAAAATCGAAGGGTAAAGAGAAAGACCCAGTGGCAGAATACAAACCCACTTTACCTTACCCTGCGAAGCTCAAGAAAGACCAACAAGATGCACAGTTTAAAAAGTTTCTGGAGATGTTCAAGACCTTGCACATAAACGTCCCGTTTGTAGAAGCTCTTTCACAAATGCCCAAATACAGCAAATTTCTTAAAGAGCTTTTGACTAACAAAAGGAAGCTCGAAGCAGTTTCGACGGTAACATTAAGCGAAGAATGCTCAGCGATCATCTCCAATAAAATCCCCAAGAAGGAGAAAGATCCGGGAGGGTTCGTCATCCCATGTACAATTGGAGGAATGAATGATGAGAAGGCCTTGGCGGACTTAGGGGCGAGCATCAATCTGATGCCGTTAAAAATGTTTCAGAAACTAGGGCTGGGAGAACTCAAGCCAACTCAGATGACGCTCCAACTTGCTGATCGCTCCACAGGCCAACCTTTAGGAATTGTGGAGGACGTCTTAGTGAAGATTGACAAGTTTATATTCCCGGTCGATTTTGTTATCCTAGATTTGGATGAACGGGCTGAGGTACCTCTGATTTTTGGACGACCCTTTCTCGCTACTTCACAAGCCATCATTGATGTGAAGGATGGTCATCTAACATTAAGAGTAGGGGATGAAGAAGTTGTATTCAAGCTGAAGGAAGCTATGAGACACCCCATGGCATTTGATGATTCTTGCTATTTTTTAGACGCTACTAATGACGTGATTTGTGATTGTGTGCAGGAAATTTGGCAAAAGGATCATCTTACTGATTTGCTGGGGGAAGAACCTCCCGATGACGAGCTCATAGTCCAAGAGGAAGCCATCGCTGCTACACCGTCAAGCATTGGTCAACCAGAAATGGAAGTCAAAAGAAGGAAAAGCAAGATGTCGAAGGCCCAGACATGGTGGAAAAAGGTAGAGGAGAGGAAGAAACAACAAGCCTCTACCCCACAGCACCGTCCTGTTAATGACCTCAGTTCTGGTGAGGCATTTTTGATTAATTCTTTTTCTTCTTTCATGGACTGTTGTTCCGCAGGGCTCCAAGAAGAAAGGTATGTTTTTGAGCCATCATGAGGTGGGAATAGACCTGTCAAGCTAGTGACGTTAAAAGAGCGCTTATTTGGAGGCAACCCGATTTATTTCTTTTCTTTATTAGGTTCCTTGTGGTGGTTGTTGTTTTGTGTTTTTTTGTTTTTGGTTGTGTTTTGTTTCAATTCCGGCGTGTTTCTCTCCATTCGGGAAGATTCCAGGCCCAACACGGGCATAACACCCCCGTGCTGATGGGGGTGAAATTCACAGGCTTTCCAGGTTTGAACATTTCTAGTCAGCACAGGAAGAAGCACGGTCGTGCCGTGGTCGTGCTGAATCCCGGAGCACGCTGCCCGTGCACGCGTCACGGACGTGCCGAGTTCTTCATTTTTCGTTGAATTTACTTAAGCACGGGCACAGCACGGCCGTGCTGAGGCCGTGCTCAGCGCGACTGTCCCTCTTCCTGTGATTTCTCCTTTTTAAACGCGCCGTTCATCTTTTCTTTCTTCTTACCGGCGGCTCTCTTCCCTTGTGCTTTCATTTTCGTGCGTTTTCGCGAATTTGCGGGTGGTTGTCGTGGTTTCTCGGAGTTTCATCGCTTCTACCCCTTCTTCAACACTTGTGGTAAGTCGACGAGCCCTAGATTCGTGTTTTATTTATCAATCTTTGCTTTTATGTTATTATTCTTCTTGGAAGCATCTAAATTCATCATTAGAGACATCTAGGGTGCTTTTGATTGAGTTTAAACAATTTTGTTCCGTCGATTTTCAAGTTTGAGTCCGTCGGAGCCGGAGATGGATTTTGGTAGCACGGCCGTGTTCAGCCAAGCACGGCCGTGCTCGGGGTTTAGATCTAGAATTACATGAAAGCACGGGCGTGCCTGTTCAGCACGCCCGTGCTCGTTGGAAAACCCTATATTTTAAATTACATGGGCGTGCAGATTTGAAGCACGCCCGTGTTTCACTGTTGACGTTAACTGTTTATTATTTTTCTCTCAACAGATCATGCCGAGGAAGGCTACTGCGTCTGGCCCTTCTTCGAAGAGGGCTAGAGGGAAGTCGTCGACCCCAGCCGTCCCCCCTGCGCTGACCCTCGGTACTCCCATCCACCAGGAGCGCCACGACCGTTTGAGCGCGAAGCGGTTTGGCGAGCTGCGAGCCATAGATTGGGAGGTCCTCCGCGAGGTGGGCCTCGAGGCTGACGTGCGCCGCTACCTTGGCGAGGGCGCCTGGATGAGGCTGTTATCCATCACCGACCCCGCCTACCGGGAGTTGTCTCTGGAGGTCCTTGCGACCTTCGAGCTGTCCAGAGGCCCCATCAGCTACCACCGCGCTGGCACAGTACAATTCCAGGCGCTCGGCGAGCTACATCGGATGAGTCTGACAGAGTTTTCTGTCAGACTGGGTTGTACGATGAGGAGTTCACCAGAACTCCAGAGTACGACGCCCTCCTCGTAGCCCGACCACCCAGCGAGTCCCAGGAGGCTTGTTGACATCGTCTGAGCACGGACCGGGAGTACAACCCCTCCCGGTCCAAGGCCTCATCTCTTCGTCTCCCAGCCCTCAGGTACAACCATTTTATTCTCAGTCACTCCATCACAGGGCGGGGAGACAGCACCGGAGTCGTTAGTCGCCGCGACTTCGATTTCTTTCCTAGCATGCTGGATGGATTCCAGATGCACCTCGGCTACGAGGTGGCTTTTAGCATCCAGCACTAGGGACAGGACTCCCGAGTCGGCGCCATCTTCTGCGGATCCTTCATCACACGGCTGATTCGGGGGATGGGACTCCAGGCAGCCACACGTGCGATGCGGATGGTCGGCGATGGGGATGCTGCGATCCACGTCCACCTCTCATGGCACAAGACACCAGGTCAGCCAGCCACCAGTGTCCCTGATTCTCCCCCTGCCGCCGGCCCATCGTCTCCTCGCACCCCAAGCACTCGCGCTTCCACCCACACTCAGGACTCTCCTCCAGCGGGCTCTCCTTCTTTCCGGCGATGGATGATCCGGAGCATGCAGCGGTTGGCCTCTCACCTCGACGTCACCCTGTCTCCACCTCCTCGTCGTGCCGCTGGACCTTCTACGTCCCGGAGTGTCGGCGTCGACACCACCGACCTGCCATCGGAGTCTGACTCCGATTCTGAGATCGCCCGGTTTTGATGTTCTTGTTTTTGTTGTTGTTTTGCTTTATTTTGTGTTCTTTGTTTTTACTTCTGTTGTCGTCTGTCTTCTTGAGTCAGTTAGCAAGGGGAGTCCCCTACTAAACTGATCTCTTTTTAGTGTGATTTTTGTCTTTTTTTTATGTTCGTTCTCTAATGCTTGCATGTGTATCTCAGGCTTCATTGATTGTTTTTCTTGATGGTTGTCTCAAACGACTCATCCCTAATCCGCGATCAACACCCGCCCTTGTGTGCCATCGAATTTTTCTTCGGCACCTCTCCTTTAACTTGGTGAAAATTCCCAACCCTCACTTTTACTTGCACTTATTTTCTTTGCTCTGCATGCTTACATCTTTAAACATTGAGGACAATGTTTCATTCCAGTGTGGGGGAGGGTTGTGCATTTGTCTCCTAGATGTTATGTATGACTTAGGACGATCTATGAAAATTATTTTGGTTGAGAATTGCTAAGCTAGGAGTTTTTGGGTATGCTAGTGCACTTTTGTTGAACTTAAAGTTTTATTTTGCTCTTACTTTGGAAACCCAAATGCTAACACTTAGTCTTCTGTTGTGTTGTTATTCTGTTAGAGGAAGCGCTAGTTATAAGGCTGAAAAATTAGAAGTTGACTCCAAACTCAAAATAAATAAAAGCTAGAATTTCGTGACAAGTCGGATTCCATTTTGGGATGCCCTGTCAATTTTTGTGTGAAAGATGGTAGAAAGAGCTATCACTTTAGAAAAAGCGAAAGCCGCACTTGAGTAGTCGGATTTTAGGCATCACAAATGTCATTTTTGATGACCTACCAAGTGAAATGGCTGCCTCTAGGGTGTATGAAGCTACTACCCAATTTAGGAGTCAATAGTGAAAATTTGAGAAGAAAGAGCTTGTACTAGCCCCCACAAGAACAGTTTTGACATACTTCAGGAGGCGACACACACACACGGTAGTACGGAGTATGAGTAAAATCTTTCACAAGCCTTCAATTGACTAAGTCACTAGTTCTCAGAAACTCCTTAAAGCTTCAGTAACTCTTTTAATTTGTTGAGATCAGAGGTCATGCACTCATCACTTTATTAGGGGAATAAGGTTGCTTGAGGACAAGCAACAATTCAAGTTTGGGGATATTTGATGAGCGCATTTCATATATATATATTGCATGCTATACCTTCATCATTATTGGATATTTTGGCTATAATTCTCCGTACGGTGTTATTTGAGGTATTCGTTGTTCGTCATGCAGATATCAAAGTCCTGAAGTAAAAAGAAGCGCTTTTGGAACAATTTTAGAAGCTAAAGGACTTAGAAGAAACCTCATCAAGCTCAGCACGGTTTGAGCACGCCCGTGCTGTTTCCCATGCAAAGTGCAGAAGAATTCAACTGCGATTCAGCACAGCCTGAGTCCACTGAGCACGGGTGTGAAAACCTCAGCACGGTCGAAGCACGCCCGTGGTGCTTCCCGCGAAAATTACAGGAGAATACAGCCAGAGATCAGCACAACCAGAGTTCGCTGAGCACGGTCGTGCAAAGCCTCAGCATGGCCTAAGCACGCCCGTGCTGTCCCCCGTGCAGATTACAGGTTTGTGAGTTTTCTGAAGATTTATTTGGCCGTAATCTGCACGCTTGAAGCACGGCTTCAGCACGGCCGTGCTCACATCGGGAAAACATTAAAACCCTAAAAACTTAGGTTTTTGGGGGACTTTTGGTGGGCAAACTTTGGGAGAAAGAAAGGGAGAGCTTTGGGGGTTCATCCTCAACTTCATCAAGGGAATGCCAAGCATATAGTAGGCCGATCGGAGGGAGATTACACGACATCGTAGATCCTTCGACAACCTCAAGGATGCAAGAAATTAGGGAGTTTTCAATTCCTTGTCTTGTAATTTCTTTGGCATTATGTTTGTTGGTTGTTATCATAAGGGGCTAAACTCTTAAGGGAGCCCCGGGGGTGGTTGTTTGACGTTGTAGCTCGAACTCCTTGTCTTTACTTGCAGTTTTTATGATTGTCTTGTTCATTTCAATAAATCAAGGTTATCGGCTATCTTGTTTGTTGTTTAGTGCTTGATGCTTGGTAGTTAGGTTCTCCTATCTAGGTTTGTGAATCTTTATTGATTGTTGCAAGCAGAGGGAGTTCAACTTAGGGCTCGGCAGCGCTAGAAACCACATTCTTATAGCATAACTAGGTTTAGAACTGAAGACATCCCTGATAATTTCTGAGAAAGACTGAGTCAGTGAACGTCAGAAACCCAACCCCGGGGCCCCATCTCCTCCATCGAGTGAAACCTAAATCTTCCCTTGGTGAACTTTCCATTCCCTCAACTTCCTCGAAGTTAGTCCAAAGTCAACTCCTTCATTCTCGATTTGGTTAGATATTGAGTAGGACGTTAGTATTAGAAGCTATACCAGTCCCTGTGTATTCGACTACCCGACCCGAAGGGTACATTATACTACTTGTGCGACCTGTGCACTTGCGGTTACGCAAGGGCGTACCAGATTTCACTATTTGACCTACTTGAGTCTCGAAATTGTGCAGGGAGGCTGTGTGGTTACAAAGCGTCGCTTCCACATTCTGGAACCTGGTGTCAGTAGATTGAATAAACTTAGAAAGTACCTCTTCCAGATCAGAAACCCTCTCTGGAATAGAGGGCTGTTGTGGGAAACCCGGAGGAGCTACTGGCTCTGCTGGGCTTGATTGCTCCATGAGAAGTTCGGATGGTTCCTCTATCCCTGATTATAAGTATTTGAATAGTGATTCCCTTGCCCCCTCATTGCATTCCCAAAAAAATCCACTTGCTCAATTGATGCTGATGCCCCAACTGAGATAGGACAATCTGTAGAGCTATGCCCACCTCCACAACTGTCACAAGTGCTAATTGCAGCTACTCTTGAAGTTGTAAGGGTGTCTAGCTTCTTGCTCAGTGCTTCAACTTGGGGTGCTAGTGATGTAACGGCATCAACATCATGTATTCCTGCAACTTTCTTCTTTTCCCTTGAGCTTCTTTGGCAACTGTTAAGAGCCATGTCTTCAATGAGGTACCTTGCATCTTCTGGGGTCTTGTTACCCATAGTTCCACCTGCGGCCGCATCTAGGAGCTGCCTATTGCTTGGATTCAGTCCATTGTAGAAAGTGTGTATAATCATCCAATTCGGAAATCCGTGTTGGGGACATCGCCGCAGAAGGTTCTTGAACCTTTCCCATGTCTCGAATATAAACTCCAACTCATTCTGATAGAAGGAAGAGATCTCATTGGGGAGCTTCGCTGATTTCCCGAGAGGGAAATATCGTGCAAGAAAGGCTTCCACCATCTCGTCCCAAGTGGTGATGGATGCCCTTGGCAATGATTAGAGCCATTGTTTGGCTCGTCCCTTCAATGAGAATGGGATGGCCCTCAATCGAATTGCATCATCCGAGACCCAGTTGATCTTGAGCATATCACAAACCTCTAAGAAATTTTCAACATAGGCATTGGGGTCCTCATCAGGCAGCCCATTAAACTGCATGGACTGCTGAACCATCTGGATGAATGCTGGCTTCAGCTCAAAATTGTTAGCCGCGATGGGCGGTCTAACAATGCTCGACTGTGTTCCTCATGCTGTAGGTTTAGCAAAATCAGCAAGAGTCCTAGGTTCATCTTCTTGGTCTGCCATGGTCGCAGATCCTTCAGTTTCAACTTCAACTTGCTGCTCTTGCACTACTTCAGGCTCCTTGCTTTTCTTATGAAGTCCTCGCACAATTTCAGAGTCCCCATAAACTAATGTCGATGGGTTCCCTCTGGTTATAAGCTGGAGCTACAATCAAGTAAACAAAAGAAAATGAGAATAATGAAAGTAGAGAAGATGGAATAGAAAAACAGTAAAACTGAATGAATGGCTAAAGTAACAAAATACCAGCATTTCTAATATATTATTCCTCGGCAACAGTACCAAAAACTTGATTGAGTGTGTTCCGCAACACAGGATGATGACGTGTGTCAACCCTTTGCGTTACCGCAAGTGCAAGGGTCGTCAAGTAATGAAAGTGGACTCAAAGGGTCGGGTTGTCGAACCACAGGGAACAGAAGTACTAGTAATAGCTCCTCTCTTGTTATCTAGCATAATGCGTGTAGTGTGTGATGATCTAATGGGCAAACCTAAGGGTGTGACTACAAGTGCGCAGGGAATAAAAAGGAAAAGAGTTATCAACCAATAAAAGTAAGGTATCCGGACAATGCTCCTCTAGGATTCGGGTGTTGAATGTAGATTACAAGTGCTTTTAAACGAAAACAATGAGTCTTGGGTATCCTAAGGTATAACGGCCCTTGTCTCCAGGTCACCGATAACTAGTCCCCTACGAGGTCCCGGCAACGGCACTAAAATAACAAAGTAAAGATTTCCTGAAAACGCCTAACTCACCGGCAATGGCACCAAAAACTTGATACACCCAACGGGTGTCGAAGTAATAAAGTACCCAACGGGTGGGTAGTCGAATCCACAGGGAGTAGACGATAGAAACAAAAACACTTCGCTAAGTAGCCAAAGAAAACCGATTGTTGTTGAGATTAAAAAGTGATTAAAAACAGAATTTAAGAACTGAAAGTTAAAGCTAGAGCGTAGGAAAAGATCGATGTGAAGATGGAGTACACAGACAATGCTCCTCCTAGGATCCTAGTTTCAAGTGCAAGACTTCAATTACTCTTACTCAATCGAGATTAGATGAGTTGTGGAAATCCAAAGCTACAAGGTCCCAAACCTAAGGTCAACCTTGACTAGTCCCCTACGAGGTCCCGGCAGAGAGGAAACTCTCGACGCCTCATACCACGTATGACTGCGCTAAACTCTTGGGATTCCAAGTGATAAACCCTATTCCCAACTATAGATCAAACCCTTTGGTCCATGTGAAAGATCACTAATCACAAATAAGTCCCGGTGAAAAGGCTTCTCTCAACGCCTAACTCTCTTTGAGATCGATACTAACTCTTGGAATATGGAGGTAAGGTGTATCATACCGGAGGGGAAAGGGGACGTGCCACTACCTCTCGACTCACCCTCTCGAACCTCTTCAATCTTGGTTAATCTAATCCTAATGGTGATGGTCACTCGTCAAAAGGATAATTAGATTTACCCTCAACCCTAGTGTCACTCTAAGGAAGAAACAATTAAGCACACAAGATTGAAACTCAAAACAAATCTCAATTAAATAAAAGCAATAGAGTCATTGAAACAAAGAAATTCTAGAGTTTACATGTCCAAGTACCCACTAGGGGTTTAGCTCTCCATGGAGCAATACAAGTTCATCAAAATAATTGAAAACAAATGCAAATAAAGCATAGAGAAAACCCCCTTAAGCTCCGTGCTGATGGTCTAAGAGGGCTGCTCCTTCTTCTCCACGAATCCCTCCTTCAAGCCTAGGGCACACCTCGATGTCGACGAAGGCTCCCCCAACAGCTTTCCTTGGAAGGAATCGATGTAGAAATCGGTGAAGAACCGCTCTCAAACCATAGCAAAAACCTCTCCGAACCCTAGCCGAACTCCCCTAGCCGTTCGGAAGAAGATCCTCCTTAAAACGCTTCAGAACGGCCTTTTAAAACGCGATCTCGACGATCCACATGTTCATGTGGAAATTCCAAATTCCCGTGTGGAATTTCAGCCCTATAGAATTTCGCTTGTAGATCCCCAATTTCGCTCGTTTTCGCTTTTGAGGCCACACAGACGGACACACGCTCGTGTGGAAGGTCATGAGGCTTCTCTTGATAATAAAAACCCATTGGAAAGCTTTTGAAGTCTTCGAACAAATCAGAACGAGCGAGCATGCCTGCCTCTATGTCCTTCTACAAGAGTTGTCTCGAACCTTGTAGAAGTTGGCACATACTCTCTCGTTTGACCCTGATTTGTGTCTTGATATTTGTAATTGCACAAAAGAACTCCATTTGGCACCATCATTGTGGAAGTTCGATCTTTGTTCGCTTCTCTTGTGCTTTGTTTCTTGTGTAGAAGTTGTGTGTCTAAGTTTTTGTCGAGTTTTATTTTTTTGTTGGGATCTTAGTTAAGGTCTTTTTGAGAGGTTAAAAGATGGGGGAAAAGTGTTTTAAAAGGCTTTAGCAAGGAAGGGACCTTGCGGGCACTTAGTGTGCCCGCAAGGAGCCAAAGAAGAGGCCTTGCGGCCTCCCATGCGGCCGCATGGGAGCCCGCAAGGACCAAAGCCAGGAAGGCTTGCGGGCTCCCTTGCGCCCGCAAGGGAGGCCGCATGGCCTTCTGGAAAGGGCCTTGCGGCCTCCCTTGCGCCCGCAAGGGAGCCCGCAAGCCCTCCCGCGTTTTTGGTCTTTAGTCACGCGTTTTCAAACTCTTAGGGCCTATATAAGACCCCATTTCCCTCTCTTTTTCCCCCCATCTTGAATCCCCATTTCCCCCTCCATTAGATCTCCATTCTTGAGCTCCAAGAAAGGAGAAAGGTGTTGATCTTCCCCTCTTCTCCATTGGTGGTGAATCTCCTCTAGTTCTAGCAAGAATTGAGGTAGGTTTTCTTCTCTTCTTCAATTCCTTGTTCTTTTATTCATTTCTTTTTAGATCCATGGAGAATTAGTGTGGATTTAGCATGGATCTACTATTCAATTGGAATTTAGCCATGGATCTAATGTTTGAATGGTATAGGAGCCTTGATTTCATGTTTGGTGTTGAATGGAGGAGATCCTTGATCTCTAAACCTTTGATTCTTGTAGATCCGAACCCAATTAGGATGTTCTTGATTTCATTCTGATTTTGAGGGTTTAAGGATTCTATTATTGTTAATTCTTGAATCTAGAGCACTTAGTAAACCCTAGAAGCCTTGAGATCTAATTTTGGAGCATTCTTTCCTCTCTTATTGATTGGATAAGGTTGTGATTGATTCTTGTTTTTTTTTTCTTGGATGGTTAATGGCTTCAAGAAGGTGGATCTAAAGGCAAGGGTAAAGATCAAGTGGGCGAGTGATCCAAGTGTTCGATCTCGCCAAGTTTGTGAGTGGGAATTGTTAATTAAGAGCTATGATCATGCTTGTTTAATGATGCATGCCTTGAAATGAGAAATTCTTGATTTCAATGGATTCTTGAAATGTTTCTTGAAAACTGAAATTATGATACTATATGATCATTTTAATTCTTGATTTCATCTTAAAAGACTCATGAGATGATTTCCTTGAGATCTAGAAATCTTGATGTTCATGATCTTGCTTAACTATTGATTATATTACAAAAGACTCATGAGATGATTTCCTTGAGATCTAGAAACCATGATATTTGTGATTTTGCTTAACTATTGATTCTATTACAAAGGCTCATGAGATGATTTCCTTGAGGCCTAGAAACCATGATAGTTTATGATCTTGTTAAATTCTTGATTATTTATATTTGATAAGGATTGGATAATCCTATGGTTTGAACTACATGTTTTCAAGATTTGTGAACTTGAGAATTCGATATTCTTGTTATTTTGACCAAATAAGGGTCTATGTAAACCAAATTGAGATTCTCCACGATGTTATCGTATTTGAAATGAGTTTTCAAAGGATACTCTTGTGTTGATATTCTTGATGAAAATGACATTATTGTCGATGCTTTCGCAAAAGGATTTACTCTTCGATTAAGAGTTGTATTTTATGCGAATTTGTGATCTCTTGTTGAGATATGTGATTTTAAAATGATACATTTATGATTAGCCTATGGGCAAACTATTTGTGATCTCTTGATGAGATATATGATTTTATAACGATACGTTTTCGATGAGCCTACGGGCAAGCTATTTGTGATCTCTTGATGAGATATATGATGTGTTCATGATGAGCCTACGGGCGGGATAGGATATCCCAAATGTTTCGATGGTGACATTGGGGAGGATCCCCGTCTTCGCAGAAGCGAGTCTCCACGGACCGACCTATGGGGTGGCGTGGAGTTCTCGGCCGATGAGCCCTTTACGGGAGGCGCGGAGTGAACCCGAAGGTCTTGTGTTGGGTACCCGGAGTCACCACACGGGATACTCAACGGCCAACGCCAAGATACGCGCATCTTGGTGGCTCTTGACCTAACCACGGCCATGGTTAGTGATGGAGGGTTTTTCATAGGCTATTGTTGATACTATCGATAAAGGATTTCTGCATGCGTTGCACTATAAATTCTTATTTCGATGGGTTTGATCTTTTGATCTTTTGACGAGTATTCTTAACTTGAATTTTCAGTATTGAATCTCTTTACAAAAGATTTTCAAAGACTTATTGATGCCTTTCTTTGAGAAAGTTAGAAAGCTTGTTATATTGAAATGTGTATTTAAAGCATTTTGTAAGTTGTGATTGTTCAAGATTTACATATGTTTTCGGCATACCATTCTTTACACTTGTATGAGTTATAGCCCCATGTTCAACCCCCTCACCGAGTAACTTAGTTACTCACCCATTCTTCTTCTCCCCTTTTCAGGTGTTAGCACGGCAGCGGGGCGTAAGAAGTGATAGTGCTTGGCATCCATTCTCGCATTTACCTTTGACTAGTGTATGATTCATAAACATTGCCGTTATGCATAAGATGGATCCACTAGGACCTATGTTTTCGTATTTCCATTTGATCTTGTATAATCTTGATTGGTTCAGTCAGGACCTTAGGTTGTATGAGTCTACATTCAGTGTTTGTGAAATACTATGATTGTGTCCATGATCATTGGTGATGTGATTTCCAGGGATATATGTACATTTATGTGCGAGTCTGTTGATCTTGTTTAGGGTTGTGATTGAATACCTTAGATTTAGAGTATTATTGTGGTAATGTTAATATCGTACAGGTAACAGGTTAGCCTTACGGCGACCTGGGGTTGAGGCAGGTGTTGACCTCCCCTGGGTTGTCGTGGCGGTAGTGCCATGGACCGGGACCCGAGGGTCGGGGCGTGACACTACTTTAGTGGTATCAGAGCCCAGGTTATCATGATTGGGTCAGTATATAGTTTAATGATTGGGTCAGTATAAAGTTACATGATTGGGTCGGTACGAGATTTCATGATTGGGTCAGTAACCAGTTTAGAGTTTAGAAATGGATTTTGTCAATATAAGCTTGACTTAAAGTCAGTCTTCTGATTGGGACAGGAAGTTGATCTTCTGTTATTTACCACTGTCTTCTGATTGGGTCGGAAAGTAAATTTTTGTTTTCTGCAACTATCCCCTGATTGGGTCGAAAAGTTGATATTTTGATTCTTGTATCCAATGGATCCAAATAGAGTCTGACTTATTGCATTTGATGCATATAGAAGCATTCCTAAGAATTGTCTTACGTTCTTGTCTTAGTAAAATGCCAGCACTACGCTCACGCGCTCGCCAAGGGAGAGTTACTCCCTCTGCTGATGCTACACCGGTGTACTTTCTATCTTTCAGCATGATGCTTATGTTTTGATTGATTCTGGGTCAGAACGTTCCTTTGTTAGCACTGTTTTTGCATGCCATGCCGATAGACAGCCTTCCTTCTTAGGGTGTGAGTTGGTGATTCAAACCCCTCTTGGTGAGGAGGTAGTTCGGAGTTTGGTGTTTAGAGAATGTCCTGTGATAGTTTGTGGAGAAGTGTTGGAGGCAGATTTGATTCCTTTAGAGATGAAGGATTTTGATGCCATTCTTGGGATGGATTGGTTGGATAGGCATCATGCTTCCATTGATTGTTTCTTGAAGGAAGTAACTTTTCCTAGGTCCTCAGGACCTGCAGTAGTGTTGAAGGGGAAGAGAAGGGCTTTACCTTCATGTTTGATTTCGTCCTTGGAAGCTAGAAGATTGGTGAGTAAGGGTTGTTCTGCGTTTTTGGCTCATGTGGTGGACACAAGAGTTAAGGAGCCAGAGTTGGAGGAGATGGCTGTGGTGAGGGAGTTTCATGATGTCTTCCCTGAGGAATTACCGGGTTTACCCCCCAGACAGAGACATGGAGTTTGTTATAGATTTGTTGCCCGGTACGGCTCCCATTTCTATACCACCTTACGAGGATGGCGCCTGCGGAGTTAAAGGAGTTGAAAACTCGGTTGCAAGAGATCGGTAGACAAGGGTTTTATACGACCAAGTATATCACCCGGGGCGCAACCTGTCCTTTTGTTAAGAAGAAGGATGGATCTCTGAGGCTGTGTATTGATTATCGACAACTGAATAAGGTGACAATTAAGAACAAGTACCCATTGCCGAGGATTGATGATTTGTTTGATCAATTAAAAGGGGCAAAGGTGTTCTCCAAGATTGATTTGAGGTCTGGGTATCATCAGTTGAAGATTAGGTCAGAAGATGTACCGAAGACGGCATTTCGGACACGTTATGGACATTATGAGTTTTTGGTGATGCCATTTGGTCTGACTAATGCTCCTGCAGCTTTTATGGATTTGATGAACAGGGTGTTTAGGCCTTATCTGGACAAATTTGTCATTGTGTTTATTGATGATATTTTGGTGTACTCACCTTCCAATGAGGAGCATGCTCAACATTTGAGGATTGTACTGCAAACTCTCCGGGAGAGGCGGTTGTTTGCTAAGTTTGCTAAGTGTGAGTTTTGGCTTTATGAAGTGGGATTTCTTGGGCATGTGGTGTCAGGAGAAGGGATCTCGGTGGATCCAAAGAAGGTAGAAGCCATTGTTGATTGGGAAAGGCCTAAGAATGTTACTGAAGTTCGAAGTTTTCTTGGTCTTGCGGGTTATTATAGGAGATTTGTGGAAGGCTTTTCTGCGATTGCATTACCTTTGTCAAAGTTAACTCGTAAGGAAGTGAAGTTCTCTTGGAATGATGAGTGTGAGAAGAGTTTTCAGATTTTAAAGGATCGATTGACATCAGCTCCTGTGCTTACTTTGCCAGAGAATGAGAAAGAGTTTGTGGTTTTCAGTGATGCCTCTCGGCAGGGTTTAGGTTGTGTATTGATGCAAGAAGGAAAGGTAGTTGCCTATGCTTCTAGACAGTTGAAACAACATGAGTTGAATTATCCTACTCATGATTTGGAGTTGGCTGCGGTAGTGTTTGCTTTGAAGATTTGGAGGCATTATCTTTATGGGGAAAGATGTCGGATTTTCACAGACCATAAAAGTTTGAAGTATCTTTTCACTCAAAAGGACTTGAATTTGAGGCAGAGGCGATGGTTGGAATTGATAAAAGATTATGATTTGATAATCGATTATCACCCAGGAAAGGCCAATGTGGTAGCTGATGCTTTGAGTAGGAAATATAGTTCGGTGGCTGTTTTGAGGGTGTCCTATTTGCAAGTTTTGTCAGCAATGAAAAGCTTGAAGTTGGAACTAGAGACTGAGGTTAGTGGAGCCTTAGTGGCCAGTTTTGTGGTGAGACCTTCGCTGTTGGAACGTATTAAGGAGCTTCAGAGTGTTAGTGAAGAGTTGGTGCAAGAGGTGAAGAAGTTGCAGGCCGGGGAGACTAGTGAATTTAGATTGAGAGATGATGGGATCTTGGAGTTTCGAGGACGTGTTTGTGTTCCATCGGATTCTGAGCTGAGGAAAGCTATTTTGGAGGAAGCTCATTCTTCAGCTTATGCGGTTCATCCTGGGAGTACCAAGATGTATAGAACCATTAAGGAGAGTTTTTGGTGGCCTGGAATGAAGAGGGAGATAGCAGAGTTTGTGGCTAAGTGTTTGGTGTGTCAGCAAGTTAAGGCGGAACACCAAAGGCCATCCTGGGTTCTTACAACCTCTTCCTATCCCCGAATGGAAGTGGGATCATGTGACTATGGATTTTGTGGTTGGTTTACCACGAACGCCTCGAGGTTGTGATGCAGTGTGGGTGATAGTGGATAGACTAACAAAGTCGGCACACTTCTTAGCAGTGCATACTAAGTACTCTTTGGAGAAATTGGCAAAGTTGTACATTGATGAGATAGTAAGGTTGCATGGGGTGCCAACTTCGATAGTTTCAGATCGAGACCCCAGATTTACTTCCCGTTTTTGGCCTAGGTTTCAGGAGGCCTTGGGTACGACTTTGAAGTTCAGTACTGCTTATCATCCTCAAACGGATGGTCAGTCCGAGAGGACTATTCAGACCCTCGAGGACATGTTGAGGGCTTGTGTGATAGATTTCCAAGGGAGTTGGGAGCAACATTTGGCATTAGTGGAGTTTGCCTATAATAATAGCTTCCAAGCAAGCATTGGTATGGCTCCGTATGAAGCTTTGTATGGAAGAAAGTGTAGAACTCCTCTTTGTTGGGATGAAGTGGGAGAAAGAAAACTTCAAAGTGTGGAGTTGATTGATCGAACGGTTGAGAAAGTAGCAGTGATTAGAGGTAGATTGAAAACTGGCTCAAGGCGGGCAAAAGAGTTATGCCGATAACCGTAGAAGATTTTTGGAGTTTCAGGTTGGGGATAGAGTATTCTTGAAGATCTCTCCTTGGAAAGGGGTAATTCGGTTTCGAGGTAGGGGAAAGTTGAATCCCCGATTTATAGGTCCATTTGTGATCCCTGGAGAGGATTGGACCGGTGGCATACCGATTAGAATTACCGCCCGAGTTGGAGAAGATTCATAACGTGTTCCATGTTTCCATGTTGAAGAAGTATATCCCTGAGCCTTCTCATTGTCTTGAAGCTCCGCCGGTAGAGTTAAGAGAAGATTTGAAATTTGAAGTGCAACCGGTAGAGATCCTTGATTCTCAAGTGAAAACCCTTCGGCGAAAGATTATTCCTATGGTTAAAGTGCTTTGGAGAAATGATGTGGTAGAAGAGGTAACTTGGGAACCTGAGGAAGTGATGAAGAGCAAGTATCCCCTTTTGTTTGAATCTTGAGGTATGCCAAAAATTTCGAGGCCGAAATTTCTTTAAGGGGGTAGGTTGTGGAAGTTCGATCTTTGTTCGCTTCTCTTGTGCTTTGTTTCTTGTGTAGAAGTTGTGTGTCTAAGTTTTTGTCGAGTTTTATTTTTTTGTTGGGATCTTAGTTAAGGTCTTTTTGAGAGGTTAAAAGATGGGGGAAAAGTGTTTTAAAAGGCTTTAGCAAGGAAGGGACCTTGCGGGCACTTAGTGTGCCCGCAAGGAGCCAAAGAAGAGGCCTTGCGGCCTCCCATGCGGCCGCATGGGAGCCCGCAAGGACCAAAGCCAAGAAGGCTTGCGGGCTCCCTTGCGCCCGCAAGGGAGGCCGCATGGCCCTTCGGGAAGGGCCTTGCGGCCTCCCTTGCGCCCGCAAGGGAGCCCGCAAGCCCTCCCGCGTTTTTGGTCTTTAGTCACGCGTTTTCAAACTCTTAGGGCCTATATAAGACCCCATTTCCCTCTCTTTTTCCCCCATCTTGAATCCCCATTTCCCCCTCCATTAGATCTCCATTCTTGAGCTCCAAGAAAGGAGAAAGGTGTTGATCTTCCCCTCTTCTCCATTGGTGGTGAATCTCCTCTAGTTCTAGCAAGAATTGAGGTAGGTTTTCTTCTCTTCTTCAATTCCTTGTTCTTTTATTCATTTCTTTTTAGATCCATGGAGAATTAGTGTGGATTTAGCATGGATCTACTATTCAATTGGAATTTAGCCATGGATCTAATGTTTGAATGGTATAGGAGCCTTGATTTCATGTTTGGTGTTGAATGGAGGAGATCCTTGATCTCTAAACCTTTGATTCTTGTAGATCCGAACCCAATTAGGATGTTCTTGATTTCATTCTGATTTTGAGGGTTTAAGGATTCTATTATTGTTAATTCTTGAATCTAGAGCACTTAGTAAACCCTAGAAGCCTTGAGATCTAATTTTGGAGCATTCTTTCCTCTCTTATTGATTGGATAAGGTTGTGATTGATTCTTGTTTTTTTTTTCTTGGATGGTTAATGGCTTCAAGAAGGTGGATCTAAAGGCAAGGGTAAAGATCAAGTGGGCGAGTGATCCAAGTGTTCGATCTCGCCAAGTTTGTGAGTGGGAATTGTTAATTAAGAGCTATGATCATGCTTGTTTAATGATGCATGCCTTGAAATGAGAAATTCTTGATTTCAATGGATTCTTGAAATGTTTCTTGAAAACTGAAATTATGATACTATATGATCATTTTAATTCTTGATTTCATCTTAAAAGACTCATGAGATGATTTCCTTGAGATCTAGAAATCTTGATGTTCATGATCTTGCTTAACTATTGATTATATTACAAAAGACTCATGAGATGATTTCCTTGAGATCTAGAAACCATGATATTTGTGATTTTGCTTAACTATTGATTCTATTACAAAGGCTCATGAGATGATTTCCTTGAGGCCTAGAAACCATGATAGTTTATGATCTTGTTAAATTCTTGATTATTTATATTTGATAAGGATTGGATAATCCTATGGTTTGAACTACATGTTTTCAAGATTTGTGAACTTGAGAATTCGATATTCTTGTTATTTTGACCAAATAAGGGTCTATGTAAACCAAATTGAGATTCTCCACGATGTTATCGTATTTGAAATGAGTTTTCAAAGGATACTCTTGTGTTGATATTCTTGATGAAAATGACATTATTGTCGATGCTTTCGCAAAAGGATTTACTCTTCGATTAAGAGTTGTATTTTATGCGAATTTGTGATCTCTTGTTGAGATATGTGATTTTAAAATGATACATTTATGATTAGCCTATGGGCAAACTATTTGTGATCTCTTGATGAGATATATGATTTTATAACGATACGTTTTCGATGAGCCTACGGGCAAGCTATTTGTGATCTCTTGATGAGATATATGATGTGTTCATGATGAGCCTACGGGCGGGATAGGATATCCCAAATGTTTCGATGGTGACATTGGGGAGGATCCCCGTCTTCGCAAGCGAGTCTCCACGGACCGACCTATGGGGTGGCGTGGAGTTCTCGGCGATGAGCCCTTTACGGGAGGCGCGGAGTGAACCTGAAGGTCTTGTGTTGGGTACCCGGAGTCACCACACGGGATACTCAACGGCCAACGCCAAGATACGCGCATCTTGGTGGCTCTTGACCTAACCACGGCCATGGTTAGTGATGGAGGGTTTTTCATAGGCTATTGTTGATACTATCGATAAAGGATTTCTGCATGCGTTGCACTATAAATTCTTATTTCGATGGGTTTGATCTTTTGATCTTTTGACGAGTATTCTTAACTTGAATTTTCAGTATTGAATCTCTTTACAAAAGATTTTCAAAGACTTATTGATGCCTTTCTTTGAGAAAGTTAGAAAGCTTGTTATATTGAAATGTGTATTTAAAGCATTTTGTAAGTTGTGATTGTTCAAGATTTACATATGTTTTCGGCATACCATTCTTTACACTTGTATGAGTTATAGCCCCATGTTCAACCCCTCACTGAGTAACTTAGTTACTCACCCATTCTTCTTCTCCCCTTTTCGGGTGTTAGCAGCACGGCGGGCGTAAGAAGTGATAGTGCTTGGCATCCATTCTCGCATTTACCTTTGACTAGTGTATGATTCATAAACATTGCCGTTATGCATAAGATGGATCCACTAGGACCTATGTTTTCGTATTTCCATTTGATCTTGTATAATCTTGATTGGTTCGATCGGGACCTTAGGTTGTATGAGTCTACATTCGGTGTTTGTGAAATACTATGATTGTGTCCATGATCATTGGTGATGTGATTTCCAGGGATATATGTACATTTATGTGCGAGTCTGTTGATCTTGTTTAGGGTTGTGATTGAATACCTTAGATTTAGAGTATTATTGTGGTAATGTTAATATCGTACAGGTAACAGGTTAGCCTTACGGCGACCTGGGGTTGAGGCAGGTGTTGACCTCCCCTGGGTTGTCGTGGCGGTAGTGCCATGGACCGGGACCCGAGGGTCGGGGCGTGACAATCATGACCTATTTTTGCTTAAACTACCAAAGAGAACTCACAACCCTAACTGCGTGAAAGAACACAAAAGCACACGAAATGAGCGATAGAGCCTGATAGAAGTAATGCTCAAGCATGAAAAACATCTCAATTATTCAGTACATGCAAGCACTTATCAGATCCCTAACCCACTACGAGGTCCCGGGGGACAATTATCTTGACGCCTCACACCACATATGGTTGCTTGACACTTAGGGAATATGGAGATAGGAGATATCTATCGGAAGGGAAAGGGGACACTCCGCTATCTCACGGCTCATCCTCTCAACCCTCTTTACTCTTTGTCACGCCCCGACCCTCGGGTCCCGGCCCATGGCACTACAGCCATGACAACCCAGGGGAGGTCAAGCACCTGCCTCAACCCCAGATAGCCGCAAGGCTTACTTGTTACCTGTAAAATATTAACATCACAAAAGTAATATTCTAAATCTAAGGTATTCAACCACAACCCTGTACAAGATCAATATAGTCACACCAGGTATATATCCCTGAGAATCACAAAATCAATGATCATGGACACAATCATAGTCTCTCCCAAACACTGGGTGTAAACCTTATACAACCTAAGGTCCTGACTGAACCAATCAAAATTATACAAGATCAAATGGAAATACGAAAACATAGGTCCTAGTGGATCCATCTTATGCATGACGACAATGTTTATGAATCATACACTACTCAAAGGTAAATGCAAGAATAGATGCCAAGCACTATCACGTCTCACGCCCTGCTGTCGTGCTAACACCTGTAAAGAAGAGAAGAAGAATGGGTGAGTAACTAAGTTACTTAGTGAGGGGTTGAACATGGAGCTATAACTCATACAAGTGTAAAGAATGATATGTGATAAACGTCTAAATATACGTATTTTATATATATTCCTTTGTATTATTTTATTATCTTTTTGATGAGTCGATGCCCTTTTTATAGTCTAAATCTCTTTATTTTGTGTTGCAGACCCTAAATGAGCTCAAGAACGTATTTAGAAAGAATTCGACACCAAATACGACGTTTTTGGTTTTTCACCGTAGCGTGGGGACCGTAGCACCGAGGTGAAATTTCCTCCAAAACTTTCTCGGATGCCTCACGGGCAACCTCACGGCCGTGAGGCAGCCCGTTTGGAGTCGCGACTTTCACCCTTTTTAAAGACTTTTAGGGCATGGAAAAGAGGGACCTTTTGCCTCTTCTTGGAGCTTGACACCCCCTCAAGGTCACCGGATGTGGGTGAACCTTGGGGTGAACTTGTGATGTTTGGATGTTTTGGTTTAATTCATGCTTGTTAGCTTGTTTGTGATTCATCTTTGGTGTTTTTGAATGCTTGGGTATGCATGAGAACTCTGTGTATCCATACTTAGCCAATACTAGGTTGCATGACCATTGCCCTAGTATTAGACTCACCAAGCTTGGAAGGGAAATACGTACAAATACGCCGTGACCATCGGGTATTTGTACCCCTCCAATTCTAGGGTTAATTACTCATGTGTGATTTAACCTTAGTTTGAGAAAACCATCTTGCCCTTTGCAATTGTAGGAGGAATTGTACGGGTAGAACCCGTATTCAATACTCGTACCGGATTAGGGGCCAATTGCCGTGACCATCGGGTTGACCTAATCTAGGGTTTTCTCGGTCCATCAAGCCACTTGCATGTTAATCCAACATCCTTCGCACTTTAGTAGCCCCGAGGGGATCCTCATCCGTGACCATCTTCTTACCCTGATTTTCCTCCCGTTTAACGCCCTTGGTATTTAGTAGTTTAATTGCTTTTGTTTCACTTCATTACTTTCACATTCCAAATCTCAAGTCTGATCAGCTAGACAACATTGCAAAAAGGAAGTAAGAATAGATTCTCGGGCCCTTGGGAATACGACCCACTCGTGCGTGCACGAGTGGTTTATTACTTGACGACCCCGTGCGCTTGCGGGACAACCATCAAGTTTTTTATGACAAGCAAACGCTTAAGTGTGGGGATGCTTGATAAACGTCTAAATATACGTATTTTATACGTATTCGTTTGTATTATTTTATTATCTTTTTGATGAGTCGATGCCCTTTTTATGGTCTAAATCCATTTCTTTTTCGTTGCAGACCCTAAATAAGCCGACATGAGCTCAAGAACGTATTTAGGAAGAATTCGACACCAAATACGACTTTTTTTGGGCTTCTTCGCTGTAGCAGTACTGTAAAAAAACACTATAACAGAGTCACTGTAGCAGGTACTGTAGCACTCGAGGTGAAATTTTCTGCGAAACTTTCTGGATACCTCACGGGCAACCTCACGGTCGTGAGGCAGCCCGTGAGGAGACACGAATTTCACCTTTTTAAAGGGTTCTAGGGCATCATGTTTGGGGAATTTTCATCTACTCTTCTAGGGCCGGCGCCCCACCTTCTTTGCCCGCCATTTCCGGCGATCTACGGCGCAATCTTCACCAAGAGGGAGGCACACATCGAAGGAGAAGGTTTGGAGGGAAGATCCAAGACATCAAATCGTATTTTGAAGGTCTTCATCCATTCAAGGGTTTCCAAAGCTAGAGGGAGTGTTTCTTCATTCTTTTCTTGTTTATTTGCCCCTTGAACTTGTATGAGTGTTCCTCTTTCATGAGGAACTAACTTATTTGTGGTTTGGACATGATGAACTCTAGGGATGTTTGTTTGTAATTTGGATGATCATCCTTGTGATGTATTGTTGGATGTTGTATTTCTTTTATGGAATCTTTTAGTTTGTGGTTCATGTTTAGTGTATTTTAATGCCTTGGTATGCATTAGAACTCTGTGTGCCATTTCTAGGAAATGCTAGGTTGCATGACCATTGCCCTAGTATTAGACTCACCAAACTTGAAAGGGATTCATGTATGAATACACCGTGACCATCGGGTATTTCGTACCCCTCCAACCATTATGGATGAACATAGATATTGAGTTTGACCCTAATTAGAGATTTCCCTAAGTTTAATGCAATCATAGGAGGATTTGGGCGGATGTGATTCCGATCCAATACTTCTACCGGTTTAGGGGTTGATCGCCGTGACCATCGGGGTTGACCTACTTTAGGAGTCTCTTGGCCCAGCTACCATCTCAACATTTCATCCTAAATTCAGGACCTAATGACAACCCTAGGAGAATTCATTATCCAAATCACCTCTTCGTGTGTTTGATTCTCCCTTGTTTGCTAAATGTGTGTAGTAGTAGCCCGAATTTCATATTAGTAGTTTTTTATCTTTTTGCAATCACTGTTTATCTTTTGAAGTGTTAGGCTAGGAAATAAACGAAAGGGGAGTAATAGTAGCTCCTTGGGCCCTTGGGAATACGACCCACTCGTGCGTGCGCGAGTGGTTTATTACTTGATGACTCCGTGCACTTGCGGGATCATCATCAATATGCCGAAAACATATGTAAATCCTTAACAACCACAACTTACAAAATGTTTTAAATACACATTTCAATATAACAAGCTTTCCAACTTCCTCAAAGCAAGGCATCAATAAAACTTTGAAAATCATTTGTAAAGACATTCAATACTGAAAATTCAAGTTAAGAATACTCGTTAAAAGATCAAACCCATCAAAAATAAGGATTTATAGTGCAACACATGCGGAAAATCCTCTATCGATAGTATCATCAACAGCCTATGAAAACCCTCCATCACTAACCATGGCCGTGGCTAGGTCGGGAGCCACCAAGATGAGCGTATCTTGGCGTTGGCCGTTGGGAATCCCGTGTGGTGACTCCGGGAACCCAACACAGCACCTTCAGGTTCTCTACGCGCCTCCTGTAAGGGCTAGTCAGCCGAGAACTCCACGCCACTCCAACTAGGTCGGTCCGTGGAGACTCGCTTCTGCAGAAGATGGGGATCCCCCAATGTCACCATCGAAGCATTTGGGATATCCATCCCGCCTGTAGGCTCATCATGAACACATCAATATAACATCATATATGTCATCAAGAGATCACAAATAGTTTGCCCGTAGGCTCATCATAAACGTATCATTATAAAATCATATATCTCATCAAGAGATCACAAATTCCCATAAAATACAACTTTTAATCCAAGAGTAAATCCTTGTGTGAAAGCATCGACAATAATGTCATTTTCATCAAGAATATCAACACAAGAGTATTCTTTGAAAAATCATTTCAAATACGATAACGTAGTGGAGAATCTCAATTTGGTTTACATAGACCCTTATTCGGTCAAAATAACAAGAACATCGAATTCTCAAATTCACAAATCTTGAAAACATGTAGTTCAAACCATAGGATTTTCCAATCCTCATGAAATATAAATAATCAAGAATATAACAAGATCATAAACTATCATGGTTTCTAGGCCTCAAGGAAATCATCTCATGAGCCTTTTGTAATAGAATCAATAGTTAAGCAAGATCATAAACATCATGGTTTCTAGATCTCAAGGAAATCATCTCATGAGTCCATTAAAATGAAATCAAGAATTAAGAAGATCATATAGCATCATAATTTCAGTTTTCAAGAAACACTTCAAGAATCCATTGAAATCAAGAATTTCTCATTTCAAGGCATGCATTATTGGACATTCAAACAAGCATGATCATAGCTCTTTAATTAAACAATTCCCACTCACAAACTTGGCGAGATCGAACACTTGGATCACTCGCCTACTTGATCTTTACCCTTGCCTTTGGATACTCCTCCTTGAAGCCATTAACCATCCAAGAAGAAAAGAGAATCAATCACATAACCCAAACAATAAACAAAAGAGGAAAGAATGATCCAAAATTAGATCTCATGGCTTCTAGGGTTTACTAAGTGTTCTAGATTCAAGAATTAACAATAATAGAATCCTTAAACCCTCAAAATCGAAATAAAATAAAGAATATTCTAATTGGGTTCGGATATAAAAGAATAAAGGGTTTAGAAATGAAGGATCTCCTTCATTCTTCACCAAAACATGAAATCAAGACTCCTATACCACCCAAACATAAGATCTATGGCTAAATTCCAATTAAATATTAGATCCATACTAAATCCACACTAATTCTTCATGGATCTAGAGAGAATTGAATAAAAGAACAAGGAATTGAAGAAGAGAAGAAAACCCAGCTCAAACCTTGCTAGAATTAGAGGAGAATCATCACCAATGGAGGAGAGGGGAAGATCAACACCTTTCTTCTTTTTTGGAGCTCAAGAATGAAGATCTAATGGAGGGGAGAATGAGGATTCAAGATGGGGAGAAAAAGAGAGGAAAATGGGGCCCTATAAAGGCCCTTTGAGTTTTAAATCGGTATATATAGGCCCCCAAGCACGGGAGAGCTCGCGGGCTCCCTTGCGGGCGCAAGGGAGGCCGCAAGGCCTCATCCTGGAAGCCATGCGCCCGCATCGGAGCCCACATGGTCTTCTGGCCTGCGGTCCTTGCGCTCCCATGAGGGCGCATGGGAGGCCGCAAGGCCCCTTTTTTGGCTCCTTGCGGGCACACTAAGTACCCGCAAGATCCCTTCCTTGCTTACACCTTTTAAAACACTTTTCCCCCATCTTTTAACCTCTAAAAAAGACCTTAACTAAGATCCCAACAAAAATAAAACTCGACGAAAACCTAAACACGCAACTTCTACACAAGAAACAAAGCATAAGAGAAGTAACGAGAGTCGAACTTCCACACTCTTGGTAATTCTAAACCAAGCGGTGATCTCTCTCTTCACTAGATTGAATAAACCATGCAAGCTAATTAATAATGGAATCAAAAGCATAAGCAAGCATTAAGAACTCAAGAGTAAAACTCAAACTGATAAATTCGAATAGAAACACAATGTATATCTAATGAAAATAAGAATCTAGGGGTTTAGCTCTCCATGGGTCACAAATCAAATAATGAATTGATAAATAAGTTCAAAAGACATAAAGAATAACCCCCCTAAATCCGTGATGATGGTCTTGATGGGTAGCTTCCACGTCGAGATTGATTCCGTTTCGAAGCAGGGTCGCCGATGGCTTCCTTAATGCTATGACGAAGGAGAGATCGATCTCAATTGGTTAGGAAGGCTTCCCGAACCCGCAAAGAACTCTTTCCAAGCCCTAGCCGCCTTGTCTCTCGAACGTAGCTGAAAAGATCCCTAAAACTTATCACAAAGCGGATTTTATAATTTGAAATCGGGGCTTCACACAGGCATCCACACGGGCACTCACACGTCCGTGTACTATAGCCACACGCTCGTGTGGAAATTCCACACGGCCGTGAACAGTACTTTCTACTATAGTAGTTTCGCTACAGTGTTTTGCTACAGTAATGCTATATTTATTTTTCCCCGAAATCTTCCTTTGAGTCCACACGGTTGGGGAAACGCCCTTGTGGTAGGGTGCGTGGACGTACTACTGCCTTTGTGCCCTTTCGGTTTGTAAAATGACTTGGACTCCGCCGAAAGTTGTCAACACCCCCATGAATATGAACACATCTTCTAATTGTGGCCTTGAAATGTGTCATCACACCCTATCTTTTCTTCCTCTTGTACTTCATCTCTCCAAAGCCCTATTTGCACAAAAGAACACAAAACACACATTGTCAATGATAGAACCTGATAAAAATGATCCTCAATGCATGTAAACTGATATTATAAAATATATACAAACAATCACTTATCAATCCATTAGGACCTATGTTTTTGTATTTCCATTTTGGTCTTGAATAATCTTCATTGGTTCAGTTAGAACCTTAGGTTGTATGAGCTTTACACCTAGTGTTTGGGGGAGACTATGTTGTGTTCATGATCATTGCTGTTGTGATTTTGAGGGATATATACCTGGTGTGAGTATGCTGATTTTGTACAAGGTTGTGGTTGAATACCTTTAGATTTAGAGTATTATTGTTGTGATGTTGATATTGTACAGGTAACAGGTTAGCCTTACGACGATCTAGGTTTGAGGCAGGTGTCTGACCTCTCCTGGGTTGTCGTGGCGGTAAAGTTATTCGCCAGGACCCGAGGGTCGGGGTGTGACATAGCCTAACTAAGAATGGGAATGAAATGAAAAGCAAAAATATGAGAAGAAATAATAATAAATGTAACAAGGTATTCGGGCGATGATCCTACCTGGATATTTCTATGAAGCACAGGAATTCAAACACACTTCCTAAGCTAGTAATTTTGAGTCGTGCGAAACCTAATACCCACTGACCCACTCCATGGCCATCAGTGCTTACCTCACCAAAAGTAACAAGCGGAGAACTCTCTCGATGCAAGGTATCTCGGTGGGTGCATTATGCTCTAGGGTTTCCTTAATGATTAACTTGGGTTCCTAAACATAAGTTGAATCCTTTGTCGAGTAAAACACCCCCTAATCCCATGCAATTAACCTAAAGGAGAATTCTCTCAACTAAAGGGTTACACGATTGCTAAGCACTCACAGGAGCGTGAAGGTAGGATGATCTACACGAAGGGGAAAGAGGACAGTCCTCTACCTACACGCTCACTCTCTCTACCCTCTTCAATCTTGGGTGGCCTTACACTAAAAAGCCTGTTACTTACCTCAGTATAATCTAAATTCAATCACGATTGTTAGACGCAATTGAACAAGATACAAACAAGATTGAAACTCACAAATAACTAGAATTAATAAGCAAATAGAATTCCAACAATTCAATAATCCAAGTATTCACATGCCCAAACACCATCACAATTAGTTCTCCATTAATGGAGAAAAACAATCCAATCCAAATGAAATGAAATACATAAAGGGAATTGTAACACTCCCTCAAAGCTTGCGATCTCTTGGATGGATGAAGTTCTTCGAAGATTCCCAAATATCACCGTCGATATCTCCGCACGAACGGCTTCCTTGAAGCTCTGAACCTTCTTTTAGCCTCTCCCATTTCTTCTCTTACACCGGGGAAGATCTGCCATGAAGCCCTCTAAATCGCCGCCCAAAGGTGGGCTTAGAACTAGAGAAGAAGCCCCCTTCAATAGCCCTTGTTTCTAGCTTTTATAACTCAAAAATCGGGGGTTCTTACGGCCGTAAGGGCATCCTTATAGTCCCGCTTATGGCCGTAAGCATGCCCGTAAGGGTGCCCATAACCTCCTCTGTATGGGTGTTACACTTGTAATAATGTTATAAATAGTGATTTTCCTACAGAGTTATGAACATTAATTACCATAGTACCCCCCTTACAGCCGTAACAGTGCCCGAAGCCTCTCGGGTTGGACCTTACGCCCGTAACCGA
The DNA here is from genome assembly GCA_902712375.1 of Dioscorea dumetorum. Classification (NCBI taxonomy): domain Eukaryota; kingdom Viridiplantae; phylum Streptophyta; class Magnoliopsida; order Dioscoreales; family Dioscoreaceae; genus Dioscorea; species Dioscorea dumetorum. The sequence goes on from CACTHL010000893.1 coordinate 200,024, forward strand.
CCCGTAACAGTTCCCGTAATAGTGGTTGTGAACAATAACTGAAGAGGCACAGAACCTGATTGAAGACATGGCCTCGAACGGCTATCAATGGAGTTCAGAGAGGAACAAGCCCGCGAAAACAGCCGGAGTGTATGAGGTCGATGTGCTTACCACCCTGGCAGCACAAAGTCGAGGCTATTTCCAAAAGATTGGACATGATGCAGGTGCAATCTTCTTCTTAAGTTGTGAGTAATGACAGTTAGGGAGGCCAAGACGGGCCTAGTTGTTCTTCTGAAGGGGTGCAGACTACTGAGCAGGTGGATTTTATTGGCAAAAATCAGAGATATCAGAACAACCCCTACAATAGCACATACAATCCTGGGTGGAGGAATCACCCAAATTTTTCGTAGAGTCAGCAAACCCAGGGGCAGCAGCGCCCTCAGCAATAGCAGTACCAACAGCAGACACAGTCCCACTTTTCGAGGCCTCTGCCTTAAGAACAAAAGAGCCCATCATTAGAGGCTCTTTTAGTGAAGTACATTCAGTCCAATGATGCCCGACTCACAGGGTATGAGAAAATTATGTGGAATCAACAAGCTTCACTACAAAATCTTGAGCATCAGGTGGAACAGTTTGCCAAGATTCTTGCCGAACGACCCCCGAGTTCTCTGCCAAGTAATACCGAAGTTAACCCTCGGAAGTCTCTCAAGGCTGTAGTTCTGAGAAGTGGGAAGGAGTTGGAATCATTACCACCGCCGGTGCAAAGTGTTACTCAAGAGGAACCTGAAGTGGAAATTCTAGAGAAAGATTCTGTTCTAGCATCAGGAGAGAAAAAAAAGACAAGACAAAAGAGTCAACAATGGAGTACCGTCCCAACTTGCCTTATCCTGCGAAGCTTAAGAAAGATCAACAAGATGCGCAGTTCAAGACATTCCTAGAGATGTTCAAGACTTTGCACATTAATGTTCCTTTCGTGGAAGCCCTCTCACAAATGCCCAAGTATGCCAAATTTCTCAAGGAATTGTTGACTAATATAAGGAAACTGGAGGCAGTCTCGACTGTGACCTTGAGCGAGGAGTGCTCTGCGATCATCTCCAATAAGATTCCTAAGAAGGAGAAGGATCAACGGGAATTTATCATCCCATGCACTATTGGATGGATGATGGACGAGAAAGCCCTTGCTGACCTGAGGGCGAGCATTAACTTGATGCCATACAAAATCTTTTAGAAGCTAGGACTTGGAGAACTCATTAACTTGTGCCTTTATAAGGTGAGTGCAGATATGTCAAGCTAATGACGTTAAACAAGTGCTTCTCGGGAGGCAACCCAAGTAGTCTCTTTCCTTTTATTTTTTGGTCGTGTTTAATTGTTTGTTGGTGTTTTGTTTCGTTTGTTTTTCGAGTTCGTTTTCTGCGCTTCTCGGTCAATAAGAAAACTTTCATGTAACCCGCATTTTTGGGAGTTGTTTTCAAGTGAATGCGTAGGCAAATTGGCAAATGGAGTATTTTTCAGGGCCAACACGGGCAGAGCACGGCCGTGTTCGGGGCCGTACAGTTTACAGGTGATGATTTGTTTTAGTTCTCAAGACAACACGGTTGAAGGACGACCGTGCTTCAGCCATGCTTTTCATAAGCACGTTGTCCGCGTCACTAGCACGGACGTGCTGTGTTCTTCAGCTTTTTCAATCTTGTTGTCAGCACGGTCATGATCTTGAGGCCAACAAGGCCGTGTTTCCTGAATTTTCTCTAAGATTTGTTTAGCACGGTCTCAACACAGCAGTGTTAAGGCCGTATTCTGAGCAGCTTTTCGTATTCCGACGAGTTTTTCTGTTTAATCGGCCGTTTCGAGTCACGCCCTCACCTTTCCTCGCATGCTCCCCTTCTTTGTTCGCTTGTTCTTTACGATTGCTCGCTATTTGCTTGGTTTGTAGATCATTTCGGAGTTCTCCTCCTTTCTTACTCTCTTCCCCGACATCTCGTTAAGCCTATAACTCGTTGAGTACTTGTTCACTTGTTGAAATCTTTGATTGGAACGATTGCAAATCATGTGTAAAGACTAACATTCAGTTTTAGAGTCCCTTGGGTTGAATTTTAGCTAGTTTGAGCTTTCTTTACCTTCGATTTTGAACTAGAACTTGTAAGAGACGGCGGAGGGTTTTAGCAACACTGGCGTGCTTACATAAGCACGGCCGTGTTCCTAAAAAGATCCCTAATTCATGTCAGCACGGGCGTGCTTTGAACAGCACGACCTTGCCCTTTTGTTTAAACTCTAATGCATATCAACACGGGCATGCTGAATTCGACACGCCCGTGCTTTCCCTGTTTCTAAAGCTCTTCAAATTCTTATATTGTAGATTATGCCAAGGAAGGCAACCACTGCAGGTCCTTCTGAGCGCTATTCCCGGTTGAGCGCTATTCGCGGTTGAGTCATCTATCCCATCCGCCCTGTCTGAGCCTACCTTCAGAGCTCCAGACCACCAGGAGCGCTATTCCCGGTTCAGCGCCAAGCGTTTTGACGAGATGCGGGCGATCGATTGGGAGGTCCTACACGAGGTCTGTCTGGAGGCTGACGTGCGTCGATACCTTGGAGTGGGTGCCTGGACGCAGCTACTTGCCATCGCTAACACCTCGTACCGCGAGCTCGCCTTGGAGGTACTCGCGACCTTCGAGATGCCCCAAGGGCCAGTCAGCTACCACTGCAGCGGCACCGTTCAGTTTCAGGCGTTCGGAGCGCTACATCGGATGAGTCTGACAGAGTTTTCTGTCCGACTTAGATTGTACGATGAGGAGTTCACCAGGACTCCAGAGTACGACGCACTCTTAGTCGCTCGAGCACCTGGGGAGCCTCAGGAGGTTTGTTTTCAGCTGCTGAGCACGGACCAGTCTTATGATCCTCGCCGATCCAAGGCCTTGTCCCTACGTCTCCCCGTCTTCAGTTACATTTATTTCATCTTGAGCCATTCCATTACAGCCCGGGGAGATAGCACTGTAGTCATCAGTCGCCGTGACTTCGATTTCTTGCTGAGTATGCTGGACGGCTTTCACCTGCACCTCGGTTACAAGGTTGCTTTCAGCCTTCAGCATCAAAGCCAGGAATCCCGTGTTGGCGCCCTTTTTGGTGGACCCTACATCAAGCGACTGATCAGCAGGATGGGCCTCCAGTCGGGCGTCCTAGGGATGAGGATTGTGGGCGGAGTGTTGCCTGTCTCCGTGGAGACACTCTGAGCGATGGGACTATTGCAGTCCACTGATCGACACAGAGTGTGAACACCCGCAAGCGCACGGGGTCGTCAAGTAATAAACCACTCGTGCACGCACGAGTGGGTCGTATTCCCAAGGGTCCCGAGGAGCTACCTTACTCACTTCTCACTTGTTGTTTAGCTCACCGATTCCAGTTTTAAGAGAATAGATAAGAAAGAAAACAAATAACAACAAGAGAAATTTTCTAAATAAATACGATTGAATCAAAGCTCGGAAGATGCTCAGGGATGGCAAACGGTCACGGATGAGGATCCCCAAGGGGGCTATTCAAGTGAGTAGGATATTTGAGAAATAAAGTATGTGGCTAGTTGGACCGAGAAAACCCAAGCTTAGGTCAACCCGATGGTCACGGCAATTGACCCCTAACCCTGTACAAGTGTTGAATAAGGAATTTCTTCCACTCAACTTCTCACACGGTTACAAGGAAAATAATGGTTTTCTCAAGTTAGGGTGGAAATACTAATTAGTTTTCAACCCTAGAAATGGAGGGGTACAAATACCCGATGATCACGGCGTATTTATACAATAATCCCTTCCAAGTTTGGTAGAGTCTAGCACTAAGGAAATGGTCATGCTACAAAGTGCTACCAAGCATTTGATACAACAATTAAGCACATGTACCAAAACAATCAAGAATACCAAACAAGGATCACAACAAGCCAATCATACAATAAATAACTCAAATAATCCAAAACATCACAAGTTTTGCCCTCAAGGTTCACCTACATCCGGCAACCTTGGGGTTTAGTTGTTCATGTTCAACAAATCCACCACACAAACCATGCAAATAACTAGAATAAACATGAGGAACACTCCCTCAAATGGTGAAGGTCGAATGCCGCTTGGATCCCCGGAGAAAACCTTCCGAAGACGCCACTCGAAGGGGTGGCTTCCCGTTGTCTTCAACCTCCAAACAATGAAGCTTTTGAAGTAGATCCTCCTAGATCTTGCTCTCCTCACCAAAGAAAACCCGAATTTCCTCTCCTTTTGCCCTCAAAAATGGTGTAGAAATGATGTCCAAACCCTAGCCTTCTTTTCTCCCAAAAGCTCTCTCCAAGAAGATGCAAAAGTCCTCTTCAAAATGCCCTAGATCGCCCTTAAAACCCCAAATCCCGATGGGTAAACGGGTCAGCATACTGCCGGTATGCTGACCCCTCGGGATTTCTACTTTCTTCGCCAAGAAGTCCGCTATGAGCTACGGTAGAACTACTACGGTGAATGCTACGGTGCCGTACTACAGTATCCCGTCTCGAAAACGCTGTTATGGTGTCGAATTCGCTCTCCATCTCGTCGTCGAGTCCCCAGGGCTTCTGGCTGGCCTGAAATATAAAAATAAAGCAATTTAGACCTAAAAGGGCATAGATTCAACAATAAGATATGAAAATAATACACAATACATACATGTAAAATACGTACTTTTAGACGTTTATCAAACATCCCCACACCTAAGCGTTTGCTTGTCCCCAAGCAAACAAACATGAAGAACAAGGGAAAGAAGATAAACGGCTAAAAATACGACCTCAGGCTAAAAAATTAAAGAACTCCACAAGCACAATCGGACAGGAATCAAGAAGTGAGTTGCTCAAAATTAATAGCTCCGGTTCATCCACGAGTGCCCTATGTGTGTGTGTGTGCGACTCTCACCTTGACCACCACACCCCGGATTACCCCAGGATGACCATTCACCCCACACAAAAATGAAGATGGCATTAGAGTGCTAAAGACCTCCTCAATGCACGGTTAAAGTCCTTTGGTTCCTAAATACAACTCCAACTCTTAAGTGACCATAAAACAGGTTCTAGGGAACAAAATGGAAACTTTATTTCTTTCACTCACAAAAATACACAAATTCTTTCTTTTCAGGGTCCGCCTAACATAGACTGCACAAAAATCTTTCAGATGGATGCACATGCTGGCCAGGCACAAGAGCCACCCTCTTAATCGATTACAATCTACATATACGCATTCATGCTTAAAAAGCAGAGGAATACTGACATAGACCCCCCCTTTTTTTTTTTCTTTTTTTTTAACCCTGATAAACCACCTGCTAAAAACTTCACTTAGGTTGGAGAAAACAATAAAGGAACTTAAAAGCTTTTAAAAGTGCATTGAAGAAAGAATTTAACAAATTAATGCCAAAGTCATTAAGATGGGTTGTGATCGACACAGAGTGTGAACACCCGCAAGCGCACGGGGTCGTCAAGTAATAAACCACTCGTGCACGCACGAGTGGGTCGTATTCCCAAGGGGCCCGAGGAGCTAACTTACTCACTTCTCACTTGTTGTTTAGCTCACGGATTCCAGTTTTAAGAGAATAGATAAGAAAGAAAACAAATAACAACAAGAGAAATTTTCTAAATAAATATGATTGAATCAAAACTCGGAAGATGCTCAGGGATGGAAAACGGTTGATAAGTGCTTGCATGTATATAATTCTGGAAATTTTTTCCACGCATGAGCATCACATTTTTCAGGCTTTATTGCTAATTTCGTGTGTTTTGGTGTTCTTTCACGCAATTAGGGTTGTGGAGACATGGTACGTGAATAAAGGCAAGATTAGGTCAGAATGGTGCCAAGTGGAGATCTTTTGTGCAATTACGAAGTTCAAGACACAAATCGGGTTCCAACGAGGGGGTATGTGCCAACTTCTAAAGACTTCAAGACAACTCTTGTAGAAGGACACGAAGGCAGTCATGCTCGCTCGTTCCGATTGGTTCAAAGATTTCAAAAGCTCTCCAAGGTTTTCCCATCATCAAGAAATGCTGATGGTTGTCCCGCAAGCGCACGGGGTCGTCAAGTAATAAACCACTCGCGCACGCACGAGTGGGTCGTATTCCCAAGGGCCCGAGAATCTTTCCTTACTTCCTTCTCGCAATGTTGTCTAGCCGATCAATTTCGAGAGTAAAGGAAGAAAATGCAAAAACAAGAAATAAATGCAATTCAGAATGCTAATTAACCAGGGCAATAAAAAGTGTGAAATCAGGGTGAGAAAGCGGTCCCGGATAAGGATCCCCTCAGGGGCTACTGAAGTGTACAGGATGCTGGAATAACATGTAAATGGCTTGTTGGACCGAGAAAACCCTAGATTAGGTCAACCCGATGGTCACGGCAGTTGACCCCTAATCCGGTACGAGTATTGAATACGGGCCCTACCCGTATAAATCCTCATACGATTGCAAAGAGTGAGGCGGTTTTCTCAAACTAAGGTTGAATCACAAATAAGCAATTAACCCTAGAATTGGAGGGGTACAAATACCCGATGGTCACGGCGTATTTATACGTATTTCCCTTCCAAGCTTGGTGAGTCTAACACTAGGGCAATGGTCATGCAACCTAGTATTGGCTAAGTAGAGATACACAGAGTTCTCATGCATACCCTAACATTCAAAAGCACCAAACAAGGATCACAAACAAGTCTACAAACATTAATTGAAACCAAGCATCCAAAATACACAAGTTCACCCCCAAGGTTCACCTACATCCGGTGACCTTGGGGTTTAGTTGTTCATAATATCAAAATACATACTCAAAAGCATGAAAACAACTAAAGAAAGCATAATCACTCCCTCAAATACGAAAATGGAGTTCCGAAGACGCCACTCAAGAGGTGGCTTCTCTTGTCTTCAACCCTCCTTCAATGATGCCCTAGAGTAGGATCTTGCTCCCAAACGCACTCTCCTCCAAGATCTTGCCGTGAAAACGCCCTCAAAGCCCTCCTCTAAGCCGGATTTTTAGATGGTTGTGTGGAGCTCCAAGGAAGAAGACTAACCTTTTCTCCAAATGCCCTAGAAAAGCCCTTTAAATCAAGACATCGCGATGCCTTGCGGGTGGCCTTGCGGGCGCAAGGTTGCCCGCAAGGCATCCAGAGAGTTTCTCAGGGATTTTTCCATTCAGAGCTACAGTACCCTGCTACAGTAATTCCGCTACAGTACTGCTACAGTGATGAATCCCAAAAACGCCGTATTTGGTGTCGATTTCTTCATGAATACGTTCTTGAGCTTATTTCGGGCCTGTAACACAAGTAAAACCACATTAAACAAGAAAATAGAAAACAACTTAACATAAAGAGAGAATAAACTATACACAAGTACGTATAAAATTCGTATATTTAGACGTTTATCAAATGCCACTTGACCTTTCACATGGGCGTGTGTCCGTCCATGTGACCTCAGGAGAAGAAACGGGCGAAATCGAGGATTAGTATGAAGATTTCACAAGGCAGAAAATCCACATGGGCGTGTGGAATTTCCACGCGGCCGTGTGGCCTATCCACACGCCCGTGTGGATCCTCGAGATGGCCAATTATAAAGCCGTTCTGAAGCGTTATTGGAAGGATCTTCTTCCAACTTTGAGAGGAGGTGACGGCTAGGGTTCAGGAGGTTCTTGCTACACTTTGGGGGCACTTCTTCACCGATTTCATTATCAATCCCTTCCAAGGAGAGCTATTGGGGGAGCCTTCGATGACTCGATTCGACGAGGTGTGCCTTAGGCTTGGAGGAAGGAGTTCTTTAAAGAAGAAGGAGAAGTTCCCATAGTCTATCAACACGAAGCTTAAGGGGGTTTTCTTTATGGATTTCTTGCACTTATCTTCATTTATTTTGATGAACTTGTATTGCTCCATGGAGAGCTAAACCCCTAGTGGGTACTTGGACTTGTAAACCCTAGATTTCCTTTGTTTCATTGACTTTGATGCTGTTATTCAATTTGAGTTTGAATTTGAGTTTCAATCTTGTATGCTTATTTGTTTCTCCCTTAGAGTGACACTAGGGTTGAGGGCTAATCCAATCATCCTTTTGACGAGTGACCATCACCATTAGGATTAGATTAACCAAGATTGAAGAGGGTTGAGAGGGTGAGTTGAGAGGTAGTGACACGTCCCCTTAACCCTCCGGTGTGGTTTTCCCTACCTTCCTATTCCAAGTTTTACCTTCGATGTCAAAGAGAGTTAGGCGTTGAGAGAGGTCTTTCCGCCGGGACTTATTTGTGATTAGGGATCTTTCACCTGGACCAAAGGGATCGATCTAGAGTTGGGAATAGGGTTTACCACTTGGAATCCCTAGAGAATAGCGCAGTCATACGTGGTGTGAGGTGTCGAGAGTTTTCTCTCCACCGGGACCTCGTAGGGAACTAGTCAGGGTTGACCTTAAATTTGGGACCTTGTATATTTGGATTCCACGACTCTTGAAATCTCTTTTGAATAAGAGTAATTGAAGTCTTGCACTTGAAACAAGGATTCCAGGGGGAGCATCGTCCGAGTACCCCATCCTCTTATTGATCTATTTCTACACCCTAACCTTTATTTTCAGCACCTTATTTTATTTCTTTCCTAGTTTATTTTCTTTCACAACAATCAATTGGTTTTTCTTGATTACTTAACAAAGTGTGACTGTTCTTACGTCTACTCCCTGTGGATTCGACTACCCACCCGTTTGGGTACTTTATTACTTCGACACCCGTGCACTTGCGGAACACACACGCAAGGGTGTGTCAACGGTCACGGATGAGGATCCCCAAGAGGGCTACTCAAGTGAGTAAGATATTTTAGAAATAAAGTATGTGGCTAGTTGGACCGAGAAAAACCAAGCTTAGGTCAACCCGATGGTCAAGGCAATTGACCCCTAACCCGGTACAAGTGTTGAATAAGGAATTTCTTCCACTCAACTTCTCACACGGTTGCAAGGAGAATAATGGTTTTCTCAAGTTAGGGTGGAAATACTAATTAGTTTTCAACCCTAGAAATGGAGGGGTACAAATACCCGATGATCACGGCGTATTTATACAATAATCCCTTCCAAGTTTGGTAGAGTCTAGCACAAAGGCAATGGTCATGCTACAAAGTGCTACCAAGCATTTGATACAACAATTAAGCACATGTACCAAAACAATCAAGAATACCAAACAAGGATCACAACAAGCCAATCATACAATAAATAACTCAAATAATCCAAAACATCACAAGTTTTGCCCCCAAGGTTCACCTACATCCGGTGACCTTGGGGTTTAGTTGTTCATGTTCAACAAATCCACTACACAAACCATGCAAATAACTAGAATAAACATGAGGAACACTCCCTCAAATGGTGAAGGTCGAATGCCGCTTGGATCCCCGGAGAAAACCTTCCGAAGACGCCACTCGAAGGGGTGGCTTCCCGTTGTCTTCAACCTCCAAACAATGAAGCTTTTGAAGTAGATCCTCCTAGATCTTGCTCTCCTCACCAAAGAAAACCCGAACTTCCTCTCCTTTTACCCTCCAAAATGGTGTAGAAATGATGTCCAAACACTAGCCTTCTTTTCCCCCAAAAGCTCTCTCCAAGAAGATGCAAAAGTCCTCTTCAAAATGCCCTAAATCACCCTTAAAACCCCAAATCCCGATGGGTAAACGGGTCAGCATACTGCCGGTATGCTGACCCCTCGGGATTTCTACTTTTTTGCCAAGAAGTCCGCGATGAGCTACAGTAACTGCTACAGTGAATGCTACATTACCGTGCTACAGTGTCCCGTCTCGAAAACGATGTTTTGGTGTCGAATTCGCTCCCCATCTCGTTGTCGAGTCCCCAGGGCTTCTGGCTGGCCTGAAATATAAAAATAAAGCAATTTAGACCGAAAAAGGCATAGATTCAACAAAAAAATATGAAAATAATACACAACACATACATATAAAATACGTACTTTTAGACGTTTATCAAACATCCCCACACCTAAGCGTTTGCTTGTCCCCAAGCAAACAAACATGAAGAATAAGGGAAAGAAGATAAACGGCTAAAAATACGACCTCAGGCTCAAAATTAAAGAACTCCACAAGCACAATTGGACAGGAATCAAGAAGTGAGTTGCTCAAAATTAATAGCTCTGGTTCATCCACAGTGCCTTATGTGTGTGTGTGCTGACTCTCACCTTGACCTCCACACCCCGGATTACTCCAGGATGACCATTCACCCCACACAAAATGAAGATGGCATTAGAGTGCTAAAGACCTCCTCAATGCCCAGTTAAAGTCCTTTGGTTCCTAAATACAACTCCAACTCTTAAGTGACCATAAAACAGGCTCTAGGGATCAAAATGGAAACTTTATTTCTTTCACTCACAAATATACACAAATTCTTGCTTTTCTGGGTCCGCCTAATATAGACCGCACAAAAATCTTTCAGATGGATGCACATGCTGGCCAGGCACAAGAGCCACCCTCTTAATCGATTACAGTCTACATATACGCATTCATGCTTAAAAAGCAGAGGAATATTGACATAGACCCCTTTTTTTTTTTTTTAGGATCCCTGATAAACTACCTGCTAAAAACTTCACTTAGGTTGGAGAAAACAATAAAGGAACTTAAAGGCTTTTAAAAGTGCATTGAAGAAAGAATTTAACAAATTAATGCCAAAATCATCAAGATGGGTTGGATAGAGTGTACAAGGTGAGAGTGATCGTGAGCATGTATACAGGTGCACTAAAGATGAAACAGAGCTACATTAAAGTACAGGTACTGTACAGCTCACTACTATCATTCTACCAAGCTAGGAAGTCCTTTAACAAAATAATCATAGCCATCATAGATAACAAGCATGCATAAATACAAAATACTCTAAGTAAATAACCATCCCCACACCTAAAGTTGTACATTGTCCTCAATGTACCTATGTCAGCAGAATAATATGGGGGATGTACATGATAACCAAAAAAATGGGGGTGAAGGAACTTCCCTGATTCCTTGGTGTGATCCTCAGTTGTGCCACTTGGATCAGGAGTATATCACCTAAGGAGGGCGACACAAGTAAAGCTCCCAAAATTAATAATCCTGAAAAGAACAAGGAGCTTATCATCATTCAAAATTTTTCAAGAGGAAAAAGAAATAAAGTAAGGAAAAGAGAGCTCCAACAAAAATAACACAAGAGTTTAGTAGGGAGTGAGCCCTAGCTAACTCAAAAGTACAAGTCTTAACAACAAACAACAAAGCACAAAAGAAAGAAAATAAACAAGGTCTTGTCATGGGTCTAAAGTGGTGATGCGGCGCAAGTAGTGGCAGCAGAGGTCGATGAGGATGAGCTGCGAACAATGGTTAGGAGCTCGGATAGGTCGCGCTCAATCCGCTGCTGTGCTGTGATGATCTCCCTCTGTCCTCGCTCAAGGCTCTGAATCTGCTGCTGAACCTCGTGCGAAATGACTCAAACCTGGTTGTCAATGATGGCGAACTCTCCCCCGGTATCCTGGTCAAGCTCGACTCGGTCTCGGTGTCATGTGAGGTGCCCGGGTCCTGTGAATGTGATCCTTGCCGCTGGGCCAGGCGATAACTACTTCCCCGCTTCTCAACGATCCCAATGGAGATGAGTGTTTGTATTCCTAAGGAAGCAGTAGATCCTACCACTGTCATGCCTCTGGTGAGCTCAATAAATCCCATGCCCCGGATAAGTCGAGTGATGTATGGTCCAGCGAAGATAGCGCCCAAACGAACAAACTTACCCTGATGGAAAAGCGTCTCTGCAATCAAGTGTCCCATATGGATAGGCTGACGCTCAATGATGCTGTAAAGCATAGTCAGATCGTGGCGCATCACTACCCCAGTAGAGTCAACTCTGCCCCCAATACTCCTAGTCAGAAAAGCGTGGATAATTCGATGAGCTGGGTATGTGAGTTGGGATGCTTCCGTGTTCTAGAGTTAGCAGAGATGGAATGCCAATAAGCTGTGTTCGCTTTCAACTGTGGGACTTCATCAATGGATTGCTTGAATGTGGATTATCGTAGTTGAGCCTCTGTATACAGTCCCAAATACATACCAATATCGTCCTCTGAAACACGGTGTTTCTTTCCAAAAGCCCGAAAAGTGACATGGTTTGATTGGTGGGTGAACGAATATGCTTTGACCATCTCGATGGATCTAAGGACTTCCAAGGTAAGTTCCTTGAACGTGGCTTCTTCAATCGAAAACAACCTATCCCAACTGCCATGGGAAATAAGCCCCAACACCGTGCCGTCTACTCCCAAAGTACTCAAAGCTTCCCAATCAATTTTTCTCACCGTCCCGAACCCTTTTCGTGATAATAGTGCGTCGCGCGTCTTGTGTTCTTCCTTGGAAAATTGGGGTTCATGGACGGGGGCGAAGGTTCCCTCCTAGGTCTCTTGGAGGCTAGTTTCTTGATTGGCATCCTATATAAACAAAATAGAGATTAACCAACTAACTTACAAGCAAATTAAGCACCAAAAAATGAAGAAATTCAAGAAGAAGTGTATTGCTACAGTAATTTTGGAAAAAAATTTCGAGAACTTTGCTTGTAGAAGTAGCCAAAAAATTTTACAAACTAGAAAAAATGACTTGATAAACCTTAAACATTCACCCAACAACAATATTCTAACAATTTCCAACAAATTTCAGCCATAAAACACAAAAGAAATCAAAGTTTTGAGTGAAGTGCCATACTTGTGCCCTAGGGTAAAATGAGTAGATCCAAATGGTAAATCCGGCCAAAAGCTTGCTCAAACTCCAAATTTTTGTCACCAAGATGGAAAAGAGGGGGAGGAGAGCAAACTAGAGCAAAAAAAATGAGTAACAACGGTGGAGAAATGAGGGAGAAAAGGTTGGAAGAATGGGGAAGAAAGATGAATAGTGTGAAGAACCCAATAATCCCTTTTAAAACCTATGTTCGGGTGGTCTTGCCGACCATCCTTACGCCCGTAAGGATGGCCGGCAAGATCTTCGGGATGGTTCTTGCCGGCCATCCTTACGGCCGTAAGGATGGTCGGCAAGACCCTCTGCTTGCACCGCTTCTTTCTCGACACTTCGTACGCGTCAACCCTCGATGAAACCTTGAAAAATTTGGCCGGAAACAACATTTAAACACTCAAAACATCAACATGCATGCATCTAGAACAAGAATTCTTCAAAAACCACATGATAAACAAGTTAACAAAAAGGCGAAAGAATCAAGAAAAACGACGAAAAGCAAAACTACACACGAACTACTACTAAAAATATAAGCAAAATAAGATAATACAAACAAGAAAATGAATACGGGAAATGAAATGAACTTGGGTTGCCTCCCAAGGAGCGCTTCTTTAACGTCATTAGCTTGACGTGCATTACCTCAAAAATTCTTAGGGTGGGACAAATGGAGGGAAGTTACCTCCAACCTTTGGAACCGGGTTGCCACTCGGAAAATTTAATGGAAGGCAAGAAAAGACTTTGAATTTACCCGCATTTCCAAAGAATATACGATCAATCTCATCCAGGGGCAATGTGGATACCTCTCTACTCTCTTTTTGTTTCTTCCTTGATTTTCTCCACATCTTCTCAACACCCCTGATTTTCTTACCATTATTTGATGAATTACTCTCCACTTGATTAATTTGTTGTGTTGATGGAGGAGAGAGTTCTTCCTTGACATCTTGGCACGTTAACTCGTCCAAGTACTCATCCAAAGGGTTTAAGGCAAGCACCTCCTGCACACAGTCAGAAACAATTATATCAGTACTATCAGTGAAATATAATTTGTCATCATGATCAAGTGTGTGCTTCATTGCTTCAGGGAGGGTGAAGACCACTTGCTCATCTCCAACCCTCAAGGTCATCTTGCCTTCTTTGACATCAATTAGGGCACCCGAAGTGTTCAGGAATGGGCGCCCTAGAATTAGGGGTACCTCGACATCATCATCCACATCTAGAATCACGAAGTCTACGGGAATGATGAGTTTGTCGACTCTGACAAGGACATCTTCAACTACTCCCCGAGGTCTTCGCACCGACCTATCTGCAAGCTGTAATGTCATTCGTGTAGGTCGTAGGTCTTCCAATCCCAGCTTCAAGAATACGTTGTAGGGCATTACATTTATACTAGCCCCAGAATCGGCTAGAGCATGCTCCGTCACTTCTTCACCAATTACACAAGGGATCATAAACTACCTGGATCTTTTAACTTTTTTGGAAGTTTCTTCTCTAGAATTGCTGAGCAATTCCCAGTAAGTGCAACAGTGCCTTGTTCTTCTAACTTCCTCTTATTGGTGAGAAGCTCTTTTAAAACTTTGGCATACTTGGGCATTTGAGCTAGTGCCTCAATGATTGGAATATTTATGTGGAGTTGCTTGAATACAATGAGGAACTTCTTGAATTGGGCTTCATCTTTATCTGGTTTGAGTCTCGAGGGGTAAGGTACCACTGGCTTGTATGTGTGCTCCTTTGAAATGTCAGAATTGGGAGAGTCTTCACTAGTTTTCCTCCCAGCATCCTTGGTTGCATCTTCACTCAAATTAGGGTCTTCCCGGACGGCTACCCTATCATTAGAAGCAATTGGGATCCCTTTTTCCCTTGCTTCCAACTGTTTACCACTCCTCAAAGTAACAGCTTTTAATTGCTCCCTCGGGTTGCTTTCGGTATTGCTTGGCAAACTCCCCGAGGGTCGTTCAGATTGTCCACGAGCAAGCTGTCCCACTTGGTTCTCCAGAGATTGGATGGATGCTTGAACATTTCTCAATATAGTACCAAATTCATCCATTTTCTTTTCATTATTCACGAAGCGTGCCTCCGTGCTAATCATGAATCTGGCTAAAACATCCTCTGTAGAATATTTCTTCTCTTGTGGGGGAGGAGCTTCGTATTGGCTTCCCTGAGATGGTGGAGGTCTGTATTGAGATTGGCCTTTAGTCCACGAAGGATTTGAAGATCCCCTCCATCCGTAACTGTAAGTGTTGCCAAACTGATTCCCTGGTCCTCTTGGTCCACCCCCAACATAATCAACTGTTTCCATCGGCGGTGATGGGGCAACAACAATAGGGCATTGTGATGTTGCATGCCCTGCCCCACAAGTATCACATGACATAACGGCCTTTGACCCTCAACTAGACCCTATCATAAGTTGATCAACTTTTTGTGCTAGGGCGTCATACTTCGAACTATTATCCATGACATGTTTCGTCAGAGCATCAATCTTCGCAGCCAAAGCTATGGATTCAGTCACCTCGTACAGCCCTGCAGCCCTTGGAGGCTTCTGTCGAGTGCTCCAATGGCACTCATAACTGGCCATGTTCTCAATTAACTCCTCGGCCTCTTCAGGAAGCTTGTTGCTCAAAGAACCGCCTGCTGCTGCATCGATGAGTTGCCTAGTAGCATAATTCAACCCGTTACACAACATCTGCACTCTCATCCATGAAGGGAAACCATGATGAGGACATCTTCTTAGCAGGTCCTTGAATCGTTCATGGGCTTCAAAGAGTGTCTCAGTATCACCCTGCCTGAAAGACGATATCTCCTGTCTTAGTCTTGAAGCTTTGCTTGGGGAAAAATATCGGGAGAGGAACTTCTCAACCAATTCCTTCCAAGTGGTGATGGACCCAGGAGCTAAGGATGTGAGCCATCTGTATGCTGTTCCTCTCAAGCTAAACGGGAATAATCTCAGTCTGATGGCATCGTCTGATACTGAGTTGATCTTAAAAGTGGAGCATATTTGAAGGAACTTGGCAAGATGGGCATGGGGGTCTTCATCCGCTAGACCGTCAAACTGGACTGAATTTTGAATCATCCCTATGGTACTCGCCTTGATTTCAAAATTATTAGCCGGAACAGTTGGTGCTTGGACACTAAATTCTTCTCCGGTGAATTGTGGCCATTCATAATCAGATAGCGTTCTTCTTGGCTCGGCCATGACTGTGGGCTCACTGGATTCTACCTGAACTTCTCGTTGACTTGAACCCTCGATACCTTCTCTCAAACGACGGTGAAGTGTTCTTTCTATCTCGTTATCGGGTTCAATCAAATTTGCTTGACTCGCTCGTGTCATAAGATGGGTACCTACACGGGTTGAGGAGTCACGACGTTAGCTAACAACAAGAAATACAAAGAAGCAACAAAAGAATACAAAGCTGGAATAATTACAAAAGCTCAACAACCAAAAACAAGAAAACACAAAAACAAAACAAAACACAACAAAAAGAAAGAAAAACAAAAGAAAAAGAAAAGGCTAAATCAACAAGCTTAAAGCTTTCCAAATATCCCTCGGTGAAGTCCCCGGCAACGGCGCCAAAAACTTTATCGACACAGAGTGTGAACACCCGCTGGTACGCCCCTTGCGTAACCGCAAGTGCACGGGTCGCACAAGTAGTATAATGTACCCTTTGGGTCGGGTAGTCGAATCCACAGGGACTGGTATAGCTTCTAATACTAACGTCCTACTCAATATCTAACCAAATCGAGAATGAAGGAGTTGACTTTGGACTAACTTGGAGGAAGTTGAGGGAATGGAAAATTCACCAAGGGAAGATTTAGGTTTGACTCGATGGAGGAGATGGGGCCCCGGGGTTGGGTTTCTGACGTTCACAAACTCAGTCTTTCTCAGTAATTATCAGGGATGTCTTCAGTTCTAAACCTAGTTATGCTATAAGCATGTGGTTTCTAGCACTGCCGAGCCCTAAGTTGAACTCCCTCTGCTTGCAACAATCAATAAAGATTCACAAACCTAGATAGCAGAACCTAACTACCAAGCATCAAGCACTAAACAACTTACAAGATAGCCAATAACCTTGATTTATTGAAAGGAACAAGACAATCATAAAAACTGCAAGTAAAGACAATGAGTTCGAGCTACAACGTCATACAACCACCCCCGGGGCTCCCTTAAGAGTTTAGCCCCTCATAATAACAACCAACAAACAAAATGCCAAAGAAATTACAAGACAAGGAATTGAAAACTCCCTAATTTCTTGCATCCTTGAGGTTGTCGAAGGATCTACGATGTCGTGTAATCTCCCTCCAAACGGCCTACCATACGCTTGGCATTCCCTTGATAAAGCTGAGGATGAACCCCCAAAACTCTCCCTTTCTTTCTCCCAAAGTTCGCCCACCAAAAGTCCCCCAAAAACCTAAGTTTTTAGGGTTTTAATGTTTTCCCGATGTGAGCACGGGCGTGCTGAAGCCGTGCTCCAAGCCGTGCAAATTACGGCCAAATAACTCTTCAGAAAACTCACAAACCTGTAATCTGCATGGGGAACATCACGGGCGTGCTTAGACCGTGCTGCAGTTTTCACGACCGTGCTCAGCGAACTCTGGCTACAGTACTCGTGCTACAGTATTTTGTGCTACAGTGGTTTTCCCCCGAAAATTCACCAGCCTATAATTTGCACGGGGAACAGCACGGGCGTGCTTAGGCCGTGCTGAGGTTTTCACGACCGTGCTCAGCGAACTCAAGCTGTGCTGATTTGTGGCTGAATTCTCCTGCAATTTGCACGGGGAACAGCACGGGCGTGCTCAAGCCGTGTTGAGCTTGATGAGGTTTCTTCTAAGTCCTTTAGCTTCTAAAATTGTTCCAAAACACTTCTTCTTGCTTCAGGACTTTGATATCTGCATGACAAATAACGAATACCTCAAATAGCACTGTACTTCGAGAATTACAGCCAAAATATTCAATAATGATGAGGGTAAAGCATGCAATACATATATATGAAATGCGCTCATTAAATACCCCCAAACTTGAATTGTTTCTTGTCCTCAAGCAACCTTATTCCCCTAATAAAGTAATGAGTGCATGACCTATGATCTCAACAAATTAAAAGAGTTACTGAGAACTAGTGACTTAGTCAATTGAAAGCTTGTGAAAGATTTTACTCTTACTCCGTACTACCGTGTGTGTGTGTCGCCTCATGGAGCATGTCAAACTGTCCTTGAGGGGGTCTAGTACAAGTTCTTTCTTCTCACTATTTTCACTGCTGACTACTAAACTGGGTAGTAGCTTCATACACCCTAGAGGCAGCCATTTCACTTGGTAGGTCATCAAAAATGACATTTATAATGCCTAAGATCCGACTACTCAAGTGCGGCTTTCGCTTTTTCTAAAGTGATAGCTCTTTCTACCATCTTTCTCACAAAATTTGACAGGGCATCCCAAAAGGAATCTGACTTGTCACAATTATTTTCTTTTTCTCGTTTTAAAATTTCTTTTCATGTTTCTTTTTATTGCTGGAGTTTGGAGCCAGAAAATAACTTTTTCAAGAGCCTTGCAACTAGCCCTTCTTCTAACAGAGTGACAAATCAACAAAGGTTAAGTGTTCAATTAAGGTTTCCAAAGTAAGAGCAAAATAAAACTTTAAGTTCAACAAAAGTGCACTAATATGCTCAAAAACTCCTAGCTTAGCAATTCTTAACCAAAAATTTCATAGATCGTCCTAAGTCATGCACAACATCTAATCATATTAGAACACAATTACACAACCCTCCCCCACACTTGAATGAAACATTGTCCTCAATGTTTAAAGAGTTAATCATGTAGCATAAAAATATTAAACAAGTGCGAGGAAAGAAAAGTTGAGGAATTTTTTACCAAATTGAAGGAGAGGTGCCCGTGATAAATAAGTCGAGGACCACAGACGGGCATGTGTTAATCACCATCCAAGGGAAGCCATTTGATACAAGCAGCAAGAGAAATATCCATACATCCTGAAGTAAGCATGCAAGCATTAGAAAGGGATAATAAAAACAAACAAAAGAAAACTCAACTGAAAAGAGATTAGTTTAGAAGCACACACAAACACACAAGCAACAGAATTAAAGATGAACAAAACATGAAACTACTCGGGTTGCCTCCCGAGAAGCGCTCGTTTAACGTCACTAGCTTGACGTTCCTATACTTACCTCATGAAGGCTCAAAGACATACCTTCTCTCTTGACGTCCTACAACACAACATTCCAAGAAAGGAGCCAATGAATTGATTAAAGACGCCTCACCAGCACCGAGTACATTGACAGGGACGTACTTTGGGGTAGGGGCTTGCTGTTTCTTCCTATCCTCTACCTTCTGCCACCAAGTCCGAGCTTTCGATATTTTCTTTTTCTTGGCACACATGGCTAGTTTATCAGCACTCGGTGAGATCACAGCTACTTCTTCAGCCCTAACTGTAGGTTCTTCATCTGGAGGTGCCTCCCTTAACAATTTAGTGAGGTAGTCCTTTCGCCAAGCTTCCTGCACACACTCACCAATTACATCGTCAGTGGCATCAAGAAAATAACAAGAATCATCAAATGCCATTGGGTGCCTCATTGCTTCTTTCAATTTGAACACAACCTCTTCATCCCCCACTCTTAATGTTAGGCGACCATCCTTCACATCAATGATGGCTTGTGAAGTGGCAAGGAATGGTCGCCCAAAAATCAAAGGTACCTCAGCCCGTTCAGCCAAGTCTAGAATAACAAAGTCCACTAGGAAGATAAACTTGTCCACTTTCACCAGAACATCCTCCACAATTCCCAAAGGTCGGCAAGTGGAGCGATCAGCAAGTTGGAGCGTCATCTGAGTTGGCTTGAGTTTCCCCAGTCCCAACTTCTGAAAAATTTTCAATGGCATTAGATTGATGCTCTCCCCAAGGTCAGCCAAGGCCTTCTCATCGTTCATCCCCCCAATTGTACATGGGATGATGAAACCTCCCGGATCCTTCTCTTTCTTTTGGATTTTGTTTGAAATGATCGCTGAACACTCTTCGCTTAATGTCACCGTCGAGACTGCTTCTAACTTCCTTTTGTTGGTTAGAAGCTCCTTAAGGAACTTGGCATACTTCGGCATCTGGGAGAGAGCTTCCACAAACGGAACATTGATATGCAGTGTCTTGAACTTTTCCAGGAACTTCTTAAACTGCGCATCATGTTGATCTTTCTTAAATTTAGCAGGATAGGGTAAGTTAGGCCGGTACTCTGCTACTGGCTCTTTCTTCTTGCCCTTCATTCTCTCCTTTGACCCTGAATCAAAATTAGAATTTTTCTCCACAATCTCCATCTCAGGTTCATCATGAATAACTGGCTGCACTTGAGTAGGTAGTGACTCTAGCTCTTTCCCACTTCTCAAAGACACGGCCTTGAGCGATTCCCGGGTTTTGACCTCAGTATTTCTTGGTAATGAACCCGGGGACCGTTCAGCGAGAGTCTTGGCAATCTGTGCAACTTGATGCTCAAGATTCTGTAATGATGCCTGCTGATTGCGCATTACTTCCTTATGCCCTGAGAGTCGGGCATCATTAGATTGGATGTACTTCACCAAAAGGGCCTCAAGAGTGGGACCCTTCTGTTCTTGTGGTGAAGGCCTCGAGAATTGAGGTTGTGTCTGCTGTTGCTGCTGCTGTTGCTGAGGGCACGGCTGTCCTTGAGTCTGCTGACTCCCTGAAAAATCTGGGTGATTCCTCCACCCAGGATTATATGTGCTGCTGTAGGGGTTGTTCTGGTGTCTCTGATTTTGACCAATAAAATCCACCTGCTCAGTAGTATGAACACCTCCAGACGAACAACTTTGCCCCGCTTGGCTTTCCCAAGTATCAGTACTCAAATGCTGCGATGAAGATTGGACTTGCATTGTGTCCACCCTTTTAGAGATGGCTTCCACTTGTGCTACCAAGGTAGTGAGCACATCAAGCTCATAAAGTCCGGCTGTTTTCACCGGCTTGTTCCTCTCAGAGCTCCATTGGTACCCATTTGATGCCATGTCTTCAATGAGATTTTGTGCTTCTTCCGGTCTCTTACTGCACAAAGAACCTCCAGCTGCCGCATCTAGCATTTGTTTGGTCGCCACATTCAGCCCATTATAAAAAATCTGGATTTGCATCCATTCCACTATCCCGTGCTGTGGGCACTTTCTCAGTAATTCCTTGTAACTTTCCCAAGTGTCGTACAAGGTTTCTGATTCTGCTTGTCGATAAGAGGAAATATCACTTCTCAGTTTAGTGATCTTGGCCGGTGGAAAGTAGCTAGCTAAAAACTTCTCGGCCAGCAGTGCCCAATTTGTGATAGATCCCGCCGGCAAGAAACTTAGCCACTGCATCGCCCTTCCTCGCACTGAAAACGGGAACAGTCGAAGGCGAACCGCATCCTCGGACACATTATTCGCCTTGAACGTATCACAGATTTCCAAAAAGCTTGATAAATGTGCATATGGGTCCTCATCTTGAAACCCATCAAATTGGCACATCTGCTGCACCATTTGAATGAAGTTGGGCTTAAGTTCGAAATTGTTGGCCGCAATTGGAGGTCGAACAATACTCGATCCAGATCCCTCTAGATTAGGCCAGGCATAATCTGAAATGCTCCTCTGATTTCCAGCCATGTTTTCAGTGCGAGGAAGGGCACATGCTGGCCAGGCACAAGAGCCACCCTCTTAATCGATTACAATCTACATATACACATTCATGCTTAAAAAGCAGAGGAATACTGACATAGACCCCCCTTTTTTTTTTTTTTTTTTTTTTTGAACCCTGATAAACCACCTGCTAAAAACTTCACTTAGGTTGGAGAAAACAATAAAGGAACTTAAAAGCTTTTAAAAGTGCATTAAAGAAAGAATTTAACAAATTAATGCCAAAGTCATTAAGATGGGTTGTGATCGACTCAGAGTGTGAACACCCGCAAGCGCACGGGGTCGTCAAGTAATAAACCACTCGTGCACGCACGAGTGGGTCGTATTCCCAAGGGGCCCGAGGAGCTACCTTACTCACTTCTCACTTGTTGTTTAGCTCACCGATTCTAGTTTTAAGAGAATAGATAAGAAAGAAAACAAATAACAACAAGAGAAATTTTCTAAATAAATACGATTGAATCAAAACTCGGAAGATGCTCAGGGATGGAAAACGGTCACGGATGAGGATCCCCAAGGGGGCTACTCAAGTGAGTAGGATATTTGAGAAATAAAGTATGTGGCTAGTTGGACCGAGAAAACCCAAGCTTAGGTCAACCCGTTGGTCACGGCAATTGACCCCTAACCTGGTACAAGTGTTGAATAAGGAATTTCTTCCACTTAACTTCTCACACGGTTGCAAGGAGAATAATGGTTTTCTCAAGTTAGGGTGGAAATACTAATTAGTTTTCAACCCTAGAAATGGAGGGGTGCAAATACATGATCATCACGGCGTATTTATACAATAATCCCTTCCAAGTTTGGTAGAGTCTAGCAATAAGGCAATGGTCATGCTACAAAGTGCTACCAAGCATTTGATACAACAATTAAGCACATGTACCAAAATAATCAAAAATACCAAACAAGGATTACAACAAGCCAATCATACAATAAATAACTCAAATAATCCAAAACATCACAAGTTTTACCCCCAAGGTTCACCTACATCCGGTGACCTTGGGGTTTAGTTGTTCATGTTCAACAAATCCACCACACAAACCATGCAAATAACTAGAATAAACATGAGGAACACTCCCTCAAATGGTGAAGGTCGAATGCCGCTTGGATCCCCGGAGAAAACCTTCCGAAGACACCACTCGAAGGGGTGACTTCCCGTTGTCTTCAACCTCCAAACAATGAAGCTTTTGAAGTAGATCCTCCTAGATCTTGCTCTCCTCACCAAAGAAAACCCGAATTTCCTCTCCATTTGCCCTCCAAAATGGTGTAGAAATGATGTCCAACCCTAGCCTTCTTTTCCCCCAAAAGCTCTCTCCAAGAAGATGCAAAAGTCCTCTTCAAAATGCCCTAAATCGCCCTTAAAACCCCAAATCCCGATGGGTAAACGGGTCAGCATACTGCCGGTATGCTGACCCCTCGGGATTTCTACTTTTCTGCCAAGAAGTCCGCGATGAGCTACAGTAACTGCTACAGTGAATGCTACAGTACCGTTCTGCAGTGTCCCGTCTCGAAAACGATGTTTTGGTGTCGAATTCGCTCCCCATCTCGTCGTCGAGTCCCCAGGGCTTCTAGCTGGCCTGAAATATAAAAATAAAGCAATTTAGACCTAAAAGGGCATAGATTCAACAAAAAGATATGAAAATAATACACAACACATACATATAAAATACGTACTTTTAGACGTTTATCAGGTTGGATAGAGTGTACAAGGTGAAAGTGATCGTGAGCATGCATACCGGTGCACTAAAGATGAAACAGAGCTACATTAAAGTACAGGTACTGTACAGCTCACTACTATCATTCTACCAAGCTAGGAAGTCCTTTAACAAAATAATCATAGCCATCATAGGTAATAAGCATGCATAAATACAAAATACTCTAAGTAAATAACCATCCCCACACCTAAAGTTGTACATTGTCCTCAATGTACCTAAGTTAGCAGAATAATGTGGGGATGAAAATGATAACTAAAAATTTGGGTGAAGGAACTTCCCTGATTCCTTGGTGTGATCCTCAGTTGTTCCACTTGGATCAGGAGTATATCACCTAAGGAGGGCGACACAAGTAAAGCTCCCAAAATTAATAATCCTGAAAAGAACAGGGAGCTCATCATCATTCAAAGTTTTTCAAGAGGAAAAAGAAATAAAGTAAGGAAAAGAGAGCACCAACATAAATAACACAAGAGTTTAGTAGGGATGAGCCCTAGCTAACTCAAAAGTACAAGTCTTAACAACAAACAATAAAGCACAAAAGGAAGAAAATAAACAAAGTGTTGTCATGGGTCTAAAGTGGTGATGCGGCGCATGTAGTGGCAGCAGAGGTCGATGAGGATGAGCTGCGATCAATGTGTAGGAGCTCGGATAGGTCGCGCTCAATCCGCTGCTGTGCTGTGAGGATCTCCCTCTGTCCTCGCTCAAGGCTCTGAATCTGCTGCTGAATCTCTGTGCGAAATGACTCAAACCTGGCTGTCAATGATGGCGAACTCTCCCCAGTATCCTGGTCAGGCTCTGACTCAGTCTTAGTGTCATGTGAGGTGCCTGGGTCCTGTGAATGTGATCCTTGCCGCTGGGCCAGGCGATAACTGCTTCCCCGCTTCTCAACGATCCCAATGGAGACGAGTGTTTGTATCCCTAATTAAGCAGTAGATGCTACCACTGTCATGCCTCTGGTGAGCTCAATAAATCCCATGCCCCGGATAAGTCGAGTGATGTAGGGTCCAGCGAAGATAGCGCCCAAATGAACAAACTTACCCTGATGGGAAACGGTCTCTGCAATCAAGTGTCCCATATGGATAGGCTGACGCTCAATGATGCTGTAAAGCATAGTCAGATCGTGGCGCGTCACACCCCAGTAGAGTCAACTCTGCCCCCAATACTCCTAGTCAGAAGAGCGTGGATAATTCGATGAGCTGCGTTTGTGAGTTGGGATGCCTTCCGTGTTCTAGAGTTAGCAGAGATGGAATGCCAATAAGCTGTGTTCGCTTTCAACTGTGGGACTTCATCAATGGATTGCTTGAATGCGGATGATCGTAGTTGAGCCTCTGTATATAGTCCCAAGTGCATACCAATATCGTCCTCCGAAACACGGTGTTTCTTTCCAAAAGCTCGAAAAGTGACATGCTTCGATTGGTGGGTGAACGGATATGCTTTGACCATCTCGATGGAGCTAAGGACTTCCAAGGTAAGTTCCTTGAATGTGGCTTCTTCAATCGAAAACAACCTATCCCAACTGGCATGCTAAATAAGCTCCAACACAGTGCCGTCTACTCCGAAAGTACTCAAAGCTTCCCAATCAATTTTTCTCACCGTGCCGAACCCTTTTCGTGATAAGAGTGCGTAGCGCGTCTTGAGTTCTTCCTTGGAAAATTGAGGTTCATGGACGGGGGGCGAAGGTTCCCTCCTAAGTCTCTTGGAAGCTAGTTTCTTGATTGGCATCCTATATAAACAAAATAGAGATTAACCAACTAACTTACAAGCAAATTAAGCACCAAAAAATGAAGAAATCCAAGAAAAAGTGCATTGCTACAGTAATTTCGTGGAAATTTTTCAAGAACTTTGCTTGTAGAAGTAGCCAAAAAATTTTACAAACTAAGAACAATAACTTGATAAACCTTAAACATTCACCCATCAACAAAATTTCAACAATTTTCAGCCATAAAAGTAAGAAAAAATCAAAATTTGAGTGAAGAGCCATACTTGTGCCCTAGGGTAAGATGAGTGGATCCAAATGTTAAATCCGGCCAAAAGCTTGCTCAAACTCCAAATTTTTGTCACCAAGATGGAAAAAAGGGGGAGGAGAGCAAACTAGAGCAAAAAAAATGAGTAAAAACGGTGGAGAAATGAGGGAGAAAAGGTTGGAAGAATGGGGAAGAGGAATGAATAGAGTGAAGCCCAAACTTGCCCTTTTAAAGCATGTGTTCGGGTGGTCTTGCCGACCATCCTTACGGCCGTAAGGATGGTCGGCAAGACCCTATTTTTGCACCACTTCATTCTTCACACTTTGTACACTCAAAACATCGATGAAACCTTGGAAAATCTGGCCGGAAACATCATTTAAACACTCAAAACATCAACATGCAAGCATCTAGAACAAGAATTCTCCAAAAACCACATGACAAACAAGTTAACAAAAAGGCGAAAAAATCAAGAAAAACGACGAAAAGCAAAACTACACACGAACTACTACTAAAAACATAAATAAAATAAGACAACACGAATAAGAAAATGAATGAGAGAATTGAAAGGAACTTGGGTTGCCTCCCAAGGAGCCCTTCTTTAACGTCATTAGCTTGACGTGCATTACCTCAAAAGCTCATGGTGGAACAAATGGAGGGAAGTTACCTCCAACCTTTGGAACCGGGTTGCCGCTCGAAAAATTCAATGAAAGGCATGAAAAGACTTTGAATTTACAAGCATTTCCAAAGAATATACTATCAACCTCATCCGGAGGCAATGTGGATACCTCTCTACTCTCTTTTTGTTTCTTCTTTGATTTTCTCCACATTTTCTCAACACCCCTAATTTTCTTACAATTATTGGATGAATTACCCTCCACTTGATTGATTTGTTGTGTTGGTGGAGGAGAGAGTTCTTCCTTGACATCTTGGCACGTTAACTCGTCCAAGTACTCATCCAAAGGGTTTAAGGCAAGCACCTCCTGCACACAGTCAGAAACAATTATATTCGTACTATCAGTGAAATATAATTTGTCATCATGATCAAGTGTGTGTTTCATTGCTTCAGGGAGGGTGAAGACCAGTTGCTCATCTCTAACCCTCAAGGTCATCTTGCCTTCTTTGACATCAATTAGAGCACCCGAAGTGTTCAGGAATGGGCGCCCTAGAATTAGGGGAACCTCAACATCATCATCCACATCTAGAATCACGAAGTCTACGGGAATGATGAGTTTGTCAACTCTAACAAGGACATCTTCAACTACCCCCCGAGGTCTTCACACCGACCTATCTGCAAGCTGTAATGTCATTCATGTAGGTCGTAGGTCTTCCAATCCCAGCTTCAAGAATAAGTTGTAGGGCATTACATTTATACTAGCCCCAGAATCAGCTAGAGCATGCTCCGTCACTCCTTCACCAATTACACAAGGAATCACAAAACTACCTGGGTCCTTTAACTTTTGTGGGAGTTTCTTCTCTAGAATGGCCGAACAATTCCCAGTATGTGCAACCGTGCCTTGTTCCTCTAACTTCCTCTTATTGGTGAGAAGTTCCTTTAAAAAATTTGGCATACTTGGGCATTTGAGCTAGTGCCTCAATGATTGGAATATTTATGTGGAGTTGCTTGAATATATTGAGGAACTTCTTGAATTGGGCTTCATCTTTATCTGGTTTGAGTCTCGAGGGGTAAGGTACCACTGGCTTGTATGTGTGCTCCTTTGAAATGTCAGATTTGGGAGAGTCTTCACCAGTTTTCCTCCCATTCTCCTTGGTCGCACTTTCACTCAAATTAGGGTCTTCCCAGATGGTTACCCTATCATTAGAAGCACTTGGGATCCCTTTTTCCCTTGCTTCCAACTGTTTACCACTTCCCAAAGTAACAGCTTTTAATTAGTCCCTCGGGTTGCTTTCGGTGTTGCTTGGCAAACTCCTAGAGGGTCGCTCTGACTGTCCACGAGCAAGCTGTCCCACTTGGTTCTCCAAAGATTGGATGGATGCTTGAACATTTCTCAATATGGTACCAAATTCATCCATTTTCTTTTCATTGTTCACAAAGCGTGCCTCTGTGCTAATCATGAATCTGGCTAAAACATCCTCTGTAGAGTATTTCTTCTCTTGTGGGGGAGGAGCTTTGTATTGGCTTCTCTGAGATTGTGGCGGTCTATATTGAGATTGACCTTGAGTCCAAGAAGGATTTGAAGGGCCCCTCCATCCATAGTTGTAATTGCTGCCAAACTGATTCCCTGGTCCTCTTGGTCCACCCCCAACATAATCAACTGTTTCCATCGGCGGTGATGGGGCAACAACAATAAGGCATTGTGATGTTGCATGCCCTGCTCCACATGTATCACAGGACATAACAGCCTTTGACCCTGAACTAGACCCTA
The DNA here is from genome assembly GCA_902712375.1 of Dioscorea dumetorum. Taxonomy (NCBI): domain Eukaryota; kingdom Viridiplantae; phylum Streptophyta; class Magnoliopsida; order Dioscoreales; family Dioscoreaceae; genus Dioscorea; species Dioscorea dumetorum. Next base: position 227,403 of record CACTHL010000893.1, read on the forward strand.
ACATGAGCTGATCAACCCTTTGTGCTAGGGCGTCATACTTCGAACTATTCTCCATCACATGTTTCATTAGGGCATCAATCTTGGCAGCCAAAGCTGTGGATTCAGTCACCTCGTACAACCTTGCAGCCCTTGGAAGCTTCTATCGAGTGCTCCAATGGCACTCATTGCTGGCCATATTCTCAATTAATTCCTCGGCCTCTTCAGGAAGCTTGTTGCTCAAAGAACCACCTGCTGCTGCATCTATGAGCTGCCTAGTAGCATAATTCAGCCCATTACAAAATATCTGCACCCTCATCCATGCAGGGAACCCGTGATGAGGACATCTTCTTAGAATGCGGAAATTTCTTGCCTTAGCCTCGCTGCCTTACTTGGTGGAAAATATCGGGCAAGAAACTTCTCCACCATTTCCTTCCATGTAGTAATCGACCCCGGAGCCAAAGAGGTAAGCCATCTATATGCTGCTCCCCTTAAACTGAAAGGAAATAGTCTCAATCTTATTGCATCATCAGAAACTGAATTGATCTTGAAGGTTGAGCATATCTGAAGGAACTTGGACAAGTGGCCATGCGGGTCTTCATCAGCTAGACCATCAAACTGGACTGAATTTTGAATCGTCCCTATGGTGCTGGCCTTGATTTCAAAGTTATTGGCCGGAACAGTTGGAACTTGGACACTAAATTCTTCTCCCGTGAATTGTGGCCTTTCATAATCTGATAGCGTTCTTCTTGGCTCGGCCATAACTGTGGGCTCACTGGACTCTACCTGAACTTCTCGTTGACTTGAACCCTCAGTACCTTCTCTCAAACGGTGGTGCAGTGTTCTTTCTATCTCGTTATCGGGTTCAATCAAGTTTGCTTGACTCGCTCGTGTCATAAGATGGGTACCTACACGGATTGAGGAGACACGACGTTAGCTAACAACAAGAAGTGCAAAAGAGCTACAATAAAATACAAAGCTAGAATAATTACAAAATCTCAACAACCAAAAACAAGAAAACACAAAAACAAAACAAAACACACAACAAAAAGAAAGAAAAACAAAAGAAAAAGAAAAGGCTAAATCAACAAGCTTAAAGCTTTCCAGATATCCCTCGGTGAAAGTCCCCGGCAACGGCGCCAAAAACTTGATCGACACAGAGTGTGAACACCCGCAAGCGCACGGGGTCGTCAAGTAATAAACCACTCGTGCACGCACGAGTGGGTCGTATTCCCAAGGGGCCCGAGGAGTTACCTTACTCACTTCTCACTTGTTGTTTAGCTCACCGATTCCAGTTTTAAGAGAATAGATAAGAAAGAAAACAAATAACAACAAGAGAAATTTTCTAAATAAATACGATTGAATCAAAACTCGAAAGATGCTCAGGGATGGAAAACGGTCACGGATGAGGATCCCCAAGGGGGCTATTCAAGTGAGTAGGATATTTGAGAAATAAAGTATGTGGCTAGTTGGACCGAGAAAACCCAAGCTTAGGTCAACCCGATGGTCACGGCAATTGACCCCTAATCCGGTACAAGTGTTGAATAAGGAATTTCTTCCACTCAACTTCTCACACGGTTGCAAGGAGAATAATGGTTTTCTCAAGTTAGGGTGGAAATACTAATTAGTTTTCAACCCTAGAAATGGAGGGGTACAAATACCCGATGATCACGGCGTATTTATACAATAATCCCTTCCAAGTTTGGTAGAGTCTAGCACTAAGGCAATGGTCATGCTACAAAGTGCTACCAAGCATTTGATACAACAATTAAGCACATGTACCAAAACAATCAAGAATACCAAACAAGGATCACAACAAGCCAATCATACAATAAATAACTCAAATAATCCAAAACATCACAAGTTTTGCCCCCAAGGTTCACCTACATCCGGCGACCTTGGGGTTTAGTTGTTCATGTTCAACAAATCCACCACACAAACCATGCAAATAACTAGAATAAACATGAGGAACACTCCCTCAAATGGTGAAGGTCGAATGCCGCTTAGATCCTGATAAGTGCTTGCATGTACATATTATTTGAGATGTTTTCCATGCATGAGCATCACATTTTTCAGTTTATATTTCTCATTTCGTGTGTTTTTGTGTCTTTCATGCAATCAGGGTTGTGAAGAAGATTTATGCGTAGAAAAGCAAAAATAGGTCATGATGGTACCGACTGGAGTTCTTTTGTGCAAACACAAAGTTCAAGATGCAAATCGGGTCAAACAAGAGAGTATGTGCCAACTTCTAAAGGTTTCGAGACAATTTTTGTAGAAGGACACGAAGGCAGTCATGCTCGCTCGTTCTAATTTGATCGAAGATTTCAAAAGCTCTCAAAGGGTTTTTCAACATCAAGAAATGCCTCATGACCTACCACGCGATCGTGTGTCCGTTCGTGTGGCCTCAGAAGAAAAAACGGGCGAAATCGGGGACCTATTGATGCAGTTTTATAGAGGCTGAATTTCCACATGGGCATGTGGAATTTCCACACGGCCGTGTGGATTTTCCACATGGCCGTGTGGATCCTCGATCTTTGCCATTTTAAAGGCCGTTCTGAAGCGTTTTAAGGGGGACTTTTTCCTAACTTTGGGGAGAGGTTCGGCTAGGGTTTGCGAGGGTTTTTGCTGCGTTTTGGGGGCGTTTCTTCACCGATTTCAACACCGATTCCTTCCAAGGAGAGCTATTGGGGGAGCCTTCGACGACTTCGATTCGGCAAGGTGTGCCCTAGGCTTGGAGGAAGGATCCGTGGAGAAGAAGAAACAGCCCTCATAGGCCATCAACACGAAGCTTAAGGGGGTTTTCTTTATGGATTTCTTGCACTTATCTTCATTTATTTTGATGAACTTGTATTGCTCCATGGAGGGCTAAACCCCTAGTGGGTACTTGGACTTGTAAACCCTAGGTTTTCTATGTTTCATTGACTTTAATGCTTTTATTCAATTTGAGTTTAAATTTGAGTTTCAATCTTGTGTGCTTAATTGTTTCTCCCTTAGAGTGACACTAGGGTTGAGGGCTAATCCAATCATCCTTTTGACGAGTGACCATCACCATTAGGATTAGATTAACCAAGATTGAAGAGGGTCGAGAGGGTGAGTTGAGAGGTAGCGACACGTCCCCTTTCCCCTCCGGTGTGGTTTTCCCTACCTTCTTATTCCAAGTATTACCTTCGATCTCAAAGAGAGTTAGGCGTTGAGAGAGGCCTTTCCGCCGGGACTTATTTGTGATTAGGGATCTTTCGCCTGGACCAAAGGGATTGATCTATAGTTGGGAATAGGGTTCACCGCTTGGAATCCCTATAGCGTAGCGCAGTCATACGTGGTGTGAGGTGTCGAGAGTCTTCTCTCCGCCGGGACCTCGTAGGGGACTAGTCAAGGTTGACCTTAGATTTGGGATCTTGTATCTTTGGTTTCCACGACTCTTGAAATCTCTATTGAGTAAAAGTCTTTGAAGTCTTGCACTTGAAACAAGGAACCTAGGGGGAGCAGTGTCCGAGTACCCCATTCTTATCTCAATCTTTTCCTACACTCTAGCTTTAACTTTCAGTTCTTAATGTCTGTTTTAAATTACTTTTTAATCTCATCAAAAATTGGTTTTCTTTGGCTACCTAGCGAAGTGTTTTTGTTTCTATTGTCTACTCCCTGTGGATTCGACTACCCACCCGTTGGGTACTTTATTACTTCGACACCCGTGCACTTGCGGAACACACACGCAAGGGTGTGTCAAGTTTTTGGCGACGTTGCCGGGGAGTTAGGCGTTTTAGGAACACTTATACTTTGTTTCGTTAGTCATTCGCTTTATATTCTGTTCCACACTTCTTGTTCTTCCATTGTTCTGAGTTTGTTTTCTTTTATTGATTTCAGCTCCAGGTTATGCCCCGTGGACACCCTTCGACATTAGTTGAAGACGATCCAGAGATTGAGAGGAGATTACATAGACGGGGAAAACAACCTGAACAAGAACAGAATTATCAAGCTGAAATAGAGGTTGAGGAGTCAGCAACCATGGCTGAACAGAATGAGCAACAGCGGACACTCTCGGACTATGCAAGACCTACCCCTCGTGGCACACAATCCAGCATCGTACGGCCACCAATTACAGTTCACAATTTTGAGCTCAAGCCGGGTTTTATTCAAATGGTACAACAGTCCGCACAGTTCAATGGGTTAGTGGATGAAGACCCAAATAATCATATTGAGAATTTTTTGGAAGTGTGCGACATGCTCAAGATTAGTGGGGTTACAGATGATGCTATTCGACTGAGGGCTTTCCCATTTTCCTTGAAGGGAAGAGCAAAGCAGTGGTTACAGTCACTTCCTAGAGCTTCAATTACTACGTGGGAGGAGATGGTTGAGGCCTTTCTTGCAAGATATTTCCCTCCTGGAAAATCTGCGAAGCTTAGGAATGAAATCTCTTCTTTTATGCAAATGGAATTGCAGTCTCTCTTTGAGACATGGGAGAGGTTCAAGGACCTCCTGCGGAAATGTCCCCAACATGGGTTTCTGAGTGGATGATCATCCACACCTTTTACAATGGGCTGAACCCGAGCACAAGACAGGTTACTTGACGCGGCAGCGGGGAGGCACCTTAGGAAGCAAAACCCCCGGAAGCTGCCGGGCAACTCATAGAAGAGATGGCTATGAATAGTTATCAATGGAATGCTCGTGATAAGAAGAAGGTAGCCGGTCTTCATGAAATCGATCTTTGTCACCTCCTTAGCAGCTCAAGTAGAAGCATTGAGCAAGAAGCTAGACACTCTAACTTCTTCAAGAGTGGCAAGCAGTGATGAACTGTAATGGTTGTGGAGGTGGACATGCCTCATCCGATTGCCCTATTTACGTGAGTGGTGCATCCCCTGTTGAGCGGGTAGACTTTGTGGGTAATGCAGTAAGAGGACAAGGTAACCCTTCTTGTAGCACTTTCAATCCAGGGTGGCGAAACCACCCGAATTTTTCTTTGAGTAATCCGGGACAGAAAAGACCTCTTACACCACAAGGATTTCAGCAACCACAGCTTCCAAACTTGGAGAATCGAGTTTCAGGTCTAGAGAATCGGATGACGGATCTAGAAAAAGCACCGACTAGATTCATCCAGTCATCCGACACACGCTTTCGGGGTGTAGAGACTATACTTCGCAACCATACTTGCGTCCTTGCATAATCTAGAGAATCGGGTTGGACAAATTGCGAAGTCGTTATCGGAGAGACCTCAAAGAAGCTTTCCTAGCAATACAGAGACAAGTGTAAGAGAGCAGCTAAAAGCAATCACTTTGAGGAGTAGTCGCGACATTGAGAGTAAACTTCCAGCTGAGAAGGTTGCACATGGTTCGCCCCAGGAGAAAGAGATTGAGGAGAAGAGTAAGGAGAAGGAGGGGGTTCCCACACCTTACAAACCAAGGATTCCCTATCCTTCAAGGCTGAAGAATGACCACAATGAGGAGCAATACCAGAAATTTTTGGGCTTATTCAAGCAGCTGCACATCAACATTCCATTCGTGGAGGCATTATCACAAATGCCTCGCTATGCGAAGTTCTTGAAGGACCTCTTGAGCAATAAGAGGAAGCTGGAGGAGAGTGCAGCGGTGATCTTAGATGCATCATGTTCAGCAATATTGCAGAAGAACATGCCGAACAAGAAGAAGGATCCCGGGAGTTTCATCATCCCGTGCAATATTGGAAATTTAGGTGAAGAAAAGGCATTGGCAGACTCAGGGGCTAGTATTAATGTGATGCCTTACACTTTCTTCCAAAAGTTGGGTTTGGGGTAACCAAGACCCACTCGGATGACGCTTCAATTAGCTGACCGTTCAGTTAGACATCCGAGGGGCATTATTGAAGATATACTTGTTAAGATTGACAAGTATATCTTCCCTGTGGATTTTGTGGTTCTTGATGTGGATGAGGATGTCGACGTAACACTGATACTTGGGAGGCCGTTCCTGCGCACTTCCAAAGCACTTATTGACATGGAGGGCGGAGAGATGACATTGAGGATTGGAGACGAGAAAGTGACCTACCGCCTTGTAGAAGCCATGCGACATTCTCTTGATTTTGATGATGCGTTATATTTTCTTGACACCACTGATGAGTTAATTGATGATTATGTACAGGAATCACTATGTCCAGACCCATTAGCTGAATTGCTAGAGCAAGAGATGGACGTTGCTGAGGTGTCACCATTTGATCTAGTGGATAAGGAAGAACCTTCCCCAGGCATAGTCACTAAGTTTGTCAAAAAGTTGAAGAGAGTGAGACATCGCCACAAGAAACAACCGAATAATTCTACGAATGAACAGTCAAAGTCTAAGAGCGATACACCTTCAGTTGGTAACAACTCCTATTACTCGCCCTCTAACTTGAAGAATTTTTGTTCATCATGCTTGAAGGTTGCAGGTAACAAAGAATTTTCGCCTTATGATCCCCCTTGAGTTGAAGAACAGGTACGTCAAGCTAGTGACGTAAAACAAGCGCTTCTTGGGAGGCAACCCAAGTTTTTAAATTCTTTGCACTTGTTTTAGTTAGTTTTAATTTCTGCATTGTAGTTTTTGTTTAGTTTTAGTTTTTTGTTGTTTCATCTTCGGTGTAGAGCATCATAGTCGTTTCTAAATGCAAATCCATGAATTTTCTTCCTTGGATTTGGGTGATGATTCTTGTGTTTTAGCATGTTATTTTCATGGGAGATACTTGCTTTTATGCTATAAACACCAATGGTGGAAATATGGCAACTTTGCACGCGTCAAAGTGGATCCACCATGGCCGTATAGCCATGGCCGAAGATCCACACGGCCATGTGGATATTCCACACAGCCGTGTGGATCATAAAGGGGAGTTTTTCTCATCCAGAGGGTCCACACGGCCGTGTGGAAATTCCACACGGCCATGTGGATTCCTGGCACTTAGTTTTTGACCCCGAAATGACCCGTTTGCCTCTCTTTTACACAGAAATAGCTCCAAGGACAAGAATCCTGCACATAAGCGTCCATGTGGGCCTCGTGATCCCTCGCCTAAGCAGTTGAAGTTCCCCATACCCAAACATCAAATTGAACTTGAGCACCTCTCAAGGCTCAAGTTCGGCAAGATACGGACCCTTGACTCGCAAGCGTTGGCCGCGATTGACCATGAACAAGTGGAAGAGTTGGCGGACGAGATGGTGGCGAGAGACACCGACTCTACCATGTCTCCCGCACCCCGAGCACCACGTGAATCCCCCGCATCACCAGCAGCACCAGGAGATGATGACGCTTGAGGCGTCTTTCGTTTAGTTGTTTCTTTTTCTTGTGCTAGTTTATTTTCTTGTCGCTTTATCTCTATTACTTAGAAAGGGTTTACCTTCTGAGCTCTATCTTACTGCTTTCAGTTGTAGTTTGTTTGTTTCGAGTTTAAGCGTGTACGTCATGCTTATAAACTCTCGTTGTTTATCTTTTGTGTTGAGCTTTACTGAACCCCTTTTGTGATGTGCAGATGGTCATGTCAGTCCTGTGTTGAGGAATAGTTATAGGCACGGCCATGAGGAGTCTCCACATCTCCGTGTGAGCTTCACAACCCATCGCAGCTTCACTTCCCCCCATTTGCAACTCCACTCAAATTCTACATTCGGAGCCAAGGGGAGTGTCGTTTTTAATCCCCACGCCTTCATGTTTTATTTATATTCTGTTTTTGTATGCTTGCATGAGTACAATGAGGGCATTGTACATCTTAAGTGTGGGGGGGAGTTCACGTTGCACATGTTCTCTATGTATGTATGCTCGTCACTCATATGCTTATCTAGCCAATGATAGTTCACCTTAAAAGACAAGGATTGCAGTCTTGAATTTAGGAGAATTTTAAACATCGTTTGTACTCATGCTCTAGTTTACTCGAAAAACATAGAAATTTTTTGTCTGATTGCATTACTTACACCTTTCTTGCTCTGTTAACCCTGATAACTCTAGTTCAGTGCCAAAAGAACCTTAGTTTTCTTTATTTTGAAAAAAAAAAAAAAAAAAAAAGAAGAAAACAAAGGAAGAATGCCTTATTTGTTTACTTGTTTTCGGAGTGGAAAGAGCTACCACCTATGTTGTATGCAGCTACTCTCATAAGTCGGATACTAGGTATGCCCTAATGAGAGAAAGAGCTATCTAATAGGCCGTGTGAAAGCTAACACTCCCAGGTGGAAAGAGCTACCACCTCAAAGCGTGAAAGCCGCCCAGGAGGCATCTTGGGAAATGGCTACCTTCGAGGTTGTGTGCAGCTACTGCCTATTCTTTGTCCTCAAATAAATCCTTTTCAATAAGAACCTTTAAGAGTAAATTTAGGGTTGGCATGAGTAAGCATTACACACACACACGCAGTCAGATTCTATTTTCTTTGTGCTCCGAGTTTTTGCTAGAGCATTGGTTTTTATCTTTCTATGTTGCAAATTGTTCCTTTGTTTAAGAATGCTCTCCTTACATACTTTTTGGTGAACTTAAGGCTAAGCACTTATATCACTTTACTTGTTGTTTTCATTGTATAAATTTTGCTTGAGGACAAGCAAAAGCTTAAGTGTGGGGGAGTTTGATAAGTGCTTGCATGTACATATTATTTGAGATGTTTTCCATGCATGAGCATCACATTTTTCAGTTTATATTTCTCATTTCGTGTGTTTTTGTGTTCTTTCATGCAATCAGGGTTGTGAAGAAGATTTATGCGAAGAAAAGCAAAAATAGGTCATGATGGTACCGACTGGAGTTCTTTTGTGCAAACACAAAGTTCAAGATGCAAATCGGGTCAAACAAGAGAGTATGTGCCAACTTCTAAAGGTTTCGAGACAATTTTTGTAGAAGGACACGAAGGCAGTCATGCTCGCTCGTTCTGATTTGATCGAAGATTTCAAAAGCTCTCAAAGGGTTTTTCAACATCAAGAAATGCCTCATGACCTACCACGCGATCGTGTGTCCGTTCGTGTGGCCTCAGAAGAAAAAACGGGCGAAATCGGGGACCTATTGATGCAGTTTTATAGAGGCTGAATTTCCACATGGGCATGTGGAATTTCCACACGGCCGTGTGGATTTTCCACATGGCCGTGTGGATCCTCGATCTTTGTCATTTTAAAGGCCGTTCTGAAGCGTTTTAAGGGGGACTTTTTCCTAACTTTGGGGAGAGGTTCGGCTAGGGTTTGAGAGGGTTTTTGCTGCGTTTTGGGGGCGTTTCTTCACCGATTTCAACACCGATTCCTTCCAAGGAGAGCTATTGGGGGAGCCTTCGACGACTTCGATTCGGCAAGGTGTGCCCTAGGCTTGGAGGAAGGATCCGTGGAGCAGAAGAAACAGCCCTCATAGGCCATCAACATGAAGCTTAAGGGGGTTTTCTTTATGGATTTCTTGCACTTATCTTCATTTATTTTGATGAACTTGTATTGCTCCATGGAGGGCTAAACCCCTAGTGGGTACTTGGACTTGTAAACCCTAGGTTTTCTATGTTTCATTGACTTTAATGCTTTTATTCAATTTGAGTTTAAATTTGAGTTTCAATCTTGTGTGCTTAATTGTTTCTCCCTTAGAGTGACACTAGGGTTGAGGGCTAATCCAATCATCCTTTTGACGAGTGACCATCACCATTAGGATTAGATTAACCAAGATTGAAGAGGGTCGAGAGGGTGAGTTGAGAGGTAGCGACACGTCCCCTTTCCCCTCCGGTGTGGTTTTCCCTACCTTCTTATTCCAAGTATTACCTTCGATCTCAAAGAGAGTTAGGCGTTGAGAGAGGCCTTTCCGCCGGGACTTATTTGTGATTAGGGATCTTTCGCCTGGACCAAAGGGATTGATCTATAGTTGGGAATAGGGTTCACCGCCTGGAATCCCTATAGCGTAGCGCAGTCATACGTGGTGTGAGGTGTCGAGAGTCTTCTCTCCGCCGGGACCTCGTAGGGGACTAGTCAAGGTTGACCTTAGATTTGGGATCTTGTATCTTTGGTTTCCACGACTCTTGAAATCTCTATTGAGTAAAAGTCTTTGAAGTCTTGCACTTGAAACGAGGAACCTAGGGGGAGCAGTGTCCGAGTACCCCATTCTTATCTCGATCTTTTCCTACACTCTAGCTTTAACTTTCAGTTCTTAATTTCTGTTTTAAATTACTTTTTAATCTCATCAAAAATTGGTTTTCTTTGGCTACCTAGCGAAGTGTTTTTGTTTCTATTGTCTACTCCCTGTGGATTCGACTACCCACCCGTTGGGTACTTTATTACTTCGACACCCGTGCACTTGCGGAACACACACGCAAGGGTGTGTCAGATAGCCGGAGAAAACCTTCCGAAGACGCCACTAGAAGGGGTGGCTTCCCGTTGTCTTCAACCTCCAAACAATGAAGCTTTTGAAGTAGATCCTCATAGATCTTGCTCTCCTCACCAAAGAAAACCCGAATTTCCTCTCCATTTGCCCTCCAAAATGGTGTAGAAATGATGTCCAAACCCTAGCCTTCTTTTCTCCCAAAAGCTCTCTCCAAGAAGATGCAAAAGTCCTCTTCAAAATGCCCTAGATTGCCCTTAAAACCCCAAATCCCGATGGGTAAACGGGTCAGCATACTGCCGGTATGCTGACCCCTCGGGATTTCTACTTTTCTGCCAAGAAGTCCGCGATGAGCTACAGTAACTGCTACAGTGAATGCTACAGTGCCGTGCTACAGTACCGTCTCGAAAACGCTGTTTTGGTGTCGAATTCGCTCTCCATCTCGTCGTCGAGTCCCCAGGGCTTCTGGCTGCCCTGAAATATAAAAATAAAGCAATTTAGACCTAAAAGGGCATAGATTCAACAATAAGATATGAAAATAATACACAATACATACATGTAAAATACGTACTTTTAGACGTTTATCATCCACCCACACCTCGCATGGGCTCGGGTACCTGCCACCACCGCTACCACTGTACCAGATTCTTCACCCGCAGCAGCCTGTCCCTCTTCCACTCACACTCCACGTGCCCAAACTTCTGCTAGCCATCCTTCCCCCCCAGCCGGTTCTCCATCCTTCAGACAATGGATGGTCAGGAGTGTGCAGCGCTTGGCGGTTCGTTTGGATGCCCCTCTCTCAACACCACATCATTCTGCTGCTGCTGCTTCTACTTCTATGAGTGTTTTGGTTGACACTGCCGACCTTGCCTCTGACTCTGAGACCAGCTTCGAGAGCGCCGATTTTTGAGCTCTTATCTGTTTTGCATTATTTTCAGTTCTTGTCCTTTCTTTCCAGTTTGTCTTCTTTTTGTAGTTGAGGCATTTAGTAAGGGGTGTCCTGGTGGTAATCAGGCAAGCGCACGGGGTAATTGATGAGCGTATTTCATATATATGTATTGCATGCTTTACCCTCATCATTATTGAATATTTTGGCTGTAATTCGCCAAGTACGGTGCTATTTGAGGTATTCGTTGTTCGTCATGCAGATATCAAAGTCCTGAAGTAAGAAGAAGCGTTTTTGGAACCATTTTAGAAGCTAAAGGACTTAGAAGAAACCTCATCAAGCTCAGCACGACTTGAGCACGCCCGTGCTGTTTCCCGTGCAAAGTGCAGGAGAATTTAACCACAATTCAGCACAGCCTGAGTCCGCTGAGCACGGGTGTGAAAACCTCAGCACGGTCGAAGCACGCCCGTGCTGTTTCCTGTGCAAATTACAGGAGAATGCAGCCACAGATCAACACAGCCAGAGTTCGCTGAGCACCGTCGTGAAAACCTCAGCACGGTCTAAGCACGCCCGTGCTGTTCCCCGTGCAGATTAAAGGAATGTGAGTTTTCTGGACAACTATTTGGCCGTAATCTGCACGGCTTGAAGCACGGCTTCAACACGCCCGTGCTCACATCGAGAAGACATTAAAACCCTAGAAACTCAGTTTCTAAGGGGACTTTTGGTGGGCGAACTTTGAGAGAAAGAAAGGGAGAGCTTTGGGGGTTCATCCTCCACTTCATCAAGGGAATGGAAAGCTTATGGTAGGCCGATCGGGAGGAGATCTCGCAACATTGTAGATCCTTCGACAACCTCAAGGATGCAAGAAATTAGGGAGTTTTCAACTTCTTGTCTTTTAATTTCTTTGGCATTATATTTGTTGGTTGTTGTAATGAGGGGCTAAACTCTTAAGGGAGCCCCGGGGTTGGTTGTATGACGTTGTAGCTTGAACTCTTAATCTTTACTTGCAGCATTTATGAGTATCTTGTTCCCTTTATTAAATCTGAGTTATTGGTTATTTTGTGTGTTGTTTAGTGCTTGATTGCTTGGAAGTTAGGTCCTCTTATCTTGGTTTGTAAATCACAATCGATAGTTACAAGCAGTGATAGTGCAATTTAGAGCATCGGCAGTGCTACAAACGACACCCTTATAGCATAGCTAGGTTTAGAACTGAAGATACCTCTGATAAGTGCCAAGAAAGCCGAGTTAGTGAACGTCGAAAATCCAACCCCGGGGCCCCATCTCCTCCATCGAGTCAAACCTCAAATATTCCCTTGGTGAAATTCCTTTCCCTTAACCTTCTTGAAGTTAATCCAGAGTCAATTCCATCATCTTCTGTCTGGTTAGATATTAAGCAGGATGTTAGTATTAGAAGCTATTCCAGTCCCTGTGGATTCGACTACCCAACCTAAAGGGTACACTTTACTACTTGTGCGACTCGTGCACTTGCGGATACGCAAGGGGCGTACCAAGTTTTTGGCGCCATTGCCGGGGACTGGCAACTTCTGAGAATTCGGACAATCTTTGTACTCTAACCGTTTATTTTGCTTTTAGTTTTATTTCTTTTGTTCTTGTTTTACTTGTATTCTTTTATTTGTTCTTTTGTTTTTCTTTGTTTTTACTTAAGCTGTTTATTATTTCTCTTTTTGCTTTAAGCCTGAAAGTCCATATCTCATCTCTTTCTTTTGGTCATTGTGAGGCGCAGTGTATGACCCGGAGGAATTCCTCCCATCTAGCGTCTCAAGATCCGGACATTGAGCGGACATTCCATCGGAGACAGCGGCAGATTCATTTAAGAGAAACCGGGTCAGTGGAAGTAAGTGTTGAAGTGAACCAAGAGGAAAACATGGCTGGAAATCAGAGGAGCATTTCAGATTATGCCCGGCCTAATCTAGAGGGATCTGGGTCTAGTATTGTGCGACCAGCAGTTGCGGCCAACAACTTTGAGCTGAAGCCCAATTTTATTCAAATGGTGCAACAGATGTGCCAATTTGATGGCTTCCAAGATGAGGACCCATATGCCCATCTGGCAACTTTCCTGGAAATCTGTGACACCTTCTTGAAGTTAATCCAGAGTCAATTCCATCATCTTCTGTCTGGTTAGATATTAAGCAGGACGTTAGTATTAGAAGCTATTCCAGTCCCTGTGGATTCGACTACCCGACCTAAAGGGTACACTTTACTACTTGTGCGACCCGTGCACTTGCGGATACGCAAGGGGCGTACCAGTCATCAAGTAATAAACCTCTCGCGCACGCGTGAGAGGGTCGTATTCCCAAGGGCCCAAGGAGCGACTATTACTCCCCTTTCGTCTATTTCCCAGCCAAACACTTCAAATGATAAACAGTGATTGCAAAAAGATAAAAAACAACTAGAATGAAATCCGGGCTACTACTACACACATTTAGCAAACAAGGGAGAATCAAACACACGAAGAGGTGATTTGGACAATGAATTCCCCTAGGGTTGTCATTAGGTCCTGAATTTAGGATGAAATGTTGAGATGGTAGCTGGGCCAAGAGACTCCTAAAGTAGGGCAACCCCGATGGTCACGGCGATCAACCCCTAATCCGGTAGAAGTATTGGATCGGAATAACATCCGCCCAAATCCTCCTATGATTGCATTAAACTTATGGAAATCTCTAATTAGGGTCAAACTCAATATCTATGTTCATCCCTAATGGTTGGAGGGGTACGAAATACCCGATGGTCACGGTGTATTCATACATGAATCCCTTTCAAGCTTGGTGAGTCTAATACTAGGGCAATGGTCATGCAACCTAACATTTCCTAGAAATGGCACACCAAGTTCTCATGCATACCAAGGCATTAAAATACACCAAACATGAACCACAAACTATAAGATTCCATAAAAGAAATACAACATCCAACAATACATCACAAGGATGATCATCCAAATTACAGACAAACACCCCTAGAGTTCATCATGTCCAAACCACAAATAAGTTAGTTTCTCATGGAGGAGGAACACTCATACAAGTTCAAGAGGCAAATAAAGAAGAAAAGAAGGAAGAAACACTCCCTCTAGCTTTGGAAACCCTTGAATGGATGAAGACCTTCAAAATACACCTTGATGTTTTGGATCTTCCCTCCAAACCTTCTTCTTCGATGTGTACCTCCCTCTTGGTGAAGATTGCACCGTAGATCGTCGGAAATGGCCGGCAAAGAAGGTGGGGCACCGGCCCTAGAAGAATAAATCAAAAGTCCCCCCTTTTGGATGCCCTAAAAGCCTTTAAAAAGGAGAAATTCGTGTCTCCTCACGGGCTACCTAACGGCCATGATGTTGCCCGTGAGGCATCCAGAGAGTTTCGCAGAAAATTTCACCTCGGGGTACTACATTACCTGCTACAGTATTTTTGCTACAGTGAAGAAGCCCAAAAACGTCGCATTTCGTGTCGATTTCTTTCTAAATGCGTTCTTGAGCTCATTTTGGCTTATTTAGGGTCTGCAACAGAAAATAAAGAGATTTAGACCATAAGAAGGGCATCGGTTCATCAAAAAGATAATAAAATAATATAAATGAATACGTATAAAATACATATACTTAGGTGTTTATCAAACATCCCCACACCTAAGCGCTTGCTTGTCCCCAAGCAAACAAACATGAAGAACAGGGACAAGAAGATAAACGACTAAATATACGATCTCAAGCTCAACTGTACAGGACTCCACAAGCACAAATGGACAGAATTCAAGAAGTGAGTTGCTCAATGTATATTCAAGTAATATTAGATCTGTTTCATCCAAAGTGTTCCTGTGTGTGTGTGCTGACTCCCACCTTGACCTCCACACCACGGATTACCCAGGATGCTCTTTTACCTCACTCAAATTGAAAATAGTGTTAGGAGTGCCAAAAAAAAAATCTCAAAAGTCAGTTAAAAATCTTTTGGTCCCAAAAAGAAACTTTAACATCAAGTGAAGATAAAACAGGTTTCAGGCGCCCAAAAGATCACAAAAGTTTTCTATTTTTTAATTTTTATTTTTTACGGAGTCCGCCTAACGTAGACTGCACAAAAAATCTTTCAGCAGGATGCACATGATGACCAGGCACAAGAGCCACCCAACTTACTTGACTACATATCTACATATACGCATTCATGCTTTTACAAGCAGAAGAATACTGACATAGACTCCTTTTTTCACCTTTTTTTTTATTTTTTTTTATCACAAGTCGCCTGACCAAACACCTGTTAAAAACTTCACTTAAAAACCTCACTTAGGGTTAAAGCAAAAATAAGAGACTCAAAAGTTTTTAAAGCACTATTGAAAAAAGAATTTAACATCCTAACACAAAATCAATAAGATGGGTTAGAGTCTCCGAAGTGGAAGTTTGAGTGAGCAGGTATCAATGTACACTAAAGATGAAACAGAACTATATTCAAGCACATGTAAAGTACAACTCACTACTATCATTCTACCAAGCTAGGAAGTCCTTAACAATAAAAATCATCGCTATCACAGGAAATTCAGTCATGCAAACAAGTAAAATACTCCATCCCCACACCTGCAACTGTACATTGTCCCCAATGTACATAAATCAGCAGCACAGGGTGGGAAATAAATATGCAATAAGAATTAAGAGATGGAGTGAAGAAAACTTCCCCATTTTTGGTTCAGAGTGGACAATACATGCACGAATACAGGGTAAGTTCAATCATCGAAGGGTGGTGAGAGTGAAGCTCCTTTTATGATAATCCTACAAAGATCAAGAAGCAAATCTCATCTCACCAATTCAAAAGTAGGGAGAAAAAATAAAAATAAAAATAAACTAAGACGAACAAAAACAACAAATAATGAAGAAAAACGGTGAAAGAATGAGGGAAAACGGATGAGAAATGAGAGAAATATGAGTAAAATGGTGAAGAGGTAGATTTAAGATATGGCCAGCCCGAGCTCCTTGCTGCCTGGCTTGCGCCCGCAAGCTAGCCCGTAAGGCCTGCAAAAATCAGCCCTTACACACATTTTCCACTGCAACTTAAGCACAAATAATGCACCAATGTTTTCAACAAAAACTCACACAAGAATTTGCATTTGAATGTCATAAAATCAAAGGACAAAACCAATAAATTCAAGAACAAGCATGGATCATACTCAAACAAACAACCAAACAATCTAACATTCAAATAATAATGACTAAAGAAAAACACAAACACAACAATCCATCACACAATTAAAATACGAAAATTCAAAGAACATGAATTTAAAACTTGGGTTGCCTCCCAAGAAGTGCTTGTTTAGCGTCATTAGCTCGACGTACCTTGTTCTTACCTTAGGGTGGCTTGAAAATGGCGTGTTCCTCCCGGCTAGAAGTGGCATACGAGCTACCAAGAAAATTAAATCGTACCTTCCGGGATGGTGTCAATGTGGAGGTCAAGTATGAATTACCTTTTGGCCTCCATGGAAAGAGTTTCGGCCGGGCATTGTGCAATTTTAATCTTGGCAAATCTTTAGATGGTCTTAGCATTCTTCCCGCCACTTCATTTGTCCCGGCTGAATTTCCTTGGAGCCTCGTCAAAAATCGTTTTGGCCTCCAATGGAATAGGTTAGGATAAAGATTTTTCAAGCCGTCACCTCCTCTCAAAGTTGGAAGAAGATCCTTCCAATAACGCTTCAGAACGGCTTTATAATTGGCCATCTCGAGGATCCACACGGGCGTGTGGATAGGCCACACGGCCGTGTGGAAATTCCACACGCCCATGTGGATTTTCTGCCTTGTGAAATCTTCATACTAATCCTCGATTTCGCCCGTTTCTTCTCCTGAGGTCACATGGACGGACACACGCCCATGTGAAAGGTCAAGTGGCATTTGATAAACGTCTAAATATACGAATTTTATACGTACTTGTGTATAGTTTATTCTCTCTTTATGTTAAGTTGTTTTCTATTTTCTTGTTTAATGTGGTTTTACTTGTGTTACAGGCCCGAAATAAGCTCAAGAACGTATTCATGAAGAAATCGACACCAAATACGGCGTTTTTGGGATTCATCACTGTAGCAGTACTGTAGCGGAATTACTGCAGCAGATACTGTAGCAGATACTGTAGCTCTGAATGGAAAAATCCCTGAGAAACTCTCTGGATGCCTTGCGGGCAACCTTGCGCCCGCAAGGCATCGCGATGTCTTGATTTAAAGGGCTTTTCTAGGGCATTTGGAGAAAAGGTTAGTCTTCTTCCTTGGAGCTCCACACAACCATCTAAAAATCCGGCTTGGAGGAGGGCTTTGAGGGCGTTTTCACGGCAAGATCTTGGAGGAGAGTGCGTTTGGGAGCAAGATCCTACTCTAGGGCATCATTGAAGGAGGGTTGAAGACAAGAGAAGCCACCTCTTGAGTGGCGTCTTCGGAACTCCATTTTCGTATTTGAGGGAGTGATTATGCTTTCTTTAGTTGTTTTCATGCTTTTGAGTATGTATTTTGATATTATGAACAACTAAACCCCAAGGTCACCGGATGTAGGTGAACCTTGGGGGTGAACTTGTGTATTTTGGATGCTTGGTTTCAATTAATGTTTGTAGACTTGTTTGTGATCCTTGTTTGGTGCTTTTGAATGTTAGGGTATGCATGAGAACTCTGTGTATCTCTACTTAGCCAATACTAGGTTGCATGACCATTGCCCTAGTGTTAGACTCACCAAGCTTGGAAGGGAAATACGTATAAATACGCCGTGACCATCGGGTATTTGTACCCCTCCAATTCTAGGGTTAATTGCTTATTTGTGATTCAACCTTAGTTTGAGAAAACCACCTCACCCTTTCCAATCGTATGAGGATTTATACGGGTAGAGCCCGTATTCAATACTCGTACCGGATTAGGGGTCAACTGCCGTGACCATCGGGTTGACCTAATCTAGGGTTTTCACGGTCCAACAAGCCATTTACATGTTAATCCAGCATCCTGTACACTTCAGTAGCCCCTGAGGGGATCCTTATCCGGGACCGCTTTCTCACCCTGATTTCACACTTTCTATTGCCCTGGTTAATTAGCATTCTGAATTGCATTTATTTCTTGTTTTTGCATTTTCTTCCTTTACTCTCGAAATTAATCGGCTAGACAACATTGCGAGAAGGAAGTAAGGATAGATTCTCGGGCCCTTGGGAATACGACCCACTCGTGCGTGCGCGAGTGGTTTATTACTTGACGACCCCGTGCGCTTGCGGGACAACCACCAAGTTTTTGGCGCCGTTGCCGGGGACCCTCGAGAAATATTCGGAAAACTTTAAGCGTGTTGATTTGGCTTTTGTTTTGTTGTTTTTGCCATTCTTGTTTATAGTCCATTATTACTTCTATTGACTTTCTTTTTCTTGTTTTGCTTCCATTCTTTTTATTCTGAGATTGTAAATATTGTTTTTCTATTATTTAATTATGTATGCAACCAATGATTGGGTTAACTATCATCTGTCGCAGGTGCCGTGCTCTTACTACTCTAGCACTGGGATTGAGTCAAACACTCCAAACTTTTATGATGATAATTGGAAGAAGCAGTATTGTGGGGGTTCGATTAATCAGGCCCATGGAGATCTTGATACTCAGTCGTTCCTCAACCAGTACATGCAAACAGAAAAATTGAACCTCGTAGAGCATTCTCCAACGGAACAGGGCACAGAGCACCCATTGACAACCAATTTAGAAGAAGGGGAATTTAGAATGGAGGAAAACCCAATTCATGGAGAAACGGAGGCACAAGCAAGGGAAGAAAGTTATTTTAGTAATAGTGCATCAGAAGCAGAAGAGGTGAGGACTGAAAAATGCGATATGGGCAGTTTTGGGAAATTGAAGTCATCATTGGAGGAACCGCCTGAACTGGAACTAAAACCATTACCGGTGCACTTGGAATACGCATTTCTGGGTGTGGGTTCCAAACTTCCAGTCATCATCGCGTCAGATTTGACAGAGGAACAAAAGGGCAAACTCCTTGAGGTACTCAAAAAGTATAAAAAGGCAATTGCTTGGAAAATAGCTGATATCAAAGGGATCAGTCCATCATTTTGCACGCACAAAATTCTTATGGAAGACAATCACAAACCCATGGCAATACCTCAACGAAGGTTGAATCCTAACATGAAGGAAGTAGTGAAAAATGAGGTCATCAAGCTTCTCGACGCCGGCATTATATACCCTATATCCGACGGTGCACGGGTGAGTCCTGTGCAAGTAGTACCCAAAAAGGGAGGAATGACGGTTATTACCAATGAGAGGAACGAGCTTATCCCGACGAGAACAGTCACGAGGTTGGAGGGTGCAGTATTGATTACGAGGAAGCCGAACGATGCCACAAGGAAGGATCACTTCCCTTTGCCTTTCATAGACCGGATGCTCGAACGATTGGCGGGACACGCTTATTATCGCTTCTTGGATGGTCTCTCTGGATATTTTCAGATACCGATTGCTCCCGAGGACCAAGAGAAGACCACTTTCACTTGTCCGTATGGAACATTTGCCTACCGCCGTATGCCCTTTGGGCTTTGCAATGCACCTGCCACATTCCAGAGATGCATGTTGGCCATTTTTGAGGGTATGGTGGAGAACATTATGGAAGTGTTTATGGATGACTTTTCAGTCTTTGGTGACTCGTTTGATTTCTGTCTCAAAAATTTGGAGCGAGTCTTAAAAAGGTGTGAAGAAACGAATTTGGTACTTAGCTGGGAGAAGTGTCATTTTATGGTCAAGGAGGGTATAGTACTTGGACATAAAATCTCTAAAAAGGGGATAGAAGTGGATCAGGCAAAAGTTGCTACCATTGAGAAACTTCCTCCTCCAACTTCAGTAAAAGCAATCAGAAGTTTCTTGGGCCATGCAGGGTTCTATAGGAGGTTTGTAAAAGATTTTTCTTCAATTGCCCGACCTTTGACGAAGCTACTCGAGAAGGATGCCCCTTTTGAGTTCAACGAAGACTGCATGAAAGCCTTCCTCACCCTGAAGAAAAAGCTTATAGAAGCACCAATTATGGTTTCTCCGGATTGGAGTCTACCATTTGAACTAATGTGTGATGCGAGTGACTATGCTGTGGGAGCCGTGCTTGGACAGCGGCGAGACAATCATTTCCACCCCATCTACTATGCAAGCAAAACCCTGAACGACGCGTAAGAAAACTACACCACCACTGAAAAAGAAATGCTCGCTGTTGTATTTGCATTTGACAAATTCAGATCATATTTGGTGCTATCGAAGGTGATTGTGTACACAGACCATTCTGCCCTGAAATATCTACTTAGCAAGTCAGACGCAAAACCCCGATTGATCCGATGGGTCCTACTACTGCAAGAGTTTGATCTAGAAATAAAGGATAAAAAGGGGGCGGAGAATTTAGCTGCTGATCATCTCTCACGCCTTGAGGAGCCTATGGAGAATAATTGGCAGAAGGTTGAGATAAATGATTCATTCCCTGGTGAACAGTTGTGCAATATTCAGGTGATCGAGGAAGATGAGACTCCGTTGTTCGCAGATATCGCAAATTATTTAGCAGCAAAAATATTCCCAAAGCGGCTCACATATCAACAAAGGAAGAAATTCTTTGCCGATTTAAAGCACTACATTTGGGAAGACCCGTACCTATTCAGGATGTGCGCTGATCGGGTCGTCGGGAGATGTGTTTCCACGAGAGGAAGGGCAAGATATCTTGATGCATTGCCATTCGGGTCCGACAGGGAGGCCACTACGGCGGGAACGGAACGGCTAAGAAGGCTCTTGACTCGGGATTCTACTGGCCCACTATGTTCCGGGATGCGCAAACGTTGGTACAACAAGTGTGACAGATGTCAAAGGACCGGTAATATCTCAAAAAGAGAAGAAATGCCGCAATCGTGGAATCAAGCTTGCGAAGTGTTTGATGTTTGGGGGATTGATTTCATGGGTCCATTCCCTAGCTCCCAAGGTAACAAATACATTTTGGTGGCGGTAGATTATGTCTCAAAATGGGTGGAAGCCCAAGCCTTTCCATCCTGTGATGCTAGGGTGGTGGTGAAATTTCTAAAGAAGTCTGTTCTCCCGGTTTGGCGCACCCAGAGTGATCATAAGTGATCGAGGCACCCATTTTTGCAACTCTCAACTTGAGAAAGTCCTAAAACGGTATGGGGTATCTCATAGCATGTCGACTGCGTATCATCCTCAAACCAGTGGGCAGGTTGAGGTGTCAAACAGGGAGTTAAAGCGGATCCTAGAGAAAACTGTCAACCATCACCGAAAAGATTGGGCAGAACAGCTTGATGATGCACTTTGGGCATATAGGACGGCATACAAGACACCTATCGGATCAACACCCTACCGATTAGTTTATGGAAAGGCTTGTCACTTACCAGTTGAATTGGAGCACAGAGCTTACTGGGCCATGAAACAACTCAACTTCGACCCTCACCTTAGTGGCCACAAGAGGAAGTTTCAATTAAATGAATTAGACGAATGGCGAACTTTGGCATATGAAACCTCGGTGCGATACAAGGAGAAAACAAAGGAGTATCATGATCGCCACATTAAAAGAGCTAAAAATTTTCAAAAAGGAGATCAAGTTTTATTGTTCAATTCTAGACTGAGACTATTCCCCGGGAAATTGAAATCAAGATGGCATGGGCCATACATTGTCACGGAAGTTTTTCCTCACGGTGCCATCGAAATAACTCACCCTCAGAACGGAACATTCAAGGTTAATGGTCACCGTCTTAAGCATTACTTTCCAGGTAACAACCCCCCGCCAAGAAATGGAGGTAATTCTCCACCATTTGACCCACCATGAATCAAGGTATGATAAGTCGAGCTAACGACTTTAAACAAGCGCTTCTTGGGAGGCAACCCAAGCTCTTTAAATTCCTTGCACTCTAGTTTTCGTATTCTTTAATTTTGTAGTAGTTAGATTTTGTCTTTGTTTTAGTTATTTTGTTCTTCTTCTTTGTCATTTCTTTGTTGCTTGATGTTGGGATTCTTTGAGTTGTTTGATGTGTTGATGCCATGAAGCTTGCTTCTTGTGTGTTTATGGGTTTATATCGGCTTTGTTTTCATTGTTTTTAGGGTTTAAAGGAGGTTATGTTGATGCTAAACAAGTTTAGAGCCGTTTTATGACCGTTAGAGATCGTTTTGGTCGGATTTGGCAAGCTTGCGGGCAAGCTTGCGCCCGCAAGCTTGCCCGTGAACCATCCAGAGGGGCCTTGCGGGTGGGCTTGCGCCCGGAAGCCCAATCGCAAGGCTTCCCGAGGATCCTTGCGGGCAACCTTGCGCCCGCAAGGCTACCCGCAAGGATGCCCGATAAAAGCCCTAAAAAGGCTTCTTCCCATTCTCTTTCTCTCATCTTCACACTCCCATCTTCTTCCTCTCATTTCTCACTCATTTCTCCACCAAATCACCTCATTTTTTTTGCTCTAAATCACTCTCATCCTCCTCTAAACTCTTTTGTGGAAGGATTTTGGAAGATTACAACCTTTTCAAGCCGTTTCAAGCTTTTGATTCATCCCTCATACTCTAGGGTTAAGGTTTGATTTTCATTCTTATATCTTGTGTTTTAATGAATTGTTGGGATGTAATCTTTGTGCTTTTGGTTCTCTTTGCTTAATATAGCATTATGAGATTGGTTTTGTATGATTGTAGAAATTTTTGGCTACTTTTTCAAGCAAAACTCTTGCCAAAATTTCTCGGATTTACTGTAGCAATAAACCATTCTCCTTAATTTTCATTCCATGAAGCCTCAATTTCTTTAAAATTTGGTTTAATGGTGTCCCCTTGGTCTTGTAGGTATGAGGACCAAGAAAGTGGCTCGTAAGAGGACACGGAGAGACCGTTCGCCGCCCCGCGACGGACTACGATTTCGAAAGGACGATCACAAGACCCGATTCGCCCTTTTGTCAAGGAAAACATTCGGCACCACACGAAAAATTGATTGGAATGTTTTGAGAGCCTTGGGGTTAGATGAAGTCATCTTGGAGCTTATCTCTCATGATGGGTGGGACAAATTGTTCTCCATTGAAGAACCCACCTACAAAGAGCTCACATTAGAAGTCTTAAGCTCCATTGAAGTTGCAAAACAATGGTGTGCCGGCCGACCAAGTGTGATTACATTTCAAGGCACCACCTCCGCAGCCTACCACACTGTCTTGCATCATCACGGCCATCCGACTCTTAGACTCCCAAAGCATCACGGCACTTGTTGTTGTTCTTGTTGTTCTTTTTATTTATTTTCTTTGCTCTTATTGTTGTTTGCGTTAGTGTTACTTTTTAAGTTAGTTAGGGTTCCGACCCTACTAAACTTTCTCTGTTTATTTTGCACTTTCTGTTTTTGCACTCTTCTCTATCATTTTCATTCTGGAGTTGTGATCAGTGTTCTGTCTTTTTCCAGGAATTTCTTTAGGAATGCTTCACACTCCCAGCCCTCACCAAATGGACCCCCCCAGTCCACATGCATCTCATCGACGGATTGGGGAAGTTTCTTACTCCATCTTTTAATCCTTGTTATATTTATTTCCCACCCTGTACTGCTGATTTATGTACATTGGGGACAATGTACAGCTTTAGGTGTGGGGATGGAGTATTTATATTGTATTGCATGCTTGTATTTTACCTATGATAGCTATGATCTTTTTGTTAAGGATTTCCTAGCTTGGTAGAATGACAGTAGTGAGTTGTACTTTACATGTGCATGAATGTAGTTCTGTTTCATCCTTAGTGCATATTTATACCTGCTCACTATAACTCCCAATTCTGACGCTCTAACCCATCTTATTGATTTTTGTGTTAGGATGTTAATTTTTTCTTTCAATAGTCCTTTAAAAACTTTTTAGTCTCCTGTTTTTGCTTTAACCCTCGGTGAGGTTTTTAAGTGAAGTTTTTAGCGAGTTTGATCGGGCGTTGTGAAAAAAAAAAAAAAAAAAAAAAAAAAACAGCTTATAAAAGCATGAATGCGTATATGTAGATCTGTAGTCAAGTAAGTTGGGTGGCTCTTGTGCCTGGCCAGCATGTGCATCCTGCTGAAAGATTTTTGTGCAGTCTACGTTAGGCGGACTCGAAAAAAAAAAAAAAAAAAAACGCCTGAAACCTGTTCTATCTTCACTTGATGTTAAAGTTCCTTTTTGGAGACCAGAAGATTTTTAATTGACTATTGAGAGGGTCTTTAGCATTCCTAACACTAACTTCAATCTGTGTGAGGTGAATGGACATCCTGGGGTAATCCAGGGTGTGGAGATCAGTGTGGGAGTCAGCACACACTCACGATGACACTTTGGATGAAACAGAGCTGATATTTCTTGTCTATACACTGAACAACTCACTTCCTGATTTCTAACCACCTGTGCTAGTGAAGTCCTGTACATTTGAGCTTGAGGTCGTATATTTAGCCATTTATCTTCTTGCCCCTGTTCTTCATGTTTGTTTGCTTGGGGACAAGCAAACGCTTAGGTGTGGGGATGTTTGATAAACGTCTAAATATACGAATTTTATACGTACTTGTGTATAGTTTATTCTCTCTTTATATTAAGTTGTTTTCTATTTTCTTGTTTAATGTGGTTTTACTTGTGTTACAGGCCCGAAATAAGCTCAAGAACGTATTCATGAAGAAATCGACACCAAATACGGCGTTTTTGGGATTCATCACTGTATCAGTACTGTAGCAGTACTGTAGCAGAATTACTGTAGCACAAGTACTGTAGCTCTGAATGGAAAAAATCCTGGGAAACTCTCTGGATGCCTTGCGGGCAACCTTGCGCCCGCAAGGCCACCCGCAAGGCATCGCGATGTCTTGATTTAAAGGGCTTTTCTAGGGCATTTTAAAGGGAGAAAGTCTTCTTCCTTGGAGCTCCACACAACCATCCAAAAATCCGGCTTGGAGGAGGGCTTTGAGGGCGTTTTCACGGCAAGATCTTGGAGGAGAGTGCGTTTGGGAGCAAGATCCTACTCTAGGGCATCATTGAAGGAGGGTTGAAGACAAGAGAAGCCACCTCTTGAGTGGCGTCTTCGGAACTCCATTTTCGTATTTGAGGGAGTGATTATGCTTTCTTTAGTTGTTTTCATGCTTTTGAGTATGTATTTTGATATTATGAACAACTAAACCCCAAGGTCACCGGATGTAGGTGAACCTTGGGGGTGAACTTGTGTATTTTGGATGCTTGGTTTCAATTAATGTTTGTAGACTTGTTTGTGATCCTTGTTTGGTGCTTTTGAATGTTAGGGTATGCATGAGAACTCTGTGTATCTCTACTTAGCCAATACTAGGTTGCATGACCATTGCCCTAGTGTTAGACTCACCAAGCTTGGAAGGGAAATACGTATAAATACGCCGTGACCATCGGGTATTTGTACCCCTCCAATTCTAGGGTTAATTGCTTATTTGTGATTCAACCTTAGTTTGAGAAAACCACCTCACCCTTTGCAATCGTATGAGGATTTATACGGGTAGAGCCCGTATTCAATACTCGTACCGGATTAGGGGTCAACTGCCGTGACCATCGGGTTGACCTAATCTAGGGTTTTCTCGGTCCAACAAGCCATTTACATGTTAATCCAGCATCCTGTACACTTCAGTAGCCCCTGAGGGGATCCTTATCCGGGACCGCTTTCTCACCCTGATTTCACACTTTCTATTGCCCTGGTTAATTAGCATTCTGAATTGCATTTATTTCTTGTTTTTGCATTTTCTTCCTTTACTCTCGAAATTAATCGGCTAGACAACATTGCGAGAAGGAAGTAAGGATAGATTCTCGGGCCCTTGGGAATACGACCCACTCGTGCGTGCGCGAGTGGTTTATTACTTGACGACCCCGTGCGCTTGCGGGACAACCAGCAAAGATAAACAAGAAAATATGTACAACAAGAAGAAGAATGGCTAGAGCAATAGACTATAGGTTTTCCTAGTATCCCTTGTGTCCCCGGCAACGGCGCCAAAAACTTGGTGGTAATCCCGCAAGCGCACGGGGTCGTCAAGTAATAAACCCTCGCGCACACGTGAGAGGTTCGTATCCCCAAGGGCCCAAGGAGCTACTATTACTCCCCTTTCGTCTATTTATCAGCCTAACACTTCAAAAGATAAACAGTGATTGCAAAAAGATAAAAAACTACTAGAATGAAATCCGGGCTACTACTACACACATTAGCAAACAAGGGAGAATCAAACACACGAAGAGTTGATTTGGACAATGAATTCCCCTAGGGTTGTCATTAGGTCCTGAATTTAGGATGAAATGTTGAGATGGTAGCTGGGCCAAGAGACTCCTAAAGTAGGGCAACCCCGATGGTCACGGCGATCAACCCCTAATCCGGTAGAAGTATTGGATCGGAATCACATCCGCCCAAATCCTCCTATGATTGCATTAAACTTAGGGAAATTTCTAATTAGGGTCAAACTCAATATCTATGTTCATCCCTAATGGTTGGAGGGGTACGAAATACCCAATGGTCACGGTGTATTCATACATGAATCCCTTTCAAGCTTGGTGAGTCTAATACTAGGGCAATGGTCATGCAACCTAGCATTTCCTAGAAATGGCACACCGAGTTCTCATGCATATCAAGGCATTAAAATACACCAAACATGAACCACAAACTATAAGATTCCATAAAAGAAATACAACATCCAACAATACATCACAAGGATGATCATCCAAATTACAAAACAAACACCCCTAGAGTTCATCATGTCTAAACCACAAATAAGTTAGTTCCTCATGGAGGAGGAACACTCATACAAGTTCAAGGGCAAATAAACCAGAAAAGAAGGAAGAAATACTCCTTCTAGATTTGGAAACCCTTGAATGGATGAAGACCTTCAAAATACACCTTGATGTTTTGGATCTTCCCTCCAAACCTTCTCCTTCGATGTGTGCCTCCCTCTTGGTGAAGATTGCTCCGTAGATCGCCGGAAATGGCCGGCAAAGAAGGTGGGGCGCCGGCCCTAGAAGAATAGATCAAAAGTCCCCCTTTTCGGATGCCCTAAAAGCCTTTAAAAATGTGAAATTCGTGTCTCCTCACGGGCTACCTCACGGCCGTGAGGCATCCAGAGAGTTTCGCAGAAAATTCCCCTCGGGTGCTACAGTACCCTACTACATTACCTACTACAGTATTTTTTTCTACAGTGAAGAAGCCCAAAAATGTCACATTTCGTGTCGATCTCTTTCTAAATACGTTCTTGAGCTCATTTTGGCTTATTTAGGGTTTGCAATACAAAATAAAGAGATTTAGACCATAAGAAGGGCATCGGTTCATCAAAAAGATAATAAAGTAATACAAATGAATACGTATAAAATACATATACTTAGGCGTTTATCAAGTCCCCTACTAAACTGATATCTTTTTATCTTAAGTTTGTTTTTATGCTTGTTTCTCGTATCTCTCTAATGCTTGTGTGCTCTACTTCAGGATATATGGATAACTCCTTTGCTAATTGTGTCAAATGGTCATGCAAATCACGTGTTTCTCCACGGTTCATTCTTGGGAGCCTTGCCATTTTACTTGGTGAAAATTCCCCAACTCTATTCCCACGTGCACTTAAATCATTTTACATGTCTGCCTATTTTACTCTTTTACCATTGAGGACAATGTTTTATTCAAGTGTGGGGGAGGGTTGTATGTTTTCTATGCCTTTTCATGTTAGTGCATGACCTAGGACGATCTATGAAAATATTTGATTAAGAATTCATAATCTTAGGAGGCAATGAGCATTCTAGTATACTTTTGTTGAACTTAAAGGTTATCTTTGCTCTTACTTTGGAAACTGACACACCCTTGCGTGTGTACTCCGCAAGTGCACGGGTGTCGAAGTAATAAAGTACCCAAACGGGTGGGTAGTCGAATCCACAGGGAGTAGACGTAAGAACAATCACACGTTGTTAAGTAATCAAAGATAAACCAATTGTTGTTGAAAGAAAGTAAAATCAGAAAGTAGTAGAAATAAAGTGCTGAAAATGAAAGCTAGGTCGGAGAAATAGATCAATAAGAAGATGGGGTACTCGGACAATGCTCCCCCTAGAATCCTTGTTTCACGTGCAAGACTTCAAGTACTCTTATTCAATAGAGATTTCAAGAGTCGTGGAATCCAGAGATACAAGGTCCCAAATCTAAGGTCAACCTTGACTAGTCCCCTACGAGGTCCCGGCGGAGAGAAGACTCTCGACGCCTCACACCACGTATGACTGCGCTATGCTCTAGGGATTCCGAGTGGTAAACCCTATTCCCAACTATAGATCAATCCCTTTGGTCCAGGCGAAAGATCCCTAATCACAAATAAGTCCCGGCGGAAAGGCCTCTCTCAACGCCTAACTCTCTTTGAGATCGAAAGTAACAATTGGAATAAGAAGGTAGGGAGAACCACACCGGAGGGGAAAGGGGACGTGTCGCTACCTCTCAACTCACCCTCTCAACCCCCTCCAATCTTGATTAATCTAATCCTAATGGTGATGGTCACTCGTCAAAAGGATGATTGTATTAGCCCTCAACCCTAGTGTCACTCTAAGGGAGAAACAATTAAGCAAGCAAGATTGAAACTCAAATTCAAACTCAAATTGAATAAAAGCATTTAAGTCAATGAAACATAGGAAATCTAGGGTTTACAAGTCCAAGTACCCACTAGGGGTTTAGCTCTCCATGGAGCAATACAAGTTCATCAAAATAAATGAAGATAAGTGCAAGAAATCCATAAAGAAAACCCCCTTAGGCTTCGTGTTGATAGACTATGGGAACTCCTCCTTCTTCTTCAAAGAGTCCCTTCCTCCAAGCCTAAGGCCCACCTCGCCGAATCGAGTCGTCGAAGGCTCCCCCAATGGCTCTCCTTGGAAGGGAATGATGATGAAACCGGTGAAGAAGCGCCCCCAAAGTGTGGCAAGAACCTCCTGAACCCTAGCCGTCGCCTCCTCCCAAAGTTAGAAGAAGATCCTCTTGATAACGCTTCAGAACGGCTTTATAATTGGCCATCTCGAGGATCCACACGGGCGTGTGGATAGTCCACACGGCCGTGTGGAAATTCCACACGGCCGTGTGGAAATTCCACACGCCCATGTGGATTTTCTGCCTTGTGAAATCTTCATACTAATCCTCGATTTCGCCCGTTTCTTCTCCTGAGGTCACATGGACGGACACACGCCCATGTGAAAGGTCAAGTGGCATTTCTTGATGATGGGAAACCTTGGAGAGCTTTTGAAATCTTTGAACCAATCGGAACGAGCGAGCATGACTGCCTTCGTGTCCTTCTACAAGAATTGTCTTGAAGCCTTTAGAAGTTGGCACATACCCCCTCATTTGAACCCGATTTGTGTCTTGAACTTCGTATTTGCACAAAAGAGCTCCACATAGCACCATTATGACCTAATCTTGCTTTTCTTCGCATAAACCTTCTTCACAACCCTAATTGCACGAAAGAACACAAAAACACACGAAATGAGAAATATAACCTGAAAAATGTGATGCTCATGCATGGAAAAACATCTCAAATAATATGTACATGCAGGCACTTATCAGAAACCCTGATTCAAACACTTCGCCTAATTTTGTGCTTCACTTCGTTGAGAGGAAGGTTTAGCTTTAAGACTTGCAAAAGAAAAAAGATGGATTCCAAACTCAAACAATAAAAGCTTGAAAGTAATGGCGGTCGCGCGCGTCGCTATAAAGCGGGCACGCGGCTCCCCAGCCGCAAGTGCACTGGTCATCAAGTAATATCTCACAAGAGGGTCGTATTCCCTAGGATGCCAAGATCCACTATTACTTCCTCTTCGAGCAGTTGTTTAGTCGGATTAAAACAAAGTTTGTAGCAAAGAAGTAAAACTAAAACAAAGAATAAAAGCTTCATCCACTAACAGATTAAATGCACCAAAAAGAAATCAAATGGAGAAGATAAGGGCCCGGGCTAGGATTCCCCCGGGAAAAATACAAGTAACGATGATGTGATAACAGATAATGCATGCATGGATTATAATGCTTTGGTCCTTCTAGACTCGGAAGTCGACTACCCTGGAACCTCCGTAGTGTAGCCTGATACGCCCTTTGCGTATCCTGAAGTACACGGGTCATACAAGTAGTAAGTATACCCTAAGGTCGGGTAGTCGATTCCACAAGGACTGGTATATCTTCTAATACTATCGTCCTACTTAATATCTAGTTAGTTAAAAGAGAGTGAATTACTTGAACCAAGAAAAGAGTCAGCTGGGAAAGAACAGGAAGTTTAGCGAGAGGGAAAATTAAGGGTGCTCAAGAGAGAAGATGGGGGCCCCGGGTTGTACCCTTGATACTACCTAATTTAACTAAACCAGCATTTATGTGGAATGCCCTTCAGAAACCTCTAATTCCAAATCTTGTTGTGCTATATGGCAGATTATGCTATGTAGGTGATACTCTAAGAAGAACCCTAACTTATTACATCCGTTGTGGAGACATGCAAGCTAAGTTATAGTTGAAATCCAAGAGAACCATAAACATTCAATCACCATAAATAAGCCAACAACCAAAGATCTAATACAGGTACAAAGGCAATCATAAATGCTTGATAAAAGAGTTTAAATTCAAAGATGCATAACAAGGTTCCAACCCAGGGCTTCCCCGAAGGGTTTAGCCCCTCATGGATTCAAATAAAGAAAACATACCAAAAGACACAAATACAAAAGAGTTCCATGACTCCCTATTTGCTTCCATCCTTGATGTTGCTTAACATTTGGATGTCGATGAATCTTCTCCTCTCCTTTGGCCTACAGTTTACGCGTATTTCCCTCTTCGATGATCTCCAGATCCGTCCTGATGCTTCCCTCATCTCCTGCCCTTTTTACTTCGCCAAAAAGTCCCCTAAACCCTAGTTTCCGGGGGTCTTAAAGCTTCTTCCGATGTAAGCACGGCCGTGCTGAAGCCGTGCAGTTTACGGCCAACCAAAACTCTGGAAAATCATCTGCCTGTAAACTGCATGGGGTCCAACACGGGCGTGCTCTAGCCGTGTTGAGAGTTGCACGACAGTGCTCAGCGACCCCGGCCCGTTCTTATTCTGGCCGAATTCTCCTGTGAATTGCACGCTTCCGGAGCACGGGCGTGTTGAGGCCGTGCTTAGCTTGATGAGGTTTCTTATAAGTCCCTTAGCTACTAAAATCACTCAGAATTGCTTCTTCTTGCTTTGGGGCTTCAACATCTGTATGAAAACCTAGAAATACCTCAAATAGCACAAAAATGGGAGAATTCAAAATAATGTATTCGTAAATAATGGGTAAAATATGCGAAATATGTCTATATGAAATGCACTCATCATAGCCCTAATCCAGTACAAGTTCCTTTATCTTAAGGATACTCACACGATGTCATTGGGCCTAGGGAGTCTTGGTTAGAGTTATCTATGAGCAATTGTGCTAAGATGAACTCTACAGCCTACAGGAGGCTACCGGCACCTGGACCCTCCGGTGCACCGGTAAAATGAATCCCTCTTCTAACATTCTTTGACCTAATACAGGCTAGTATCCCGCCGAATAAGTATCATTCAATATCAATTCTCCGGAAACCATGCATTGAAGTATGAACAAGCATTAAGAATGAAAGAAACCAATTAAGACAAACCATGCATTCATTAGATTAAAAAGACATCATCCAATACAAGTATTCCTCTCAATGTTCACCAGTTGCCCAGCGGCCTTGTTTGGTTTAGTTTGACATAATAGATAAGGGAAATTCACACAATGAAAGATACATCAATAAAACACCAAGAACTCCCTCTTGAATGTGTCCACTAGATGTGATGTAGAAACGCGCCGAATCCGAGTCGGCAAGAACAAAGATGAAGATCTTCAAGTTCTCCCTTCTTCTTCCACTTGAATTTTCTCCAAAATGACCTCATTTGATGAAGATTTGACCGGTGTGCGGCCTGGTGTGCGCCCGCACACCAGGCCGCACACCCCTCTGCCAGGGGTGTGCGGGCTGTGCACAGCCCGCACACATGCCCTAAAAGGGGTCTGGTTGTGTAAGAACGCTTGGGGTGCCCTCTAGAGCTCTTTTATCCTTCGTTTCTTCGCTCCTTGGCCTTGATTTTCTAGTTATAAGTGCTCCTCTCAATGTAAATGGTTCATAGATGCCCTGAAATAGAAAAACAACAAAGACATATCAAATGGCACCGGTTTTATTCAATTAATGCATGAAACTATAACTAGTTCACAGTTACAAAATGGTGTATTTATACACTTATCATAAAGTGAAAAGAACAAAAAATTAAGAAGTGTTAAGAATTGAATTTCGAAAAGTCAGATTCCTGTTAGGATGCCCTTTCAAATTCTGTAAGAAAGATGGTAAAAAGAGCTATCACTTTAGAAAAAGCGAAAGCCGCACTTGAGTAGTCGGATATTAGGCATCACAAATGTCATTTTTGATGACCTACTAGGTGAAATGGCTGCCTCTAGGATGTATGAAGCTACTACCCAGTTTAGGAGTCATCGTGAAAAAAAAATGTGGCTTGAACTAGACAGCTTCAAAAACGTTAGAAATTCTTTAGGCCGCACACACACACGGCAGTACGAAGTAAGAGTAAAAATCCTTCACGAGCACTCAATTGACTAAGGCACTTGCTACTTTTGGTTCCCCAAGCTTTAGGAATTCTCTGACTTAGCTGAGATCAGAGGTCATGCACTCATGTCTTCGTTAGGGGATTAAGGTTGCTTGAGGACAAGCAACAATTCAAGTGTGGGGGTATTTGATCAGTGCATTTCATATAGATATATTTTTCATTGTATACCTGTTATTTCATGAGTATGTTGCTATTAATTCTCCCATTTCAGTGCTATTTAAGGTATTTCTAGTTTTCTATGCAGATATTGAAGCCCCGAAATAAGAAGAAACAATTTCGAGCGATTTTGGTAGCTAAGGGACTTAGAAGAAACCTCATCAAGCTAAACACATACTCAACACGGCAGTGTCCCAAGGCGTGCAATTCACAGAAGAATTCAGCCAAAGTTAGCACGTCTTCGGGTCAATAAGCACAGTCGTGCAACTCGCAACACGACCACAACACACCCATGTTGAACCCCGTACAGATTACAGGCAACTGAATTTCAGAGTTTTTATTTGGCAGCAATCTGCAAGGCTTAGAACACGGCCTAAGCACGGCTGTGTTCATATCGGGAGAGCGTTAAAACACCCTGAAAGTTAGGGTTTAAGACACTTTTGGACGGCGGAAAAACGGGGAAAGAAAGACAGAAGTGGATATCGTTATCGAAACGATTGGAGAGTGAACGAAGCGCGAATTGTAGGCCAATCGAAAGGAGAAAATCTATCGACATCGGAACCTCAGACGGCAACAAGGATGCTGATAAGTGTTCGTTTGTATATATTTTATAATATCAATTTACATGCATTGAGCATCACTTTTATCAGGTTTTATCATTGATGATGGGTGTCCCGCAAGCGCACGGGGTCGTTAAGTAATAAACCACTCGCGCATGCACGAGTGGGTCGTATTCCCAAGGGCCCGAGAATCTATCCTTACTTCCTTCTCGCAATGTTGTCTAGCCGATCAAGCTTGAGAGTAAAAGATGGAAATGCAAATACAGGAAATAAATGCAATTCAGAATCCTAAATAACCAGGGCAATAAAAGGGGGAAATCATGGTGAGAAAACGGTCACGGATGAGGATCCCCTCAGGGGCTACTGAAGTGTACAGGACGCTGGATTAACATGTAAATGGTTTGTTGGACCGAGAAAACTCTAGATTAGGTCAACCCGATGGTCACGGCAGTTGACCCCTAATCCGGTATGAGTATTGAATACGGGCTCTACCCGTACAAATCCTCATATGATTGCAAAGGGCGAGGTGGTTTTCTCAAACTAAGGTTGAATCTCAAATGAGTAATTAACCCTAGAATTGTAGGGGTACAAATACCCGATGGTCACGGTGTATTTATACGTATTTTCCTTCCAAGCTTGGTGAGTCTAACACTAGGGCAATGGTCATGCAACCTAGTATTGCCTAAGTATAGATACACAGATTTCTCATGCATACCCTAACATTCAAGAGCACCAAACAAGGATCACAAACAAGTCTACAAACATTAATAAAAACCAAGCATCCAAAATACACAAGTTCACCCCCAAAGTTCACCTACATCCGGTGACCTTGGGGTTTAGTTGTTCATAATAAGAAAATACATACTCAAAAGCATGAAAATAACTAAATAAAGCATGATCACTCCCTCAAAGACGAAAATGGGGTTCTGAAGACGCCACTCAAGAGGTGGCTTCCCTTGTCTTCAACCTTCCTTCAATGATGCCCTAGAGTAGGATCTGGCTCCCAAATGCGCTCTCCTCTAAGATCTCGCCGCGAAAACGACCTCAAAGCCCTCCTCTAAGCCGGATTTGATGATGGTGGTGTGGAGCTCCAAGGAGAAGGCCAAGTCCCCCTTTACAATTGCCCTAAAGACCTTTTACATCATGACATCGCGATGCCTTGCGGGTGACCTTGCGGGCGCCAAGGCATCCAGAGAGTTTCTCAGGATTCTTCCCGATGCTAAAGTACCCTGCTACAGTACCTACTGCAGTACCCTACTACAGTTATAAAGCCCAAAAACGCCGTATTTGGTTTCGATTTCTTCATAAATACGTTCTTGAGCTTATTCAAGGCCTCCAACACAAATAAAACAACTTTAAACAAGAAAATAGATAACCACTTAACAGAAAGAAAACAGAAAAATAACACAAATACGTATAAAATACGTATATTTAGATGTTTATCAATTGACAATGTGTGTTTTGTGTTCTTTTGTGCAAACAGGGTTTTGGAGACCTGAAGTACAAGAAGAAGCAAAGATAGGGTGTGATGACACATTTCAAGGCCATAATTAGAAGCTGTGTTCATATGCATGGGGGTGTTGCCAACTTTCAGCGGAGTACAAGTCATTATATAAACTGAAAGAGCACAAAGGTAGTAGACGTCCATGTCCCAGCTTCCGTACCCAAGTAGAAGAAGGTTCTTGAAGATTTCAAAGGATAGAAAGCCACGCACCCTACCACACGAGCGTGTGCTCGACCTTGTGGACTCAAAAGAAAAATTCGGGGAAAAAGCACTGTAGCAAGCAACGCAGTAAAGTTCTGTAGCAAATCACTGTTCACGCCAGTGTGAAAATTCCACACGGTCGTGTGGCTACAGTACGCGGGCGTGTGAGTGCCCGTGTGGATGCCCATGTGAAGCCCCGATTGCAAATTATAAAAGCCGCCTTGTGATAATTTTTAGTGATCTTTTTCAGCTGTTTTCAAGAGGCAAGGCGGCTAGGGTTTGGAAAGAGTTCTTTGCGGCTTTGGGAAGCTTTCCTTACTAACTTGGATCGATTCCTCCTCCGTCATAGTATCAAGGAAGCCATCGGCAACCTAACTTCGGAGTGGATTCAATCCAGACGTGGAAACTACCCATCGAGACCATCATCACGGATTCAGTGGGGTTATTCTCTATGCTTTGGAACTTATTTTTCAATTCATTATTTGTTTTGTGACTCGCTCCATGAAGAGCTAAACCCCAAGAGGGTATTCGGACATGTAAACCCTAGGATTCTTATTTTCATTAGATTTACATTGTGTTTCTATTCGAATTTATTAGTTTGAGTTTTACTCTTGAGTTCTTAATGCTTGCTTGTGCTTTTGATTCCATTATTAATTGCCTTGCATATTTTATTCAATCTAGTGAAGAGAGAGATCACCGCTAGGTTTAGAATTACCAAGAGTAAAGAGGGTTGAGAGGGTGAGCCGTGAGATAGGGGAGTGTCCCCTTTCCCTTCCGATAGATATCTCCCATCTCTATATTCCCTAAGTATCAAGCAACCATATGTGGTGTGAGGCGTCGAGAGAATTCTCCGCCGGGACCTCGTAGGAGGTTAGGGATCTTTCACCTGGAGGCAGGGTTAGATCTACTTTTAGGAATTGGTTATATCTTTGGGATCCCTAAAGTTTTAAGCAGTCATATGTGGTGCGAGGCGTCGAGAGAATTCTCCGTCGCGACCTCGTAGGGGACTAGTTATCGGCGACCTGGAGGCAGGGGCCGTTATACCTTAGGATACCCACGACTCATTGTTTTTGTTTAGAAATACTTGTAATCTACATCCAACTCCCGAATCCTAGGGGGAGCATTGATGGTCGCCGCGCGCGTCGCTAAAAAGCGGGCACACAGCTCCTCGGCCGCAAGTGCACGGGTCGTCAAGTAATACCTCTTGTGCGGGCACAAGAGGGTCATACTCCCTAGGGTCCCGAGATCCACTATTACTTCCTCTTCGATAATTGTTTAGCCGAATCAAAACAGAGGTTGTTGTAATGAAATGAAATTTAAACTAACGATAGAAACTTTAATCAATGACAAGTTGCGCATAACGATGAGAAATCAAATAAAGAAGACAAGGACCCGGGCGAGGATTCCCCCAGGAGAAATACAAGCAAGGATGCTATAAAAACAGGTAATGCATGCATGGAGTATTGTTTTGGTCCGTCTAGGCTCGGAACTCGACTACCCCGGAACCTATGTAGTGTAGCCCTAAT
Organism: Dioscorea dumetorum; assembly: GCA_902712375.1. Taxonomy (NCBI): domain Eukaryota; kingdom Viridiplantae; phylum Streptophyta; class Magnoliopsida; order Dioscoreales; family Dioscoreaceae; genus Dioscorea; species Dioscorea dumetorum. Next base: position 263,991 of record CACTHL010000893.1, read on the forward strand.
ACAGTACAAGTTCCTTTATCCAAAGAATACTCACACGATGTCATTGGGATTAAGGAGCCTTGGTTGGAGTTATCTATAAGCAATTTCGCTAAGATAAACTCTACAACCTACGGGAGGCTACTGGCACCCGGAACCTCCGGTGTACCGGTACAATGAGTCCCTCTTCATACTATGTGGATCTAATGCAAGAGCGCACCTCGCATAACCAAGCACAATCAATAAGATGAAATGCACAGTTTTCATGCAAATCACTACAATTAAGTACACAAAGTATGAAACCAAATAACACACCATGCAATCATTGAATTAAAAGTACAGCATCCAAAACAAGTATTCCTCCCAAGGTTCACCGGTTTCCCGGCGGCCTTGGGAGGTTTAGTTCGACATGAATAAGAAGGGAAGTTTGCACAAATAAGAATACATCAACAAGAAAAACCCAAAACTCCCTCTTGACCGTGTCAGCTAGGTTTGATGAAGAAACTTGCCGAATCCGCGTCAGCAAGCACTAGGATGATGATCCTCAAGTTCCACCATCTTCTCTCCCTTGATTTCACTTCAAAACGACCTCCTTTGATGAAGCGTTGAGCGTAGGGGTGTTTAGAGGCGTCGGTGGCCAAAAATCCCTCAGGAAAAGCCCTAATCGGGCCTAAATACCCCGACCAGTGTGCGGGCTGGTGTGCGCCCGCACACCTGTGTGCGGGCTGGTGCCCGGCCTCACACATGGCCGCACACCCTTCTGCCAAGGGTGTGCGGGCCGCACACAGCCCGCACACGGGCCTGAAAATGGGCCTGAATAGGCCCGTTTAGTGCAGGAGTGCTCGAATGACGTCCGGAGCTCGTTTAACGTTCGTTTCTTCGCTCCTTGGCCTCGATTTTCATGCTACAAATGCTCCTCCTACCATAGATGGCTCATAGATGCCCTGAAATAGAAAAACAAGAAAAATACATCAAAGGGCACCTGTTTGATACAATTAATGCATGAAAGTATAAGTAGTTCACCATTATAAAACGGTGCATTTAGATACTTATCAAATCACCCCCCACTTAAGGGTTTGCTTGTCCCCAAGCAAACAAACATGAAGAACAAGAGGAATTGATAAGTGGCTAAATACACAACCTCCGACTCAAGTGTAAGCATATAGCAGCACATGTAGAATTCTAGATGCTAAGCTACAACAAATAATAAAATTTCGAACCATTCCTTCGGCAAGATGATGTTGTGTGTGTGCAACCTTCTTGACTTGAATCCTTCTAACATAGATAGGAGAAAACGATACCCCAAGGACCACTTCTTAAAGCACATCACACCACTTGTAGTTCTAACGGACCTTGAAATGGTAGGGAACCCCATAATGAATTCACAAGGTACTTCTGTCTCTCCTCTGTACAAAATTGGCTTATTTTCCCTTTTTTTTTTTTTTTTTGACTAACATGAACTGTAATCTTCGTTTTGGAAAGGTGAATATGCCGATCGGACACCAAAAACCCAACTTATTTAGAAGGTTACATGTTCACATGAACATGCTCGTGCTTTTTAGCTTTTTGCTTAGGGACTGTAGCAGATACTGTAGCAATCACTGTAGAACTTACGGGAAAAATCGGCAACCTTCCAATGGTTCTATATGGGCATGTATACGGCCAGCATACCTGTCCGCATAACCCCCCCGACTGGGGCTTTTAAAAAGAAAAAAAGAAGAGAGAAGGAAAAGTTTTTGAGGAGAGAGACCTAGGGTTTTGGAGAGCTTCTTCTTCCAACTTCCGATCAAACCTTAGGGACGACGAGGGGAGCCATTCTAAGGTGGAAAACGACGGGGAGAACAAGATTTCGGCAAGATCTACTCCGAATTTCATCGATTGAGGAGGTAGAAGACAAGGGAAGCCACACCTTGAGTGGCGTCTTCGGAAGCCACTTCTTGAAGAATTCCAAACGTCATTCGGCCTCCGAATTTTGAGAGGGTTTTTCTATGTCTTTGTTGGTTGTTTTCATGATGGATATTGTTTGTGAACTTGAGATGAACACTTAAACCCCCAAAGTCACCGGATGTGGGTGAACATTGGGGGTGAACTTGTGTATTTTTAGATGCTTTGATTTATTTATGCTTTTGGTTGGTTTGTGAATCCTTGCTTGATGAGAATTATTGCCTTGATATGCATGAGAATCTTGTTTATCATTTCCTTGTTTCTACTAGGATTGCATGAACATTGCCCTAGTTGTAGACACATTCAAGCTTGGAAGGGAAGTCGTATAAGTATGCCGTGATCATGGGGTACTTGTACCCCTCCGTTTTAGGGTTGGCTTCTTTGTGGAGTTTTAACCCTAATTTGTGAAAGCCACTACTCTCTTTGCAATCATGGAAGGATGTGGGGTGGAAAGTGTTCTTCATCCACTACTTCTATTGGATTTGGGGTCAACACCGTGACCATCGGGTTGACTTAGCTTAGGGTTTTCTATCAGTCCAAATTGCCAAAAGCATGATGATAAACGTCTAAATATACGTATTTTATACGTATTCTATTGTATTATTTTATTATCTTTTTGATAAGTCGATGCCCTTTTTATAGTCTAAATCTCTTTATTTTGTGTTGCAGACCCTAATTGAGCTCAAGAACGTATTTAGGAAGAATTCGACACCAAATACGAGGTGAAATTTCCTGCAAAACTTTCTGGATGCCTCACGGGCAACCTCACGGCCGTGAGGCAGCCCGTGAGGAGTCGCGATTTCACCTTTTTAAAGGCTCCTAGTGCATCATGTTTGGGGACTCTTGGCCACCATTCTCCACCATCTTCACCTAGGGCTTCAAGGCAAGAGGAGAAGGCAGATCTGAGGAGGAAATCAAGGGGAGAAGAGGTTGTGCTATCAAGGAGAGGATCTAGGAGCTTGCCGGCGCGGATCCGACAAGTTCTCAACACCACCTTCTAGTCTTCATCTTAAGGGAGTTTGTTATGAGCTTTGTCTTGTACTTGTTATATTTCTTGCTTTCTCCTTTGTTGATGACGAACTAGACTCCCAAGGTCACCGGGCATCCGGTGAACCTTGGGATGAACTTGCTTTGTATGGAAGTTTTATATTTACATTTATGGTATGTGGTTTGGTTTGTGGTTCATGTTTTGTGTTCTTTGATGTGTTGTTTGGCATGAGAACTCTGCGATTCAACTTCTAGATTGTACTTGGTGCGTGACCATCGCCCTTGTACTAGACTCACATAGCATGGAAGGGATTCATGTATGAATACACCGTGACCATCGGGTATTTCATGCCCCTCCAACCATTAGGGCTGGACCTAGGTTGAGTATCGACCCTAATTAGAGGTTTTCCTAAGCGTAGTGCAATCGTAGGAGGATTTGGTCGGAAGAAATTCCGAGCCAATACTCGTACCGGATTAGGGGTCATCGCCGTGACCATCGGGGTGATCTACTGTTGGATATCTCTTGGCCCATCCACCATTGCCTGTGTAATTTTAGCACCCATCTAGCTTTAGTAGTCCTGAGGGGATCCTAGCCCGGGACCTCGCGCTTTCATTATTATTTGCTTCCTTAAATATGCTCATGTGGTGTGCCTGAGTCCATGTGTTTATAGTTATTTTTGTTAGTTTTCTTATCTTGTTTTAATTCTCTATCTTTGGTAGACTAGACAGTGCCGTCTAGGGGGAAGTAATAGCAGCTCTTGGGACCCCAGGGAATACGACCCTCTCACGCGTGCGTGAGAGGTATTACTTGACGACCCGTGCGCTTGCGGAACTCACCACATGATAACCTTAGCCTCCTTTGCACTTTAGTAGCCTCCTTGGTGAGCCACATCCGTGACCATTTTTCTACCTTGATCCGACCCCGTTGTGAGTTTCTTGCTATTTTCTTATTTAGAGTTTTAAATTTCTTTGCATTAAATTGCTTGCTTAAGCTTAACATGATTAGTTAAACAACAAGCAAAGAGTGAGTAAAGGTAGCTCTTCGGGCCCCCTTGGGAATACGACCCCTGTGTCACGCACAGGGTATTACTTGGCGACCCGTGCACTTGCGGAGTCTGTGTGTTACGCATACGACCAGAGGGTCACGAAGGTTATCATTTAATCCAATCTAGGTGTCCAAGGTCCAGGCTAAAAATTATGTGATGGTATGCCGTGAATTATCGAAATTCATTAAGTGCAAGGTTGTGTGCAAGGCTTAGCATCCATCATTATCCTACTTTATAGTATACTTAAGTATCATTGCCATCAATGGTTCCAATCATGCATCAATGTCATTTAAATTTCATCTATAAAACAGGCATGCATAGCAAATAACAAAGATTTTGACTTTAAAGAACAAAAGTGTATACATGCCACCCCCCACTTAAAGTTGTACATTGTCCCCAATGTACAAAATCAGCAGCTCAAAGAATATGATAAAATGTATAAAGCATAGATAAGGGGTTGGGGAGAACTTCCCTGAATCATAGTGGCAACGCGTGTCAAGATAGGATGAGTGGGCGTGGCGCTCCCTATGATCGTGGAGAGACGATAAGACAATGTCCATGTCTACCCCTGCGAGGTAGGACCAGACATTAGATCGAAACATCCATAATCATCACAGAAAATTTATTCAAGAAAACTACGGAAGGACAACGATAAGTAAGATCGGGGCTTGGAAGAGTTAAGCTCTTTCCCGCTGACTAATAGCACAAAAGCAGAGAAAATAATAGAAATAAACTGTGACAAACAACAAGAAACTCAAAACCAGGTGCCCTAGGAGTCGGTCTGTTGCCAGTGGTGCTGAGGTGTGTGGATGTGGAGTCGACGAAATTTGGTGTGGAAAACTAGAGATAGCATTTTAAGAGCTTAGATTGGAAACGTTTCAAACACCAAAATGTGGAAGAAGAGGGAGGAGAAGGAGGAGGGAGAGGCAAGGTGGTGAGGGAGCCAAAAGGAGGGGTATGGGTCGCAAAAAAAGGTGCGTTGCGGCCAAATCCGTGCGCACGGCCTGTCTTGGCTGTGTGCACAGCCCGCCTGAGATATGTGCGGCTCGGCGTGCGGGCGCACGCCAGGTCGCACGGCCTTCGGCCGTGCTTGTGCGGCCGGGTGTGCGGCCCGGCGGCCGCACACACCTGGCCGCACAGGCTGCCCGAGCCCCTGTCTTTGGGGCTGTGTGGCCGCACGCCCTCCGGCAAGTCTGTGCGGGCTGTAGCATGCCCGCACAGCCTCCAGAAGTGCTGAAGTAAGATTTTTCTCCTTAGTTTTTGATCCAAAAATGATTACACCAATGGATGAGTAACTTTTCAAAACATGTAACTGGTCGTGTGCGTAACACACCAACTCCGCAAGTGCACGGGTCGCCAATTAGTACCCTGTGCGTGACACAGGGGTCGTATTCCCAAGGGGGCCCGAAGAGCTACCTTTACTCACTCTTTGCTTGTTGTTTAACTAATCATGTTAAGTTTAAGCAAGTAATTTAATGCAAAGCCATTTAAAACTCTAAATAAGAAAATAGCAAGAAACTCACAATGGGATCGGATCAAGGTAGAAAAAATGGTCACGGATGTGGCTCACCAAGGGGGCTACTAAAGTGCAAAGGAGGCTAAGGTTATCATGCTTTTGGCAATCTGGACCGATAGAAAACCCTAAGCTTGGTCAACCCGATGGTCACGGTGTTGACCCCAAATCCAATAGAAGTAGTGGATGAAGAACACTTTCCACCCCACATCCTTCCATGATTGCAAAGTGAGTAGTGGCTTTCACAAATTAGGGTTAAAACTCCACAAAGAAGCCAACCCTAAAACGGAGGGGTACAAGCACTCGATGATCACGGTATACTTATACAACTTCCCTTCCAAGCTAGAATGTGTCTACAACTAGGGCAATGTTCATGCAATCCTAGTACAAACAATTAAATGATAAACAAGATTCTCATGTATATCAAGGCAATAATTCTCATCAAGCAAGGATTCACAAACCAACCAAAAGCATAAATAAATCAAAGCATCTAAAAATACACAAGTTCACCCCCATCCGGTGACCTTGGGGGTTTAAGTGTTCATCTCAAGTCCACAAACAATGTCCATCATGAAAACAACCAACAAAGACATAGAAAAAATCCCTCAAAATCCTGAGGCCGGATGACGTTTGGAATTCCTCAAGAAGTGGCTTCCGAAGACGCCACTCAAGGGGTGGCTTCCCTTGTCTTCTACCTCCTCAATCGATGAAACTCGGAGTAGATCTTGCCCAAATCTTGTTCTCGCCGTCGTTTTCCACCTTAGAATCGCTCCCATCGTCGTCCCTAGGGTCTCATCAAAAGTTGGAAGAAAAAGCTCTCCAAAACCCTAGGTTTCTCCCTTTTCTTCTCTTTTTTTTCCTTTTTAAAAGCCCCAGTCGGGGGGGTTATGCGGCCAGGTATACGGGCCGTATACCTGCCCGTATAGAACCATTGGAAGGTTGCCGATTTTCCAGTAAGTGCTACAGTGATTGCTACAGTACTGCTTCAGTGCTCGAGGCCCTAAAACGCCTTTTCCATGCCGATTTCTTCTCAAATCGCGTTGTCGAGCTCTCCTAAGCTTCTTTGTGCCTGAAACAAGAAAAATCCCCGATTAAACCATCAAAGGACATCGATTCAATAACAACACACATCAATAAAACACAATACATACGTATAAAATACGTACATTTAGACGTTTATCAAACATCCCCACACCTAAGCATTTGCTTGTCCCCAAGCAAACACACATGAGAAACAGGGCAAGAAGATAAACGGCTAAATGCATGACCTCAAGCTCAACAGTAAAGAACTCCACAAGCAGAGATGGACAGAAATCAAGAAGTGAGTTGTTCAATGAATAGTCAAGTAATGATATCTCTGTTTCATCCAAAGGGCTCATGTGAGTGTGTGCTAGCTCCTACCTTGACCTCCATATCCCGGATTACCCCAGGACAACCATTCACCCCACACAAGTTAAAAATAGTGTTAGACAGCTAAAAACCCTTTCAATTGTCAAGTAAGAATCTTTTGGTCTTTACAGAAAACTTTAACCTTGAGTGAAAGTAAACAGACAGGTTCCAGGCGATCAATAGGTTATTCAAGCACACTTTCATCTTTCTTTTTTTTTTCTTTTTTTTTTTTTTTTTCGAGTCCGTCTAACATAGCCAGTACACAAAACTTTTTCTTTTCTTTTTTTTTTCAATCTTTCAGATGGATGCACATGCTGGCCAGGCACAAGAGCCACCCAACTTACTTGATTACAGGCCACATATACGCATTCATGCTATTACCAGCAGAGGAATACTGACATAGACTCATTTTTCATCATTTACTCTTCTTTTTTTTTTCAAAAAAAATATAAATACATCCTATCTCATGTCGCCTGATAAACTCCTTGCTAAAAACTTCACTTAGGGTTAAAGCAAAAACAAGAGACATAAAAGTTCTTAAACAACCATTGAAAGTAGAGTTTAACAATCTAACACTAAAATCAACAAGATGGGTTGGTTAGAGTATCAAAGGTAGAAGTACAGTGAGCATGCATAAGTGTGCACTACAGATGAAATAGAACTACATTCAAGCACAGTAAAAGTACAACTCAAAACTATCAGTCTACCAAGCTAGGAAGTTCTTAACAGTGAAATCATACTATCATAGGTTGATCAAGCATGCAATGAAATAGGGTTTCCATCCCCACACCTAAAGTTGTACAATGTCCCCAATGTACATCAGTCAGCAGCACAAGGTGAAAAATAAACATATATATAATGAAATGCATGGGATGGAGAAAAGAAACTTCCCTGAATTGTTGGTGTACCAAGTACTTGTTCATTATGGACAGGGGGGAAGTAGCTAAATGAGAGTGAAGGAATGTGTAGCTCCAAGAAAAACTGATGCCCTGAAATGAACAAGAAGCTTATCACAAACCAAAGTTGTTTTAAATATCATATAAAATGGAGAGAAGCAAGAATCAAAATAAAGAGAGTTTTGTAAGTACAAGGCCTTTACTAACTCCAAAAGTACACACAATACAAACAATAAAAATAAAAAGTGTGCAGAAAAATAAACAGCAAGAAGTCGCAATAATAGCAAGATGCGGGTCTATGGATCTAGAGGGAAAGATGGTGCTGAATGGGTGGTCGCAGCGGAAACAGAGCCCGTAGATGAAGAAGATCCTCGCACAAGACTGAGTATCTCCTCCAAGTCGCGCTCCATACGGTGGTGGGCGGCAATGAGCTCCTGCTGTCCTCTCTCAAGACTCTGAATCTGAGAGCGGACCTCCTCACGAAACTCCTCAAAAATAACTCCATCATGTGATCGGGCCCCAGAGGGTTCGGCCTCTGACTCAGACTCTGTATCTGTCTCCTGTGAAGGCCCAAGATCCTGTCTTCGTGCTCCCTGAGTCTGTACCAAGCGAATCCTATCTCCTACTCGCTCAATGATGCCCATAGATACTAGTGTCTGTACTCCAAGCGGTGTCATGGAACCCACAATCTTCATTCCACGGGTCTGGTCCAATAAACCCATGCCTTTAATCAATCTAGTAATGAAAGGTCCGGCAAAGATAGCCCCAAGACGAGAATGTGTCCCCTGATGATAAAGTAGATCGGCCAAAAGGTGCCCCAAGTGTATAGGGTAGCGCTCAATAATGCTATAGAGGATCAACAAATCAGTTCTTGTCATTGCCCCTGTTGAGTCCTGTCGCCCCCCTATGCTCCTAGTCCATAATGCATGAATGTAACGGTGAGCAGGGTTCATCATTTGAGATGCCTTTCGACCCAGTGGGTTACTGGAAATTTTAGCCCAAAATGAATGGTAATCTGCCAGGTATGGGAGGTCACTAGGCAATCCTTGACAATCTGAAGTCCATGCATATGCTTCCGAGTAAATTCGCATGAAAACACAAAACTCTTCATGAGAAATGCGATGTTTCTTCCCGAGGACCCTGAATGAAATGTAGCTCGGTGTAAGCACACCCGCCTTTGTGATCTCAATCGTGCTTAATACTTCAAGTGTAAGCTCTCGGCAGGTAGGCTCCTCGATAGAAAAAAAATTGTCCCAAACGGCTTGTGAAATGTATCCCATAATGACGCCATCCAATTTCAATGTTCGTAACACCTCCCAATCTATCTTGCGCACGGCGCCAAAGCTTTTGCGGGATAAAATGGCGTATCTCATCTTGTGGTCATCATTAGAGAACCTTGGCTCACTCACGGCGGGTGGAGGATCGCTCCTCAACCATTTGGAAGACAATCTCTTGATTGACATACCTACAAGATGAGAGGGGAAGCATCAAATGAAGAATTAAGATCATTAACTCTCAAAAATTGAAGAAAAACAAGGAAACACCCAGTGCTACAGTAACTTCCGAAAATTTTGGCAAGAGTTCTCCTTAGAAAAGTAGCAAAAAAAAATGAATACAAAGCTTTAAAATCCCCAACAAGTGTTTCCCAAACATTCATCCATCATCAACTCAAAGATTGAAGTCAAAAAGAGCAAGAAACAATCATGGAAATAGTAAGAAACACAAACCTTGCCCTAGTGTGTGTGTAGAAGGATGAGTGGAGAAATCGGCTCAAAAGAAGTGTAAATCCTTGAAAAACCTTCACAAATTTGATTGCAAGGAGGAAGAGAGTGAGTTAATGCAAGAAAAATGAAGAAAAATGGTGGAGAAATGAAGGAGAAGTGAAGAGAAACTTTAGAGAAGGGTGAATAGTGAAAAAATAAAGGAGGGGCTGACTTTTTCTAAGTGGCCGAGCCTATGCGGGCAAGCATGCGGGCGCATGCTAGCCCGCATAGGGCTCGGGTTGGCTATGTGGGCTAGCATGCGGGCGCATGCTAGCCCGTATAGGTGCCCAGAGCCTCCCAAACTCAATTTTTTCAAGTTTTTTTTTTTTGTTTTTGAAGAGATCAAGCTATACACATGAAAGTTTTCCTCCAAACAATCATAAAAACACTCGAACAAAGCCGAAAACTCACATGAAATGATAAAACCATCAACCAAAAAGCAACAAAACTAAAAAAAACAACAAAGAACACAACAACCAAGCATTAGCAAATGATACAAAAACTAAGAAATATGATAAACAACACAACTAACACAACACACCAAAGAATAAAACTAAACCACACACTCAAAGAAAATACGAAAATACACTTGCAATGAATTTAAAAACTTGGGTTACCTCCCAAGAAGCGCTTGTTTTATGTCACTAGCTTGACATTGGTTACCTCGAATTCATGGGGGAGCAAATGGTGGAGACTTACCTCCATTCTTTGACAAGGAGTTGTTACCCGGGAAGTAGTGCTTTAGACGATGACCATTGACTTTGAATGTCCCATTTTTAGGGTTGTTTATCTCTACTGCGCCATAGGGAAAGACTTGTGTGACAGTATACGGCCCATGCCATCTCGATTTCAACTTCCCTGGGAGAAGTTTTAACCTGGCATTGAATAACAACACTTGATCTCCCTTTTTGAAGCACTTAGCCTGCTTGATATGTCGGTCATGATACTCCTTGGTTTTCTCTTTGTAATGCACTGAAGTTTCATAGGCTAAGGTTCTCCATTCATCTAATTCATTTAATTGAAACTTCATCTTGTGATCACAAAGGTGATAATCAAAGTTGAGATGCTTAATGGCCCAATATGCCTTGTGCTCCAGTTCAACAGGCAGATGACAAGCTTTTTCAAAGACCAATCTATATGGTGTGGTGCTGATAGGTGTTTTGTACGCTGTCCTATAAGCCCAGAGCGCATCATCAAGGTGATCTGACCAATCTTTCCTGTGATGACTAACAGTTTTCTCCAAAATTCGTTTCAACTCCCTGTTAGACACTTCCACTTGGCCATTAGTTTGAGGGTGGTAGGCGGTTGAAATTCTATGTGACACACCATAGCGTTTCAAAGTTTTTTCAAATTGTGAATTGCAAAAATGTGTGCCTCGGTCACTGATGATCGCCCTTGGAGTGCCGAATCTAGTGAACAATTTTTTTAGGAATTTTACCACCACTCTCGCATCACAGGTTGGGAATGCTTGCGCTTCTACCCACTTGGAGACATTGTCTACGGCCACGAGAATAAACTTATTGCCTTGAGAACTAGGAAACGGTCCCACGAAGTCGATCCCCCAAACATCAAAAATTTCACAAGCTTAATTCCAAGTTTGCGGCATCTCGTCTCTTTTGATATGTTACCCACGCGTTGACACCTATCACAGTGCTGCACAAGCATCTGAGCGTCATGGAATATCGTGGGCCAATAAAATCCTGCATCAAGGACCTTGCTCGCTGTCCTGTTTCCACTATAGTGCCCCCCTGCTGGGCCCGAGTGGCAATGCAACAGGATGTCATGTCCTTCTCTTGTTGAGACAGATCTCCTGACAATTTGATCAGAACAAGTCTTGAACAGGCATGGATCCTCCCAAGTATAATGCTTCAGGTGGGCAAAGAACTTCTTTCTTTATTGATGGGTAAGCGACTTTGGGAAAACCCCTGCTGCCAAGTAATTTGCGATATCAGCAAACCATGGTGTCTCATCCTCTTCCACTACTTGAATGCTACATAACTGCTCCCCAGGAAATGTGTCATCAATTTCTTTTCTTCCCAAGGTGTTATCATCAGGGCCCTCTAGGCGAGAAAGGTGATCTGCAGCCAAATTCTCTGCTCCCTTTTTATCCTTTATCTCTAAATCAAATTCTTGTAGCAGGAGCACCCAGCGAATCAATCGAGGCTTGGCATCCGATTTGTTCAGCAAGTACTTGAGTGCGGAGTGATCAATGTTGGTGGTGATCCCGCAAGCGCACTGGGTCGTCAAGGAATAAACCACTCGCGCACGCACGAGTGGGTCGTATTCCCAAGGGCCCTAGAATCTATCCTTACTTCCTTCTCGCAATATTGTCTAGCCGATCAAACTCGAGAGTAAAAGATGAAAATGCAAATACAAGAAATAAATGTAATTCAGAATGCTAAATAACCAGGGCAATAAAAGGGGGAAATCAAGGTGAGAAAGCGGTCACGGATGAGGATCCCCTCAGGGGCTACTGAAGTGTACAGGATGCTGGATTAACATGTAAATGGCTTGTTGGACCGAGAAAACTCTAGATTAGGTCAACCCGATGGTCACGACAGTTGACCCCTAATCCGGTACAAGTATTGAATACGGGCTCTACCCGTACAAATCCTCATACGATTGCAAAGGGCGAGGTGGTTTTCTCAAACTAAGGTTGAATCACAAACGAGTAATTAACCCTAGAATTGGAGGGGTACAAATACCCGATGGTCACGACGTATTTATACGTATTTCCCTTCCAAGCTTGGTGAGTCTAACACTAGGGCAATGGTCATGCAACCTAGTATTGGCTAAGTATGGATACACAGAGTTCTCATGCATACCCAAGCATTCAAGAGCACCAAACAAGAATCACAAACAAGTCTACAAACATTAATTAAAACTAAGCATCCAAAATACACAAGTTCACCCCCAAGGTTCACCTACATCCGGTGACCTTGGGGTTTAGTTGTTCATAATATCAAAATACATACTCAAAAGCATGAAAACAACTAAATAAAGCATGATCACTCCCTCAAAGATGAAAATGGAGTTCTGAAGACGCCACTCAAGAGGTGGCTTCCCTTGTCTTCAACCTTCCTTCAATGATGCCCTAGAGTAGGATCTTGCTCCCAAATGCACTCTCCTCCAAGATCTCGCCGTGAAAACGCCCTCAAAGCCCTCTTCCAAGCCGGATTTGATGATGATCGTGTGGAGCTCCAAGGAGAAGGCCAAGTCCCCCATCAAAATGCCCTAAAAACTCTTTTAAAACATGACATCGCGATGCCTTGCGGGTGGCCTTGCGGGCGCAAGGCTGCCCGCTAGGCATCCCGAGACTTTCTCAGTTTTTTTCTTACGGCGCTACAGTACCCTGCTACAGTCTGTTACAGTAATCGTGCTACAGTACCTATGCTACAGTTATGAAGCCCAAAAACGCAGTATTTGGTGTCGATTTCTTCATAAATACGTTCTTGAGCTTATTTTGCTTATTCCGGGCCTGTAACACAAGTAAAACAACTTTAAACAAGAAAATAGATAACAACTTAACAAAAAGAGAAAATAAAATATACGCAAGTACGTATAAAATACGTATATTTAGACGTTTATCAAACATCCCCACACCTAAGCGTTTGCTTGTCCCCAAGCAAACAAACATGAAGAACAGGGGCAAGAAGATAAATGGCTAAATATACGACCTCAAGCTCAAATGTACAGGACTTCACTAGCACAGATGGTTAGAAATCAGGAAGTGAGTTATTCAATGTATAGACAAGCAATATTAGCTCTGTTTCATCCAAAGTGTTCTTGTGAGTGTGTGCTGACTCCCACACTGACCTCCACACCCTGGATTACCCCAGGATGTCCATTCACCTCACACAAATTGAAGTTAGTGTTAGAAGTGCTAAAGACTCTCTCAATAGTCAATTAAAAATCTTCTGGTCTCCAAAACGGAACTTTAACATCAAGTGAGGATAGAACAGGTTTCAGGCGCACGAAAGGTGTTTTTTCTTCTTTTTTTTTTTCTTTTCTTCTTTTTTTTTTTCCGAGTCCGTCTAACGTAGACTGCACAAAAATCTTTCAGAATGATGCACATGCTGGCGAGGCACAAGAGCCACCTAACTTACTTAATTATAGATCTACATGTACACATTCATGTTTTTACAAGCAGAGGAATACTGATGATAAGTGCTTGCATGTACATATTTTTTGAGATGTTTTTCCATGCATGAGCATCACATTTTTCAGGTTATATTTCTCATTTCGTGTGTTTTTGTGTTCTTTCATGCAAATAGGGTTGTGAAGAAGATTTATGCAAAGAAAAGCAAAAATAGGTCATGATGGTACCGAGTGGAGTTCTTTTGTGCAAATACAAAGTTCAAGATGCAAATCGGGTCAAACAAGAGAGTATGTGCCAACTTCTAAAGGTTTCGAGATAATTTTTGTAGAAGGACACGAAGGCAGTCATGCTCGCTCGTTCTGATTTGATCGAAGATTTCAAAAGCTCTCCAAGGGTTTTTCGACATCAAGAAATGCCTCATGACCTACCACACGATCGTGTGTCCGTTCGTGTGGCCTCAACAGAAAAAACGGGCGAAATCGGGGACCTATAGATGCAGTTTTATAGAGGCTGAATTTCCACATGGGCATGTGGAATTTCCACACAGCCGTGTGGAATTTCCACATGGCCGTGTGGATTTTCATCATGGCCATGTGGATCCTCGATCTTTGCCATTTTAAAGGCCATTCTGAAGCGTTTTAAGTGGAACTTTTTCCTAATTTTGAGAGGAGGTTCGGCTAGGGTTTGAGAGGGTTTTTGCTGCGTTTTGGGGGCGTTTCTTCACCAATTTCAACACCGATTCCTTCCAAGGAGAGCTATTGGGGGAGCCTTCGACGACTTCGATTCGGCAAGGTGTGCCCTAGGCTTGGAGGAAGGATCCGTGGAGAAGAAGAAACAGCCCTCATAGGCCATCAACACAAAGCTTAAGGGGGTTTTCTTTATGGATTTCTTGCACTTATCTTCATTTATTTTGATGAACTTGTATTGCTCCATGGAGGGCTAAACCCCTAGTGGGTACTTGGACTTGTAAACCCTAGGTTTTCTATGTTTCATTGACTTTAATGCTTTTATTCAATTTGAGTTTAAATTTGAGTTTCAATCTTGTGTGCTTAATTGTTTCTCCCTTAGAGTGACACTAGGGTTGAGGGCTAATCGAATCATCCTTTTGACGAGTGACCATCACCATTAGGATTAGATTAACCAAGATTGAAGAGGGTCGACAAGGTGAGTTGAGAGGTAGCGACACGTCCCCTTTCCCCTCCGGTGTGGTTTTCCCTACTTTCTTATTCCAAGTATTACCTTCGATCTCAAAGAGAGTTAGGCGTTGAGAGAGGCCTTTCCGCCGGGACTTATTTGTGATTAGGGATCTTTCGCCTGGACCAAAGGGATTGATCTATAGTTGGGAATAGGGTTTACCGCTTGGAATCCCTATAGCGTAGCGCAGTCATACGTGGTGTGAGGTGTCGAGAGTCTTCTCTCCCCCGGGACCTCATAGGGGACTAGTCAAGGTTGACCTTAGATTTGGGACCTTGTATCTTTGGATTCCACGACTCTTGAAATCTCTATTGAGTAAAAGTATTTGAAGTCTTGCACTTGAAACAAGGAACCTAGGGGGAGCAGTGCCCGAGTACCCCATTCTTATCTCGATCTTTTCCTACACTCTAGCTTTAACTTTCAGTTCTTAATTTCTGTTTTGAACCACTTTTTAATCTCAACAAAAATCGGTTTTCTTTGGCTACCTAGCGAAGTGTTTTTGTTTCTATCGTCTACTCCCTGTGGATTCGACTACCCACCCGTTGGGTACTTTATTACTTCGACACCCGTGCACTTGCGGAACACACACGCAAGGGTGTGTCAAGTTTTTGGCGCCGTTGCCGGGGAGTTAGGCGTTTTAGGAACACTTATACTTTGTTTCGTTAGTCATTCGCTTTTTATTCTGTTCCACACTTCTTGTTCTTCCATTGTTCTGATTTTGTTTTCTTTTCTTGATTTCAGCTCCAGGTTATGCCCCATGAACACCCTTCGACATTAGTTGAAGGCGATCCAGAGATTGAGAGGAGATTACATAGACGGGGAAAACAACCTGAACAAGAACAGAATTATCAAGCTGAAATAGAGGTTGAATAGTCCGCAACCATGCCTGAACAGAATGAGCAACAGCGGACACTCTCGGACTATGCAAGACCTACCCCTCGTGGCACACAATCCAGTATCGTACGGCCACCAATTACAGTTCACAATTTTGAGATCAAGCCGGGTTTTATTCAGATGGTACAACAGTCCGCACAGTTCAATGGGTTAGCGGATGAAGACCCAAATAATCATATTGAGAATTTTTTGGAAGTGTGCGACATGCTCAAGATTAGTGGGGTTACAGATGATGCTATTCGGCTGAGGGCTTTCCCATTTTCCTTGAAGGGAAGAGCAAAGCAGTGGTTACAGTCACTTCCTAGAGCTTCAATTACTACGTGGGAGGAGATGGTTGAGGCCTTTCTTGCTAGATATTTCCCTCCCGGAAAATCTGCGAAGCTTAGGAATGAAATCTCTTCTTTTATGCAAATGGAATTGGAGTCTCTCTTTGAGACATGGGAGAGGTTCAAGGACCTCCTGCGGAAATGTCCCCAACATGGGTTTCCTGAGTGGATGATCATCCACACCTTTTACAATGGGTTGAACCCGAGCACAAGACAGTTACTTGACGCAGCAGCAGGAGGTACCTTAGGAAGCAAAACCCCAAAACCCCAGAAGCTGCCAGGCAACTCATAGAAGAAATGGCTATGAATAGTTATCAATGGAATGCTCGTGATAAGAAGAAGGTAGCCGGTCTTCATGAAATCGATCTTTGTCACTTCCTTAGCAGCTCAAGTGGAAGCATTGAGCAAGAAGCTAGACACTCTAACTTCTTCAAGAGTGGCAGCGGTGATGAACTGTGATGGTTGTGGAGGTGGACATGCCTCATCTGATTGCCCTATTTCTGTGAGTGGTGCAGCCCCTGTGGAGCTGGTAGACTTTGTGGGTAATGCAGTAAGAGGACAAGGTAACCCTTACAGTAGCACTTTCAATCCAGGGTGGCGAAACCACCCGAATTTTTCTTTGAGTAATCCGGGACAGGAAAGACCTCTTGCACCACAAGGATTTCAGCAACCACAGCTTCCAAACTTGGAGAATCGAGTTTCAGGTCTAGAGAATCGGATGACAGATCTAGAAAAAGCACTGACTAGATTCATCCAGTCATCTGACACACGCTTTCAGGGTGTAGAGACTACACTTCGCAACCATACTGCGTCCTTGCATAATCTAGAGAATCAGGTTGGACAAATTGCGAAGTCGTTATCAGAGAGACCTCAAAGAAGCTTTCTTAGAAATACAGAGACAAGTGTAAGAGAGCAGCTAAAAGCAATCACTTTGAGGAGTGGTCGCGACATTGAGAGTAAACTTCCAGCTGAGAAGGTTGCACATGGTTCGCCTCTGGGGAAAGAGATTGAGGGGAAGAGTAAGGAGAAGGAGGGGGTTCCCACACCTTACAAACCAAGGATCCCCTATCCTTCAAGGTTGAAGAATGACCACAATGAGGAGCAATACTAGAAATTTTTGGGCTTATTCAAGCAGCTGCACATCAACATTCCATTCGTGGAGGCATTATCACAAATGCCTCGCTATGCGAAGTTCTTGAAGGACCTCTTGAGCAATAAGAGGAAGCTGGAGGAGAGTGCAGCGGTGATCTTAGATGCATCATGTTCAGCAATATTGCAGAAGAACATGCCGAACAAGAAGAAGGATCTTGGGAGTTTCATCATCCCTTGCAATATTGGAAATTTAGGTGAAGAAAAGGCATTGGCAGACTCAGGGGCTAGTATTAATGTGATGCCTTACACTTTCTTCCAAAAGTTGGGTTTGGGAGAACCAAGACCCACTCGGATGACGCTTCAATTAGCTGACCGTTCAGTTAGACATCCGAGGGGCATTATTGAAGATACACTTATTAAGGTTGACAAGTATATCTTCCCTGTAGATTTTGTGGTTCTTGATGTGGATGAGGATGTCGACGTACCATTGATACTTAGGAGGCCGTTCCTGCGCACTTCCAAGGCTCTTATTGACATGGAGGGCGGAGAGATGACATTGAGGATTGGAGACGAGAAAGTGACCTACCGCCTTGCAGAAGCCATGCGACATTCTCTTGATTTTGATGATACGTTATATTTTCTTGACACCACTGATGAGTTAATTGATGATTGTGTACAGGAATCACTATGTCTAGACCCATTAGCGGAATTACTAGAGCAAGAGATGGACGTTGCTGAGGTATCACCATTTGATCTAGTGGATATGGAAGAACCTTCCCCAGGCATAGTCAATACGTTTGTCAAAAAGTTGAAGAGAGTGAGACATCGCCACAAGAAACAACCGAATAATTCTACGAATGAACAGTCGAAGGCTAAGAGCGATACCCCTTCAGTTGGTAACAACTCCTATTACTCGTCCTCTAACTTGAAGAATTTTTGTTTGATAAACGTCTAAATATATGTATTTTATACGTACTTGTGTATAGTTTATTCTCTCTTTTTGTTAAGTTGTTTTCTATTTTCTTGTTTAAAGTTGCTTTACTTGTGTTACAGGCCCGAAATAAGCTCAAGAACGTATTCCTGAAGAAATCGACACCAAATACGGCGTTTTTGGGCTGCATCACTGTAGCAGTACTGTAGCGAAATTACTGTAGCATGATTACTGTAGCACTGAAAGAAAAAATTCCTGAGAAACTCTCTTGATGCCTTGCGGGCAACCTTGCGCCCGCAAGGCCACTCGCAAGGCATCGCGATGTCTTGATTTAAAAGACTTTTTTAGGGCATTTGAAAGGGAGTTATTCTATTTCCTGGGAGCTCCACACCACCATCATAAAATCTGGCTTGGAGGAGGGCTTTGAGGGCGTTTTCACGGCGAGATCTTGGAGGAGAGTGCGTTTTTAAGCAAGATCCTACTCTAGGGCATCATTGAAGGAGGGTTGAAGACAAGAGAAGCCACCTCTTGAGTGGTGTCTTCGGAACTCCATTTTCGTATTTGAGGGAGTGATTATGCTTTCTTTAGTTGTTTTCATGCTTTTGAGTATGTATTTTGATATTATGAACAACTAAACCCCAAGGTCACCGGATGTAGGTGAACCTTGGGGGTGAACTTGTGTATTTTGGATGCTTGGTTTTAATTAATGTTTGTAGACTTGTTTGTGATCCTTGTTTGGTGCTTTTCAATGTTAGGGTATGCATGAGAACTCTGTGTATCCATACTTAGCCAATACTAGGTTGCATGACCATTGCCCTAGTGTTAGACTCACCAAGCTTGGAAGGGAAATACGTATAAATACGCCGTGACCATCGGGTATTTGTACCCCTCCAATTCTAGGGTTAATTGCTTATTTGTGATTCAACCTTAGTTTGAGAAAACCACCTCACCCTTTGCAATCGTATGAGGATTTATACGGGTAGAGCCGTATTCAATACTTGTACCGGATTAGGGGTCAACTGCCGTGACCATCGGGTTGACCTAATCTAGGGTTTTCTCGGTCCAACAAGCCATTTACATGTTATTCCAGCATCCTGTACACTCCAGTAGCCCCTGAGGGGATCCTTATCCGGGACCGCTTTCTCACCCTGATTTCACACTTTCTATTGCCTTGGTTATTTAGCTTTCTGATTTGCATTAATTTCGTGTATTTGCATTTTCATCTTTTACTCTCGAGTTCGATCAGCTAGACAATATTGCGAGAAGGAAGTAAGGATAGATTCTCGGGCCATTGGGAATACGACCCACTCGTGCGTGCACGAGTGGTTTATTACTTGACGACCCCGTGCGCTTGCGGGACAATCACCAAGCTTTTGGCGCCGTTGCCGGGGACCCTCGAGAAATATTCGGAAAACTTTTAGCGTGTTGATTTGGCTATTGTTTTGTTGTTTTTTTGCCATTCTTATTTATATTCCGTTATTTTATTCCCTGCATTTTTCCTGTTTGTTTTTCTTCAAGTTTTGACGCTCGCCTTGAATTTTCTTGCGAGGTACCTATCTTATGACACGAGCGAGTCACACAAATTTGGTTGATCCTGACGACGAGATTGAACGAACCTTGCATTAACGTTTGAGAGAACTTACTGAAAGCTCACGGCAACAAGAAATTCTGGTCGAATCTAGTGAGCCTACTGTCATGGCCGAGCCAAGAAGAACCCTATCTGATTATGAAAGGCCACAGTTCACTGGGGACGAGTTCAGTGTGTTGGTTCCTACTGTGCCAGCAAATAACTTCGAAATAAAAGCAAGCACAATTGGGATGGCGCAAAACTCAGTTCAGTTTGATGGTCTGGCTGATGAAGACCCACATGCCCACTTGTCCAAGTTCCTTCAGATATGCTCAACCTTCAAGATCAATTCAGTTTCTGATGATGCAATAAGGCTGAGATTATTTCCTTTTAGTTTAAGGGGAGCAGCATATAGATGGCTTACTTCTTTGGCTCCGGGATCGATCACTTCATTGAAGGAAATGGTGGAGAAGTTTCTTGCCCGATATTTTCCACCAAGCAAGGCAGCGAGGTTAAGGCAAGAAATATCAGCATTTCGACAAGGAGATTCTGAGACCCTATTTGAAGCTCATGAAAGATTTAAGGATCTTCTAAGAAGATGTCCTCATCATTGGTTCCCTGCTTGGATGAGGGTGCAGACATTCTGTAATGGATTGAATTATGCTACAAGGCAGCTCATTGATGCAGTAGCAGGAGGATCTTTGAGTAACAAACTCCCGGAAGAGGCTGAAGCATTGATTGAAAACATGGCTAGTAACTTAGGT
Source organism: Dioscorea dumetorum (assembly GCA_902712375.1). NCBI lineage: Eukaryota > Viridiplantae > Streptophyta > Magnoliopsida > Dioscoreales > Dioscoreaceae > Dioscorea > Dioscorea dumetorum. The sequence goes on from CACTHL010000893.1 coordinate 284,372, forward strand.
TTCGGGCTCCTAAAAAGAGTGTTTCCTAAGCCAAAAGCTAGCAAAGCACGAGCATGTTCATGTGAACTTGTTATCTTCTAAATAAGTTGGGTTTTTGGTGTCTGATCGGCATATATACCCTTCCAAAATGAAGATTACAGTTCATGTTAGTCAAAAAAAAAAAAGCGCCAATTGTGTATAGACGAGAGACAGAAGTGCCTTGTGAATTCATTAGGGGGTTCCCTACCATTTCAAGGTTCGTTACCGCTTTAAGTGGTGTGATGTGCTTCAAGAAGTGGTCCTCGGGGTGTCATTTTTCTCCCTATCTAGGTTACAAGAACCCAGGTGAAGAAGGTTGCACACATACAGCATCATCTTGCCGAATGAATGTTTCGAAATTTCCTTTATGGTTGTAGCTTAGCATCTAGAGTCTTACACTTGCTATTGTATACTTATACTTGAGCCGGAGGTTGTGTATTTAGTCACTTATCAATTCCTCTTGTTCTTCATGTTTGTTTGCTTGGGGACAAGCAAACCTTCAAGTGGGGGGTAGTTTGATAAGTGTCTAAATACACCGGTTTGTAACGGTGCATTACATGTACTTTCATGCATTATTTGAATGAAACCGGTGCCCTTTGATGTGTTTTTCGTGTTTTTCTATTTCAGGGCATTTACGAGCCATCTACGTGAGGAGGAGCATTTAGAGGATGAAAATCGAGGCCAAGGAGCGAAGAAACGAAGGTTAAACAAGCTCCGGACGTCATTCGGGCACTCCTACACGAAATGGTCAGTTTGAGAGGACCATTCAGACCCTCGAGGACATGTTGAGGGCTTGTGTGATAGATTTCCAAGGGAGTTGGGAGCAACATTTGTCATTAGTGGAGTTTGCCTATAATAATAGCTTCCAAGCAAGCATTGGTATGGCTCCGTATGAAGCTTTGTATGGAAGAAAGTGCAGAACTCCTCTTTGTTGGGATGAAGTGGGAGAAAGGAAACTTCAAAGTGTGGAGTTGATTGATCGAACGGTTGAGAAAGTAGCAGTGATTAGAGGTAGATTGAAAACAGCTCAAGACAGACAAAAGAGTTATGCCGATAACCGTAGAAGATTTTTGGAGTTTCAGGTTGGGGATAAAGTATTCTTGAAGATTTCTCCTTGGAAAGGGGTAATTCGGTTTCGTGGATGGGGAAAGTTGAATCCCCGATATATAGGTCCATTTGTGATCCTAGAGCGGATCGGACCGGTGGCATACCGATTAGAATTACCGCCTGAGTTGGAGAAGATTCATAATGTGTTCCATGTTTCCATGTTGAAGAAGTATATCCCTGACCCTTCTCATTGTCTTGAAGCTCCGCCAGTAGAGTTAAGAGAAGATTTGAAATTTGAAGTGCAACCGGTAGAGATCCTTGATTCTCAAGTGAAAACTCTTCGGCGAAAGATTATTCCTATGGTTAAAGTGCTTTGGAGAAATGATGTGGTAGAAGAGGTAACTTGGGAACCTGAAGAAGTGATGAAGAGCAAGTATCCCCTTTTGTTTGAATCTTGAGGTATGCCAAAAATTTCGAGGCCGAAATTTCTTTAAGGGGGGTAGGTTGTGGAAGTTCGACCTTTTTCGCTTCTCTTGTGCTTTGTTTCTTGTGTAGAAGTTGTGTGTTTAAGTTTTTGTCGAGTTTTATTTTTGTTGGAATCTTAGTTAAGGTCTTTTTGAGAGGTTAAAAGATGCGGGAAAAGTGTTTTAAAAGGCGTTAGCAAGGAAGGGACCTTGCGGGCACTTAGTGTGCCCGCAAGGAGCCAAAAAAGAGGCATTGCGGCCTCCCATGCGCCCGCATGGGAGCCCGCAAGGACCCCCGGCCAGAAGTGCATGCGGGCTCCCATGCGGGCGCATGGGAGACCGCATGGCTTCCTGGTTGAGGCCTCGCGGCCTCCCTTGCGCCCGCAAGGGAGCCCGCGAGCCCTCCCGCGTTTTGGGGCCTATTTAAACCGTTTTCAAACTCAAAGGGCCTTTATAAGACCCCATTTCCCTCTCTTTTTCTCCCCATCTTGAATCCTCATTCTCCCCTCCATTAGATCTTCATTCTTGAGCTCCAAGAAAGAAGAAAGGTGTTCATCTTCCCCTCTTCTCCATTGGTGATGATTCTCCTCTAGTTCTAGCAAAGTTTGAGGTGGGTTTTCTTCTCTTCTTCAACTCCTTGATTCTTGTTTTTCTTGGATGGTTAATGGCTTCAAGAAGGTGGATCTAAAGGCAAGGGTAAAGATCAAGTAGGCGAGTGATCCATGATGCGTCTCCGTAACAACACAACAGGGTGATGTGTGTCAACCCCTTGCGTTACCGCAAGTGCACGGGTCGTCAAGTAATAAAAGTGGACCCAAATGGTCGGGTTGTCGAACCACAGGGAACAGAAGTACTAGTAATAGCCCCTCTTTTGTTATCTAGCCTAATGACTGTAGGGTGTGATGATCTAATGGCCAACACTAAGAGTGTCACCACAAGTGCGCAGGAAGTAAGAAGGAAAAGAGTTCTCAATCAATAAAAGTGAGGTATCCGGACAATGCTCCCCCTAGGATTCGGGTGTTGGATGTAGATTACAAGTGTTTCTAAACGAAAATAATGAGTCGTGGGTATCCAAAGGTATAACGGCCCCTGCCTCCAGGTCGCCGATAACTAGTCCCCTACGAGGTCCCGGCGGAGAATTCTCTCGACGCCTCACACCACATATGACTGCTTAAAACTCTAGGGATCCCAAAGATATAACCAATTCCTAAAAGTAGATCTAACCCTGCCTCCAGGTGAAAGATCCCTAACCCCCTACGAGGTCCCGGCGGAGAATTCTCTCGACGCCTCACACCACATATGGTTGCTTGACACTTAGGGAATATGGAGATAGGAAATATCTGTCGGAAGGGAAAGGGGACACTCCGCTATCTCACGGCTCACCCTCTCAACCCTCTTTACTCTTGGCAATTCTAAACCTAGCGGTGATCTCTCTCTTCACTAGATTGAATAAAACATGCAAGGCAATTAATAATGAAATCAAAAGCACAAACAAGCATTAAGAACTCAAGAGTAAAACTCAAATTGATAAATTCGAATAGAAACACAATGTAAATCTAATGAAAATAAGAATCCTAGGGTTTACATGTCCGAATACCCTCTAGGGGTTTAGCTCTCCATGGAGCGAGTCACAAAACAAATAATAAATTCAGAAATAAGTTCCAAAGACATAAAGAATAACCCCCTTAAATCCGTGATGATAGTCTTGATGGGTAGTTTCCACGTCTGGATTGAATCCTGATAAACGTCTAAATATACGAATTTTATACGTACTTGTGTATAGTTTATTCTCTCTTTATGTTAAGTTGTTTTCTATTTTCTTGTTTAATGTGGTTTTACTTGTGTTACAGGCCCGAAATAAGCTCAAGAACGTATTCATGAAGAAATCGACACCAAATACGGCGTTTTTGGGATTCATCACTGTAGCAGTACTGTAGCAGGGTACTGTAGCTCTGAATGGAAAAATCCTTGAGAAACTCTCTGGATGCCTTGCGGGCAACCTTGCGCCCGCAAGGCCACCCGCAAGGCATCGCGATGTCTTGATTTAAAGGGCTTTTCTAGGGCATTTGAAGGGGAGCAAGTCTTCTTCCTTGGAGCTCCACACAACCATCTAAAAATCCGGCTTGGAGGAGGGCTTTGAGGGCGTTTTCACGGCAAGATCTTGGAGGAGAGTGCGTTTGGGAGCAAGATCCTACTCTAGGGCATCATTGAAGGAGGGTTGAAGACAAGAGAAGCCACCTCTTGAGTGGCGTCTTCGGAACTCCATTTTCGTATTTGAGGGAGTGATTATGCTTTCTTTAGTTGTTTTCATGCTTTTGAGTATGTATTTTGATATTATGAACAACTAAACCCCAAGGTCACCGGATGTAGGTGAACCTTGGGGGTGAACTTGTGTATTTTGGATGCTTGGTTTCAATTAATGTTTGTAGACTTGTTTGTGATCCTTGTTTGGTGCTTTTGAATGTTAGGGTATGCATGAGAACTCTGTGTATCCATACTTAGCCAATACTAGGTTGCATGACCATTGCCCTAGTGTTAGACTCACCAAGCTTGGAAGGGAAATACGTATAAATACGCCGTGACCATCGGGTATTTGTACCCCTCCAATTCTAGGGTTAATTGCTTATTTGTGATTCAACCTTAGTTTGAGAAAACCACCTCACCCTTTGCAATCGTATGAGGATTTATACGGGTAGAGCCCGTATTCAATACTCGTACCGGATTAGGGGTCAACTGCCGTGACCATCGGGTTGACCTAATCTAGGGTTTTCTCGGTCCAACAAGCCATTTACATGTTAATCCAGCATCCTGTACACTTCAGTAGCCCCTGAGGGGATCCTTATCCGGGACCGCTTTCTCACGCTGATTTCACACTTTCTATTGCCCTGGTTAATTAGCATTCTGAATTGCATTTATTTCTTGTTTTTGCATTTTCTTCCTTTACTCTCGAAATTAATCGGCTAGACAACATTGCGAGAAGGAAGTAAGGATAGATTCTCGGGCCCTTGGGAATACGACCCACTCGTGCGTGCGCGAGTGGTTTATTACTTGACGACCCCGTGCGCTTGCGGGACAACCACCAAGTTTTTGGCGCCGTTGCCGGGGACCCTCGAGAAATATTCGGAAAACTTTAAGCGTGTTGATTTGGCTTTTGTTTTGTTGTTTTTACCATTCTTGTTTATATTCCGTTATTTTATTCCCTGCATTTTTCCTGTTTGTTTTTCTTCAAGTTTTGACGCTCGTCTTGAATTTTCTTGCGAGGTACCTATCTTATGACACGAGCGAGTCACACAAATTTGGTTGATCCTGACGACGAGATTGAACGAACCTTGCATCAACGTTTGAGAGAAGTTACTGAAAGCTCACGGCAACAAGAAATTCGGGTCGAATCTAGTGAGCCTACTGTCATGGCCGAGCCAAGAAGAACCCTATCTGATTATGAAAGGCCACAGTTCACCGGGGACGAGTTCAGTGTGTTGGTTCCTACTGTGCCTGCAAATAACTTCGAAATAAAAGCAAGCACAATTGGGATGGTGCAAAACTCAGTTCAGTTTGATGGTCTGGCTAATGAAGACCCGCATGCCCACTTGTCCAAGTTCCTTCAGATATGCTCAACCTTCAAGATCAATTCAGTTTCTGATGATGCAATAAGGCTGAGACTATTTCCTTTCAGTTTAAGGGGAGCAGCATATAGATGGCTTACTTCTTTGGCTCCGGGATCGATCACTTCATGGAAGGAAATGGTGGAGAAGTTTCTTGCCCGATATTTTCCACCAAGCAAGGCAGCTAGGTTGAGGCAGGAAATATCAGCATTTCGACAAGGAGATTCTGAAACCCTATTCGAAGCTCATGAAAGATTTAAGGATCTCCTAAGAAGATGTCCTCATCATGGGTTCCCTGCTTGGATGAGGGTGCAGACATTCTGTAATGGACTGAATTACGCTACAAGGCAGCTCATTGATGCAGCAGCAGGAGGATCTTTGAGTAACAAACTTCCTGAAGAAGCTGAAGCTTTGATTGAGAACATGGCTAGTAACGAATGTCACTGGAGTACTAGACAGAAGCCAGTTCGAGCAGCAGGACTGTATGAGGTGAGCGAGACTACCGCCTTAGCGGCAAGAGTGGAAGCCCTGAACAAGAATGTTATTGACAACAATGCTAAGGTTGAAGCTTTAACACAGAAACTTGATCAATTCATGTTGGGTTCCAGTTCAAGCTCAAAGGCAGTGATGTCATGTGAAACATGTGGAGCTGGGCATGCAACAAGCCAATGCCCCATTCTTGTTACTCCCCCTGCACAAATGGAGTCAGTTGACTATGTCAGTGGAGGTCAGAGAGGACCGGGTAATCAATATGGCAATACATATAACACGGGGTGGAAGAGCAATTCAAACTTCTCGTGGAACCAAGGCCAATCACAACAAAGGCCACCCCAACCTCAAGGTCCTCAGTATCAACCTCCTCAACAACAGGAGAGAAAATACACAACTGAAGATGTCCTGGCTAGATTCATGATTAACACCGAATCAAGATTTGTGGCCCAAGATAAGAAATTTGATGAATTTGGTGCTGTTCTGAGAAATGTGCAGGCCTCTATTCAGTCTTTAGAAAATCAGGTCCGACAACTTGCTAGAGTGCAAGCAGAACGTCCCTCGGGCAGTCTGCCAAGCAACACTGAAAGCAACCCGAGGGAACACTTAAAAGCTGTAACACTGAGAAGCGGGAGACAGTTGGAGGCAAGGGCCGAGGAGAGCCCAAGTGCTTCTAATGACGGGGTAGCCATTCGGGAAGACCCCAATGTGATTAAAAACACAAGTGAAGAAAAAGGGAAGAAACTTGATGATGATGCTTCAAATTCCTCCACTCATAAAAGCCCCGAATACAAGCCTGTGGTGCCATATCCCTCAAGGCTCAAGCAAGACAAGGATGAAGCCCAATTTAAAAGGTTCCTCCACATGTTCAAGCAGCTTCATATTAACATTCCTTTGCTCGAAGCTCTATCTCAAATGCCTAAATATGCCAAATTCATGAAGGACCTCCTTACTAACAAGAGGAAGTTGGAGGATCTAGACACAGTGACACTTACGGGAACCTGTTCAGCTGTAATTCAAAAGAAATTGCCAAAGAAATTGACAGACCCGGGGAGCTTCATCATACCCTGTGTACTAGGTGAGGGGATGCAAGAAAATGCTCTGGCCGACTCAGGAGCCAGTATAAACGTGATGCCATATAATCTATTCCTGAAGTTGGGGCTGGAGGATTTAAGACCCACGCGAATGACCCTCCAGCTTGCAGATCGCTCAGTGAGAAGACCAAGAGGAGTTGTCGAGGACGTTCTTGTGAGGGTTGATAAACTCATCATTCCGGTGGACTTTGTGATACTAGACGTGGATGATGATGTAGAGGTCCCATTGATCCTTGGCCGCCCTTTCCTCAACACCGCGGGAGCCCTAATTGATGTTAAGGGAGGGAAGATGACACTGAGAGTGGGGGATGAACAAGTTGTCTTCACTCTTCCAGAGGCTATGAAGCACACATTAGATCATGATGATGCTTTATATTTCACAGATGTAACTGACGTAATAATTTCTGATTGTGTGCAGGAAGTCCTTGCTGTGAACCCCTTAGATGAATACTTAGAAGGAATCAAGGACGAAAAAACTGAAGTAAGGGACTCCTCGCCTTTGCCAACACCACAGATAGCCCAAGTAGAAGTCGTATCACCTCCGCATCATAAGAAAAAGGGAAATTTGAAGAAGGCATGGCGAAAGGTGAATGCAAAAATGAAGAAAAGCATGAGTATCTCCACGTTACCACCGAGTGAGGTAGACCGCCTATATTTTGAAAATGAAGGTAAATTTTGCATTTTCTCGTGTCTTTCCATGAACTTTCCAGGTAACAACCCTCCGCAAAGAAATGGAGGTAATTCTCCACCATTTGACCCACCATGAATCAAGGTATGATAAGTCGAGCTAACGACTTTAAACAAGCGCTTCTTGGGAGGCAACCCAAGCTTTTAAAATTCCTTGCACTCTAGTTTTCGTATTCTTTAATTTGGTAGTGGTTAGTTGTTGTCTTTGTTTTAGTTATTTTGTTCTTCTTCTTTGTCATTTCTTTGTTGCTTGATGTTGGGATTCTTTGAGTTGTTTGATGTGTTGATGCCATGAAGCTTGCTTCTTGTGTGTTTATGGGATTATATCGGCTTTGTTTTCATTGTTTTTAGGGTTTAAAAGAGGTTATGTTGATGCTAAACAAGTTTAGAGCCGTTTTATGACCGTTAGAGAGGGTTTTGGTCGGATTTGGCAAGCTTGCGGGCAAGCTTGCGCCCGCAAGCTTGCCCGTGAACCATCCAGAGGGGCCTTGCGGGTGGGCTTGCGCCCGCAAGCCCAACCGCAAGGCTTCCCGAGGATCCTTGAGGGCAACCTTGCGCCCGCAAGGCCACCCGCAAGGATGCCCGATAAAAGCCCTAAAAAGGCTTCTTCCCAACTCTTTCTCTCATCTTCACACTCCCATCTTCTTCCTCTCATTTCTCACTCATTTCTCCACCAAATCACCTCATTTTTTTTGCTCTAAATCACTCTCATCCTCCTCTAAACTCTTTTGTGGAAGGATTTTGGAAGATTACAACCTTTTCAAGCCGTTTTAAGCTTTTGATTCATCCCTCATACTCTAGGGTTAAGGTTTGATTTTCATTCTTATATCTTGTGTTTTAATGAATTGTGGGGATGTAATCTTTGTGTTTTTGGTTCTCTTTGTTTAATATAGCATTGTGAGATTGGTTTTGCATGATTGTAGAAATTTTTGGCTACTTTTTCAAGCAAAACTCTTGCCAAAATTTCTCGGAGTTACTGTAGCAATGAACCATTCTCCTTAATTTTCATTCCATGAAGCCTCAATTTCTTTAAAATTTGGTTTAATGGTGTCCCCTTGGTCTTGTAGGTATGAGGACCAAAAAAGTGGCTCATAAGAGGACACGGAGAGACCGTTCTCCGCCCGGCGACGGACCACGATTTCGAAAGGACGATCACAAGACCCGATTCGCCCTTTTGTCAAGGAAACATTCGACACCATACGAAAAATTGATTGGAATGTTTTGAGAGCCTTGGGGTTAGATGAAGTCATCTTGGAGCTTATCTCTCATGATGGGTGGGACAAATTGTTCTCCATTGAAGAACCCACCTACAAAGAGCTCACATTAGAAGTCTTAAGCTCCATTGAAGTTGCAAAACAATGGTGTGCCGGCCGACCAAGTGTGATTACATTTCAAGGCACCACCTCCGCAGCTACCACCTGTGCTGCATCATCACGGCCATCTGACTCTTAGACTCCCAGCATCACGGCACTTGTTGTTGTTCTTGTTGTTCTTTTTATTTATTTTGCTGCTCTTATTGTTGTTTGCGTTAGTGTTACTTTTTAAGTTAGTTAGGGTTCCGACCCTACTAAACTTTCTCTGTTTATTTTGCACTTTCTGTTTTTGCACTCTTCTCTATCATTTTCATTCTGGAGTTGTGATAAGTGTTCTGTCTTTTTCCAGGAATTCCTTTAGGAATGCTTCACACTCAAAGCCCTCACCAAATGGACCTCCCCAGTCCACATGCATGTCATCGACAGATTGGGGAAGTTTCTTACTCCATCTTTTAATTCTTGTTATATTTATTTCCCACCCTGTACTGCTGATTTATGTACATTGGGGACAATGTACAGCTTTAGGTGTGGGGATGGAGTATTTATACTGTATTGCATGCTTGTATTTTACCTATGATAGCTATGATCTTTTTGTTAAGGATTTCCTAGCTTGGTAGAATGACAAGTAGTGAGTTGTACTTTACATGTGCATGAATGTAGTCTTGTTTCATCCTTAGTGCATATTTATACCTGCTCACTATAACCCCAATTTTGACGCTCTAACCCATCTTATTGATTTTTGTGTTAGGATGTTAAATTTTTCTTTCAATAGTCCTTTAAAAACTTTTGAGTCTCCTGTTTTTGCTTTAACCCTCAGTGAGGTTTTTAAGTGAAGTTTTTAGCAGGTTTGATCAGGCGTTGTAAAAAAAAAAAAAAAAAAAAAAAAAAAGAGAGTCTATGTCAGTATTCCTCTGCTTATAAAAGCATGAATGCGTATATGTAGATCTGTAGTCAAGTAAGTTGGGTGGCTCTTGTGCCTGGCCAGCATGTGCATCCTACTGAAAGATTTTTGTGCAGTCTACGTTAGCCTGAAACCTGTTCTATCTTCACTCTTGATGTTAAAGTTCCTTTTTGGAGACCAGAAGATTTTTAATTGACTATTGAGAGGGTCTTTAGCATTCCTAACACCAACTTCAATCTGTGTGAGGTGAATGGACATCCTGGGGTAATCCAGGGTGTGGAGATCAGTGTGGGAGTCAGCACACACTCACGATGACACTTTGGATGAAACAGAGCTGATATTGCTTGTCTATACACTGAACAACTCACTTCCTGATTTCTAACCACCTGTGCTAGTGAAGTCCTGTACATTTGAGCTTGAGGTCGTATATTTAGCCATTTATCTTCTTGCCCCTGTTCTTCATGTTTGTTTGCTTGGGGACAAGCAAACGCTTAGGTGTGGGGATGTTTGATAAACGTCTAAATATACGAATTTTATACGTACTTGTGTATAGTTTATTCTCTCTTTATGTTAAGTTGTTTTCTATTTTCTTGTTTAATGTGGTTTTACTTGTGTTACAGGCCCGAAATAAGCTCAAGAACGTATTCATGAAGAAATCGACACCAAATACGGCGTTTTTGGGATTCATCACTGTAGCAGTACTGTAGCAGGGTACTGTAGCTCTGAATGAAAAAATCCTTGAGAAACTCTCTGGATGCCTTGCGGGCAACCTTGCGCCCGCAAGGCCACCCGCAAGGCATCGCGATGTCTTGATTTAAAGGGCTTTTCTAGGGCATTTGAAGGGGAGCAAGTCTTCTTCCTTGGAGCTCCACACAACCATCTAAAAATCCGGCTTGGAGGAGGGCTTTGAGGGCGTTTTCACGGCAAGATCTTGGAGGAGAGTGCGTTTGGGAGCAAGATCCTACTCTAGGGCATCATTGAAGGAGGGTTGAAGACAAGAGAAGCCACCTCTTGAGTGGCGTCTTCGGAACTCCATTTTCGTATTTGAGGGAGTGATTATGCTTTCTTTAGTTGTTTTCATGCTTTTGAGTATGTATTTTGATATTATGAACAACTAAACCCCAAGGTCACCGGATGTAGGTGAACCTTGGGGGTGAACTTGTGTATTTTGGATGCTTGGTTTCAATTAATGTTTGTAGACTTGTTTGTGATCCTTGTTTGGTGCTTTTGAATGTTAGGGTATGCATGAGAACTCTGTGTATCTCTACTTAGCCAATACTAGGTTGCATGACCATTGCCCTAGTGTTAGACTCACCAAGCTTGGAAGGGAAATACGTATAAATACGCCGTGACCATCGGGTATTTGTACCCCTCCAATTCTAGGGTTAATTGCTTATTTGTGATTCAACCTTAGTTTGAGAAAACCACCTCACCCTTTGCAATCGTATGAGGATTTATACGGGTAGAGCCCGTATTCAATACTCGTACCGGATTAGGGGTCAACTGCCGTGACCATCGGGTTGACCTAATCTAGGGTTTTCTCGGTCCAACAAGCCATTTACATGTTAATCCAGCATCCTATACACTTCAGTAGCCCCTGAGGGGATCCTTATCCGGGACCGCTTTCTCACCCTGATTTCACACTTTCTATTGCCCTGGTTAATTAGCATTCTGAATTGCATTTATTTCTTGTTTTTGCATTTTCTTCCTTTACTCTCGAAATTAATCGGCTAGACAACATTGCGAGAAGGAAGTAAGGATAGATTCTCGGGCCCTTGGGAATACGACCCACTCGTGCGTGCGCGAGTGGTTTATTACTTGACGACCCCGTGCGCTTGCGGGACAACCACCAAATCCACTCCGTAGCTAGGTCGCCGATGGCTTCCTTGATGCTATGATGGAGGAGGAATCGATCCAAGTTGGTGAGGAAAGCTTCCCAAAGCCGCAAAGAACTCCTTCCAAGCCCTAGCCGAATTGTCTCTCGAAAGTGGCCAAAAAGATCCCTAAAAAATATCACAAGGCGGCTTTTATAATTTGAATTCGGGGCTTTACGCGGGCATCCACACGGGCATCCACACGCCCGTGTGGAAATTCCACACGGGCGTGTGAAGACTGTTGCTACAGTACTGCTACAGTACTTTAGCTGCAGTAAATGCTACAGTGATTTTGCCCCCCCCCCCGAAGTCTTCCTTGGAGTCCACACGGTCGGGCACACGCTCGTGTGGTAGGGTGTGTGGCTTTCTATGCTTTGAAATCCTCAAGAACCTTCTTCTGCTTTGTACGGAAGCTGGGACATGGGCGTAGTACTGCCTTTGTGCCCTTTCGTTTTGTGTAATGACTTGTACTCCTCCGAAAGTTGGCAACAACCCCATGTATATGAACACAACTTCTGATTGTGGCCTTGAAACGTGTCATCACACCCTATCTTTGCATCTTCCTGTACGTCATGTCTCCAAAGCCCTGTTTGCACAAAAGAACACAAAACACACCTTGTTAATGCTAAAACCTGATAAAAGTGATGCTCAATGCATATAAACTGATATTATAAAATATATATAATCAAGCACTTATCAATCCAAGTATTCGATCTCGCCAAGTTTGTGAGTGGGAATTGTTTAATTAAAGAGCTATGATCATGCTTGTTTAATAATGCATGCCTTGAAATGGGAAATTCTTGATTTCAATGGATTCTTGATGTGTTTCTTGAAAACTGAAATTATGATACTATATGATCCTTTTAATTCTTGATTTCATCTTAATGGACTCATGAGATGATTTCCTTGAGGCCTAGAAACCATGATAGTTTATGATCTTGTTAAATTCTTGATTATTTATATTTGATGAGGATTGGATAATCCTATGGTTTGAACTACAAGTTTTCAAAATTTGTGAATTTGAGAATTCGATGTTCTTGTTATTTTGACCGAATAAGGGTCTATGTAAACCAAATTGAGATTCTCCATGATGTGATCGTATTTGAAATGAGTTTTCAAAGAATACTCTTGTGTTGATATTCTTGATGAAAATGACATTATTGTCGATGCTTTCGCAAAAGGATTTACTCTTCGATTAAGAGTTGTATTTTATGCGAATTTGTGATCTCTTGTTGAGATATATGATTTTATAATGATACATTTATGATTAGCCTATGGGCAAACTATTTGTGATCTCTTGATGAGATATATGATTTTATAATGATACGTTTATGATGAGCCTACGGGCAAACTATTTGTGATCTCTTGATGAGATATATGATGTGTTCATGATGAGCCTACGGGTGGGATGGATATCCCAAATGTTTCGATGGTGACATTGGGGAGGATCCCCGTCTTCTGCAGAAGCGAGTCTCCACGGACCGACCTAGTTGGGGTGGCGTGGAGTTCTCGGCTGACGAGCCCTTACAGGAGGCGCGTAGAGATCCTGAAGGTGCTGTGTTGGGATCCCGGAGTCACCACACGGGATACCCAACGGCCAACGCCAAGATACGCGCATCTTGGTGGCTCTTGACCTAGCCACGGCCATGGTTAGGGATGGAGGGTTTTCATAGGCTATTGATGATGCTATCGATAGAGGATTTCCGCATGTGTTGCACTATAAATCCTTATTTCGATGGGTTTGATCTTTTGATCTTTTGACGAGTATTCTTAACTTGAATTTTCAGTATTGAATCTCTTTACAAATGATTTTCAAAGTTTTATTGATGCCTTTCTTTGAGAAAGTTGGAAAGCTTGTTATATTGAAATGTGTAATTAAAGCATTTTGTAAGTTGTGGTTGTTAAAAATTTATATATGTTTTCGGCATATCATTCTTTACACTTGTATGAGTTATAGCTCCATGTTCAACCCCTCACTGAGTAACTTAGTTACTCACCCATTCTTCTTATCTCTTCTTTACAGGTGTTAGCACGGCAGCAGGGCGTGAGACGTGATAGTGCTTGGCATCTATTCTTGCATTTACCTTTGAGTAGTGTATGATTCATAAACATTGTCATCATGCATAAGATGGATCCACTAGGACCTATGTTTTCGTATTTCCATTTCATCTTGTATAATCTTGATTGGTTCAGACAGGACCTTAGGTTGTATGAGTTTTACATCCAGTGTTTGGGAGAGACTATGATTGTGTCCATGATCATTGATTTTGTGGTTCTTAGGGATATATACCTGGTGTGAGTATATTGATCTTGTGCAGGGATGTGGTTGAATACCTTAGATTTAGAATATTACTGTTGTGATGTTAATATTGTACAGGTAACAAGTAAGCCTTGCGGCGATCTGGGGTTGAGGCAGGTGCTTGACCTCTCCTGGGTTGTCGTGGCGGTAGTGCCATGGGCCGGGACCCGAGGGTCGGGGCGTGACAAGATGAGTACTTAGAAGGAATCGAGGATGAAGAGACTGAAGTAAGGGACCCCTCGCCTCCGCCAACACAACAACTAGTCCAAGTGGAAGTTGTATCTCCTACCCGTGGCAAGAAAAGAAAACATTAAAGAAAGCATGGAGGAAGGTAAATGAGAAGATAAAGAAAAGCATGAGCATCTCCATGTTACCACCGAGTAAGGCAGACCACCTATATTATGGCAATCAAGGTAAATTCTGCATCTTCTCGTGTCTTTCCATGAATCTTCCAGGTAACAACCCCTCGTCAAGAAATGGAGGTAATTCTCCACCCTTTGTCCCACCATGAATTGAGGTATGATAAGTCGAGCTAACGACTTTAAACAAGCGCTTCATGGGAGGCAACCCAAGCTTTTAAAAATTCCATGCACTCTAGTTTTCGTATTCTTTTATTTTGTAGTAGTTTTTGTTCTTGGTTGTTGCCTTTGTTTTAGTTATTTTGTTCTTCTTCATTGTCTTTTCTTTGTGCATGATGTTGAGGTTCTTTGAGTTGTTTGTTGTGTTGATGCCATGAAGCTTGCTTCTTGTGTGTTTATAGGCTTTTATCGGCTTTGTTTTCATTGTTTCTAGGGTTTAAAGGAGGTTATGTTGATGCTAAACAAGTTTGGAGCCGTTTTATGACCGTTAGAGAGGAGTTTGGTCACACATGGCAAGCTCACGGGCAAGCTTGCCCGTGAACCACCCAGAGGATCCTTGCGGGTGGGCTTGCTCCTGCAAGCCCAACCGCAAGGCATCCAGTGGCTCCTTGCGGGCAACCTTGCGCCCGCAAGGCTACCAGCAAGGGTGCCTGACAGCAGCCCTTAAAGGGCTTCTCCCCATTTTCTCTCTCATCTTCACACTCCCATCTTCTTCCTCTCATTTCTCACTCATTTCTCCACCAAATCACCTCATTGTTTTTGCTCTAAATCACTCTCCTCCTCCTCTAAACTCTTTTGTTGAAGGATTTTGGAATATTACACTCTTTTCAAGCCGTTTTAAGCTTTTGATTCATCCCTCATACTCTAGGGTTAAGGTTTGGTTTTCACTCTTATACCTTGTGTTTTAATCAGATTTTGAGATGCAATCTTTGTGTTTTTGGTTCTCTTTGCTTAATATAGCATTGTGAGATTGGTTTTGCATGATTGTAAAACTTTTTGGCTACTTTTCCAAGCAAAACTCTTGCCAAATTTTCTCAGATTTACTGTAGCAATAAACCATTCTCCTTAATTTTCATTCCATGAAGCTTTATTTTCTTTATACTTTGGTTTAATGGTGTCCCCTTGGTCTTGTAGGTATGAGGACCAAGAAAGTGGCTCATAAGAGGACACGGAGAGACCGTTCTCCGCCCGCCGACGGACCAAGATTTCGAAAGGACGATCATAAGACCCGATTCGCCCTTTTGTCAAGGAAAACATTCGGTACCATACGAAAGATTGATTGGAATGTTTTGAGAACCTTGGGGTTAGATGAAGTCGTCCTGGAGCTTATTTCTCATGATGGGTGGGACAAATTGTTCTCCATTGAAGAACCCACCTACAAAGAGCTCACATTAGAAGTGTTAAGCTCCATTGAAGTTGCAAAGCAATGGTGTGCCGGCCGACCAAGTGTGATTACATTTCAAGCATTTGGGGAGAAACACCGAATCTCTCAAGATGAACTGGGCATATACATGGGGTTCTACACAGAAGCATACACCCACACTTCTGAGTTTAAAGCCCTAGACCATGACTTATTGTACCCCATTACAAATGAATCTTATCGGAGTTCCATAGCAAATCGCTCGGGGACAAGGAAGGCATCCCAACTAGTGAACCCTGCCCATCGATACATCCATGCACTGCTGACTAGAGGCATTGGGGATAGATTGGACTCGACAGTGGTTGTCTCGCGCACGTTCCTACTGATGCTGTACAGCATTATCGAGCGTTATCCACTACACATGGGGCATCTTCTCGCGGAAGTCTTAGCACACCAGAGCCAGTTTGTTCGCCTTGGAGCAATTTTCGCCGGGCCATATATCACAAGAATGATAAAAGGCATGGGCCTTCTTGAGCACACCCAAGGCATAACAGTTGTTGGTTCTATGGCACCACTAGGATGCAGACTCTGACTTGCATTGGTATAGTTGAAAAGCGGGGTACCATACACAGGCTTGCATAGCACCAAGGAACACACGCTCAAGACCCTCATTCTTCGCACGAGACGGACACCGGTTCAGAGTCTGAGTCCGAGCCAGAGTCTAGAGAGCAGAGACCATCACTTGAGGCACAGTTTGCAGAATTTCGCACTGAGGTCTACCAACAGCTGCAGACACTTGAGAGAGGACATAGAGAGTTAGCTGCATCAGTGAGCCACATTGAGAGTGCCACCACTGAGATCCTGACATTCCTACGCAGCTCTTCATCTTCAGTGGGCACCACCTCCGCAGCTACCACCTGTGCTGCATCATCACGGCCATCTGACTCTTAGACTCCCAGCATCACGCCACTTGTTGTTGTTCTTGATGTTCTTTTTATCTATTTTGCTGCTTTTCTTGTTGTTTGCTTTAGTGTTTACTTTTTAAGTTAGTTAGGGTTTCGACCCTACTAAACTTTCTTTGTTTATTTTGAACTTTCTGTTTTCTCACTCTCCTCTATCATTTTCATTCTGGAGTTGTGATCAGTGTTTTGTCTTTTTCCATAAATTTCTTTAGGAATGCTTCACACTCCAAGCCCTCACCACATGGACCACCCCCAGTCTACATGCATTTCATCGACGGATTGGGGAAGTTTCTTACTCCATCTTTTAATTCTTGTTATATATATTTCCCACCCTGTACTGCTGATTTATGTACATTGGGAACAATGTACATCTTTAGGTGTGGGGATGGAGTATTATACTGTATTGCATGTTTGATTCACCTATGATAGCTATGATTTTATTGTTAAGGACTTCCTAGCTTGGTAGAATGACAGTAGTGAGTTGTACTTTACATGTGCTTGAATGTAATTCTGTTTCATCCTTAGTGCACATTTATACCTGCTCACTATAACTCCTACTTCTGACGCTCTAACCCATCTTATTGATTTTTGAGTTAGGATGTTAAATTCTTCTTTCAATAGTCCTTTAAAAGCTTTTGAGTCTCCTGTTTTTGCTTTAACCCTAAGTGAGGTTTTTAAGTGAGGTTTTTAGCAGGCAATTGATCAGGACTCTTAAAAAAAAAAAAAAAGTCCATGTCAGTTGACACACCCTTGCGTGTGTGTTCCGCAAGTGCACGGGTATCGAAGTAATAAAGTACCCAACGGGTGGGTAGTCGAATCCATAGGGAGTAGACGATAGAAACAAAAACACTTCGCTAGGTAGCCAAAGAAAACCGATTTTTGTTGAGATTAAAAAGTGGTTCAAAACAGAAATTAAGAACTGAAAGTTAAAGCTAGAGTGTAGGAAAAGATCGAGATAAGAATGGGGTACTCGGGCACTGCTCCCCTAGGTTCCTTGTTTCAAGTGCAAGACTTCAAATACTTTTACTCAATAGAGATTTCAAGAGTCGTGGAATCCGAAGATACAAGGTCCCAAATCTAAGGTCAACATTGACTAGTCCCCTACGAGGTCCCTGCGGAGAGAAGACTCTCGACACCTCACACCACGTATGACTGCGCTACGCTATAGGGATTCCAAGCGGTAAACCCTATTCCCAACTATGGATCAATCCCTTTGGTCCAGGCGAAAGATCCCTAATCACAAATAAGTCCCGGCGGAAAGGCCTCTCTCAACGCCTAACTCTCTTTGAGATCGAAGGTAATACTTGGAATAAGAAGGTAGGGAAAACCACACCGGAGGGGAAAGGGGACGTGTCGCTACCTCTCAACTCACCTTGTCGACCCTCTTCAATCTTGGTTAATCTAATCCTAATGGTGATGGTCACTCGTCAAAAGGATGATTCGATTAGCCCTTAACCCTAGTGTCACTCTAAGGGAGAAACAATTAAGCACACAAGATTGAAACTCAAATTTAAACTCAAATTGAATAAAAGCATTAAAGTCAATGAAACATAGAAAACCTAGGGTTTACAAGTCCAAGTACCCACTAGGGGTTTAGCCCTCCATGGAGCAATACAAGTTCATCAAAATAAATGAAGATAAGTGCAAGAAATCCATAAAGAAAACCCCCTTAAGCTTTGTGTTGATGGCCTATGAGGGTTGTTTCTTCTTCTCCACGGATCCTTCCTCCAAGCCTAGGGCACACCTTGCCGAATCAAAGTCGTCGAAGGCTCCCCCAATAGCTCTCCTTGGAAGGAATCGGTGTTGAAATCGGTGAAGAAACGCCCCCAAAATGCAGCAAAAACCCTCTCAAACCCTAGCCGAACCTCCTCTCAAAGTTAGGAAAAAGTTCCACTTAAAACGCTTCAGAACGGCCTTTAAAATGGCAAAGATCTAGGATCCACACGGCCATGTGGAAAATCCACACGGCCGTGTGGAAATTCCACATGCCCATGTGGAAATTCAGCCTTTATAAAACTGCATCTATAGGTCCCCGATTTCGCCCGTTTTTTCTTCTGAGGCCACATGAACGGACACACGATCGCGTGGTAGGTCATGAGGCATTTCTTGATGTCGAAAAACCCTTGGAGAGCTTTTGAAATCTTCGATCAAATCAGAACGAGCGAGCATGACTGCCTTCGTGTCCTTCTACAAAAATTGTCTCGAAACCTTTAGAAGTTGGCACATACTCTCTTGTTTGACCCGATTTGCATCTTGAACTTTGTATTTGCACAAAAGAACTCCACTCGGTACCATTATGACCTATTTTTGCTTTTCTTCGCATAAATCTTCTTCACAACCCTAATTGCATGAAAGAACACAAAAACACACGAAATGAGAAATATAACCTGAAAAATGTGATGCTCATGCATGGAAAAACATCTCAAAAAATATGTACATGCAAGCACTTATCAAACTCCCCCACACTTAAGCTTTTGCTTGTCCTCAAGCAAAATTTATACAATAAAATCCACAAGTAGAGTGGTTGAAGTGCTTAGCCTTAAGTTCACCAAAAAGTATGCAAGGAGATCATTCTTAAACAAAGGAACAATTTGCAACATAGAAAGGTAAGAACCAATGCTCTAGCAAAAACTCAAAGCACAAAGAAAATAGAATCTGACTGCGTGTGTGTGTGTATACTTACTCATGCCAACCCCGAGTTTACTCTTAAAAGTTCTTATTGAAAAGGATTTATTTGAGGACAAAGAATAGGCAGTAGCTGCACACAACCTCGAAGGTAGCCATTTCCCAAGATGCCTCCTGAGCGGCTTTCACGCTTTGAGGTGGTAGCTCTTTCCACCTGGGAGTGTTAGCTTTCACACAGCCTATTAGATAGCTCTTTCTCTCATTAGGGCATAGCTAATATCCGACTTATGAGAGTAGCTGCATACAACATAGGTGGTAGCTCTTTCCACTCCGAAAACAAGTAAACAAATAAAGGCATTTCTTTCCTTTTTTTTTTTTTTTTTCAAAATAAAGAAAACTAGGGTCCTTTCGGCACTGAACTAGAGTTATCAGGGTTAACAGAGCAAGAAAGGTGTAAGTAATGCAATCAGACAAAAAATTTCTAAGTTTTTCGAGTAAACTAGAGCATGAGTACAAACGATGTTTAAAATTCTCCTAAATTCAAGACTGCAATCCTTGTCTTTTAAGGTGAACTATCATTGGCTAGATGAGCATATGAGTGATGAGCATGCATATATAGAGAACGTGTGCAACGTGAACTCCCCCCCACTCTTAAGATGTACAATGCCCTCATTATACTCATGCAAACATACAAAAACAGAATATAAATAAAACATGAGGGCGTGGGGATTAAAAACGATACTCCCCTTGGCTCCGAATGTAGAATTTGAGTGGAGCTGCAAACGGGGAAAGTGAAACTGCGACGGGTTGTGAAGCTCACACGGCCATGTGAAAAATCCTCATGGCCGTGCCTATGACTATTCCTCAACACAGGACTGACATGACCATCTGCACATCACAAAAGGGGTTCAGTAAAGCTCAACACAAAAGATAAACAACGAGAGTTTATAAGCATGACGTACACGCTTAAACTCGAAACAAACAAACTACAACTGAAAGCAGTAAGATAGAGCTCAGAAGGTAAACCCTTTCTGAGTAACAGAGATAAAGCGACAAAAAAATAAACTAGTACAAGAAAAAGAAACAACTAAAAGAAAGACGCCTCAAGCGTCATCATCTCCTGGTGCTGCTGGTGATGCGGGGTATTCACGTGGTGCTCGGGGTGCGGGAGACATGGTGGAGTCGGTGTCTCTCGCCATCATCTCGTCCGCCAACTCTTCCACTTGTTCATGGTCAATCGCGGCCAACGCTTGCGAGTCAAGGGTCCGTATCATGCCGAACTTGAGCCTTGAGAGGTGCTCAAGTTCGATTTGATGTTTGGGTACGGGGAACTTCAACTGCTTAGGCGAGGGCTCACAAGGCCCACAAAAGGACGCTTATGTGCACGTTTTCTTGTCCTTGGAGGCATTTCTGTGCAAAAGAGAGGCAAACGGGTCATTTCGGGGTCAAAAACTAAGTGCCAGGGATCCACATGGCCGTGTGGAATTTCCACACGGCCGTGTGGACACTCTGGATGAGAAAAACTCCCCTTTATGATCCACACGGCCGTGTGGAATATCCACATGGCCGTGTGGATCTTCGGCCATGGCTATACGGCCATGGTTGATCCACTTTGACGAGTGCAAAGTTGCCATACTTCCACCATTGGTGTTTATAGCATAAAAGCAAGTATTTCCCATCAAAATAACATGCTAAAACATAAGAATCATCACCCAAATCCAAGAAAGAAAATTCATGGCGTTGCATCTAGAAACGACTATGATGCACTACACTAAAGATGAAACAACAGAAAACTAAAACTAAACCAAAACTACAATGCAGAAATTAAAACTAACTAAAACAAGTGCAATGAATTTAAAAACTTGGGTTGCCTCCCAAGAAGCGCTTGTTTTACGTCACTAGCTTGACGTACCTGTTCTTCAACTAAAGGGGGATCATAAGGCGAAAATTCTCTGTTACCGGTAACCTTCAAGCATGATGAACAATGGTGATTGTCCCGCAAGCGCACGGGGTCGTCAAAAAATAAACCACTCGTGCACGCACGAGTGGGTCGTATTCCCAAGGGCCCGAGAATCTATCCTTACTTCCTTCTCGCAATATTGTCTAGCCGATCAAACTGGAGAGTAAAAGATGAAAATGCAAATACACGAAATTAATGTAAATCAGAAAGCTAAATAACCAGGGCAATAGAAAGTGTGAAATCAGGGTGAGAAAGCGGTCCCGGATAAGGATCCCCTCAGGGGCTACTGGAGTGTACAGGATGCTGGAATAACATGTAAATGGCGTGTTGGACCGAGAAAACCATAGATTAGGTCAACCCGATGGTCACGGCAGTTGACCCCTAATCCGGTACAAGTATTGAATACGGGCTCTACCCGTATAAATCCTCATACGATTGCAAAGGGTGAAGTGGTTTTCTCAAACTAAGGTTGAATCACAAATAAGCAATTAACCCTAGAATTGGAGGGGTACAAATACCCGATGGTCACGGCGTATTTATACGTATTTCCCTTCCAAGCTTGGTGAGTCTAACACTAGGGCAATGGTCATGCAACCTAGTATTGGCTAAGTATGGATACACAGAGTTCTCATGCATACCCTAACATTGAAAAGCACCAAACAAGGATCACAAACAAGTCTACAAACATTAATTAAAACCAAGCATCCAAAATACACAAGTTCACCCCCAAGGTTCACCTACATCCGGTGACCTTGGGTTTAGTTGTTCATAATATCAAAATACATACTCAAAAGCATGAAAACAACTAAAGAAAGCATAATCACTCCCTCAAATACGAAAATGGAGTTCCGAAGACGACACTCAAGAGGTGGCTTCTCTTGGCTTCAACCCTCCTTCAATGATGCCCTAGAGTAGGATCTTGCTCCAAAACGCACTCTCCTCCAAGATCTCGCCGTGAAAACGCCCTCAAAGCCCTCCTCCAAGCCGGATTTTATGATGGTGGTGTGGAGCTCCCAGGAAGAAGACTAACTCCCTTTTAAATGCCCTAGAAAAGTCTTTTAAATCAAGACATCGCGATGACTTGCGGGTGGCCTTGCGGGCGCAAGGTTGCCCGCAAGGCATCCAGAGAGTTTCTCAAGAATTTTTTCCTTTCAGTGCTACTGTACCTGCTACAGTAATCGTGCTACAGTAATTCCGCTACATTACTGCTACAGTGATGAAGCCCAAAAACGCCGTATTTGGTGTCGATTTCTTCATGAATACGTTCTTGAGCTTATTTCGGGCCTGTAACACAAGTAAAGCAACTTTAAACAAGAAAATAGAAAACAACTTAACAAAAAGAGAGAATAAACTATACACAAGTACGTATAAAATATGTATATTTAGACGTTTATCAAACATCCCCACACCTAAGCGTTTGCTTGTCCCCAAGCAAACAAACATGAAGAACAGGGGCAAGAAGATAAATGGCTAAATATACGACCTCAAGCTCAAATGTACAGGACTTCACTAGCACAGATGGTTAGAAATCAGGAAGTGAGTTGTTCAGTGTATAGACAAGCAATATCAACTCTGTTTCATCCAAAGTGTCATTGTGAGTGTGTGCTGACTCCCACACTGATCTCCACACCCTGGCTTACCCCAGGATGTCCATTCACCTCACACAAATTGAAGTTAGTGTTAGGAATGCTAAAGACCCTCTCAATAGTCAATTAAAAATCTTCTGGTCTCCAAAAAGGAACTTTAACATCAAGTGAAGATACAACAGGTTTCAGACGTTTTTTTTTTTTTTTTTTTTTTCGAGTCCGCCTAACGTAGACTGTACAAAAAATCTTTCTGCAGGATGCACATGCTGGCCAGGCACAAGAGCCACCCAACTTACTTGACTACAGATCTACATATACGCATTCATGCTTTTATAAGCAGAGGAATACTGACATAGACTCTTTTTTTTTTTTTTTTTTTTTTTTTTTTTTTTTTTTCACAACGCCTAATCAAACCTGCTAAAAACTTCACTTAAAAACCTCACTGAGGGTTAAAGCAAAAACAGGAGACTCAAAAGTTTTTAAAGGACTATTGAAGGAAGAATTTAACATCCTAACACAAAAATCAATAAGATGGGTTAGAGCGTCAGAATTGGGAGTTATAGTGAGCAGGTATAAATATGCACTAAGGATGAAACAGAACTACATTCATGCACATGTAAAGTACAACTCACTACTATCATTCTACCAAGCTAGGAAATCCTTAACAATAAGATCATATCTATCATAGGTAAAATACAAGCATGCAATACAGTATAAATACTCCATCCCCACACCTAAAGCTGTACATTGTCCCCAATATACATAAATCAGCAGTACAGGGTGGGAAATAAATATAAAAAGAATTAAAAGATGGAGTAAGAAACTTCCCCAATCCGTTGATGAAATGCATGTGGACTGGGGGTGGTCCATGTGGTGAGGGCTGGGAGTGTGAAGCATTCCTAAAGAAATTCCAGGAACAAGACAAAACACTGATCACAACTCCAAAATGAGAATGATAGAGGAGAGTGCAAAAACAGAAAGTTCAAAATAAAGAGAGAAAGTTTAGTAGGGTCGAAACCCTAACTAACTTAAAAAGTAACACTAAAGCAAACAACAAAAAGAGCAGCAAAATAAATAAAAAGAACAACAAGAACAACAACAAGTGGCGTGATGCTGGGAGTGTAAGAGTCAGATGGCCGTGATGATGCAGCACAGGTGGTAGCTGCGGAGGTGGTGCCCACTGAAGATGAAGAGCTGCTTAGGAATGTCAGGATCTCAGTGGTGGCACTCTCAATGTGACTCACTGATGCAGCTAACTCTCTATGTCCTCTCTTAAGTGTCTGCAGCTGTTGGTAGACCTCAGTGCGAAATTCTGCAAACTGTGCCTCAAGTGATGGTCTCTGCTCTCTAGACTCTGGCTCGGACTCAGACTCTGAACCGGTGTCCGTCTCGTGCGAAGAATGAGGGTCTTCTGCGTGTGTTCCTTGGTGTTGTGCAAGCCTGTGTATGGTACCCCGCTTCTCAACTATACCAATGCAAGTCAGAGTCTGCATGCTAAGTGGCGCCATAGAACCAACAACTGTCATGCCTTGGGTGTGCTCAAGAAGGCCCATGCCTTTGATCATTCTTGTGATATATGGCCCGGCGAAAATTGCTCCAAGGCGAACAAACTGGCCCTGGTGTGCTAAGACTTCGGCAAGAAGTTGCCCCATGTGTAGTGGATAGCGCTCGATAATACTGTACAACATCAGTAGGTCCGTGCGCGAGACAACCCCTGTCGAGTCCAGTCTACCCCCAATGCCTCTAGTCAGCAGTGCATGGATGTATCGATGGGCAGGGTTCATTAGTTGGGATGCCTTCCTTGTCCCCGAGCGATTTGCTATAGAACACCAATAGGACTCATTTGTAACGGGGTGCTGTAAGTCATAGCCAAGGGCTTTAAACTCAGGAGTGTGTGTGTATGCTTCTGTGTAGAACCCCATGTATACGCCCAGTTCATCTTGAGAGATTCGGTGTTTCTCCCTGAATGCTTGAAATGTAATCACACTCGGTCGGCCGGCACACCATTGCTTTGCAACTTCAATGGAGCTTAAGACTTCTAATGTGAGCTCTTTGTAGGTGGGTTCTTCAATGGAGAACAATTTGTCCCACCCACCATGAGAGATAAGCTCCAAGATGACTTCATCTAACCCCAAGGCTCTCAAAACATTCCAATCAATTTTTCGTATGGTGCCGAATTGTTTCCTTGACAAAAGGGCGAATCGGGTCTTGTGATCGTCCTTTCGAAATCGTGGTCCGTCGTCGGGCGGAGAACGGTCTCTCCGTGTCCTCTTATGAGCCACTTTCTTGGTCCTCATACCTACAAGACCAAGGGGACACCATTAAACAAAATTATAGAGAAAATAAAGCTCCATGGAATGAAAATTAAGGAGAATGGTTCATTGCTACAGTAACTCCGAGAAATTTTGTCAAGAGTTTTGCTTGAAAAAGTAGCCAAAAATTTCTACAATCATACAAAACCAATCTCACAATGCTATATTAAGCAAAGAGAACCAAAAACACAAAGATTACATCCCAACAATTCATTAAAACACAAGATATAAGAATGAAAATCAAACCTTAACCCTAGAGTATGAGGGATGAATCAAAAGCTTGAAACGGCTTGAAAAGGGTGTAATCTTCCAAAATCCTTCCACAAAAGCGTTTAGAGGAGGAGGAGAGTGATTTAGAGCAAAAAAAATGAGGTGATTTGGTGGAGAAATGAGTGAGAAATGAGAGGAAGAAGATGGGAGTGTGAAGATGAGAGAAAGAGTTGGGAAGAAGCCCTTTTAGGGCAAGTGTCGGGCATCCTTGCGGGTAGCCTTGCGGGCGCAAGGTTGCCCGCAAGGAGCCTCGGGATGCCTTGCGGTTGGGCTTGCGGGCGCAAGCCCACCCGCAAGGCCCCTCTGGATGGCTCACGGGCAAGCTTGCGGGCGCAAGCTTGCCCGCAAGCTTGCCAAATCCGACCAAAACCCTCTCTAACGGTCATAAAACGGCTCCAAACTTGTTTAGCATCAACATAACCTCCTTTAAACACTAAAAACAATGAAAACAAAGCCGATATAATCCCATAAACACACAAGAAGCAAGCTTCATGGCATCAACACATCAAACAACTCAAAGAATCTCAACATCGAGCAACGAAGAAATGACAAAGAAGAAGAACAAAAAAAATTAAAACAAAGACAACATCTAACTACTACCAAATTAAAGAATAAGAAAACTAGAGTGCAAGGAATTTAAAGAGCTTGGGTTGCCTCCCAAGAAGCGCTTGTTTAAAGTCGTTAGCTCGACTTATCATACCTCGAGTCATGGTGGGTCAAAGGGTGGAGAATTACCTCCATTTCTTGGCGGGGGGTTGTTACCTGGAAAGTTCATGGAAAGACACGAGAAAATGCAAAATTTACCTTCATTTTCAAAATATAGGCGGTCTACCTCACTCGGTGGTAACGTGGAGATACTCATGCTTTTCTTCATTTTTGCATTCACCTTTCGCCATGCCTTCTTCAAATTTCCCTTTTTCTTATGATGCGGAGGTGATACAACTTCTACTTGGGCTATCTGTGGTGTTGGCGAAGGCGAGGGGTCCTTTACTTCCGGTACTTCATTCTCGGTTCCTTCTAGGTACTCGTCTAAGGGATTCAGCGAAAGAACTTCCTGCACACAATCAGAAATTATCACATCAGTTACATCCGTGAAATATAAAGCATCATCATGATCCAATGTGTGCTTCATGGCCTCTGGAAGAGTGAAGATAACTTGTTCATCCCCCACTCGCAATGTCATCTTCCCTCCCTTAACATCAATTAGGGCTCCCGCGGTGTTGAGGAAAGGGCGGTCAAGGATCAATGGGACCTCTACATCATCATCCACGTCTAGTATCACAAAGTCCACCGGAATGATGAGTTTATCAACCCTCACAAGAACGTCCTCGACAATTCCTCTTGGTCTTCTCACTGAGCGATCTGCAAGCTGGAGGGTCATTCGCGTGGGTCTTAAATCCTCCAGCCCCAACTTCAGGAATAGATTGTATGGCATCACGTTTATACTGGCTCCTGAGTCGGCCAGAGCATTTTCTTGCATCCCCTCACCTAGTACACAGGGTATGATGAAGCTCCCCGGGTCTGTCAATTTCTTTGGCAATTTCTTTTGAATTACAGCTGAACAGGTTCCCGTAAGTGTCACTGTGTCTAGATCCTCCAACTTCCTCTTGTTAGTGAGGAGGTCCTTCATGAATTTGGTATATTTAGGCATTTGAGATAGAGCTTCGACCAAGGGAATGTTAATATGAAGCTGCTTGAACATGTGGAGGAACCTTTTAAATTGGGCTTCATCCTTGTCTTGCTTGAGCCTTGAGGGATATGGCACCACAGGCTTGTATTCGGGGCTTTTATGAGTGGAGGATTTTGAAGCATCATCATCAAGTTTCTTCCCTTGTTCTTCACTTGTGTTTTTAATCACATTGGGGTCTTCCCGAATGGCTACCCCGTCATTAGAAGCACTTGGGCTCTCCTCGGCCCTTGCCTCCAACTGTTTCCCGCTTCTCAGTGTTACAGCTTTTAAGTGTTCCCTCGGGTTGCTTTCAGTGTTACTTGGCAAACTACCCGAGGGACGTTCTGCTTGCACTCAAGCAAGTTGTCCGACCTGATTTTCTAAAGACTGAATAGAAGCCTGCACATTTCTCAGAACAGCACCAAATTCATCAAATTTTTTATCTTGAGCAACAAATCTGGATTCAGTATTAATCATGAATCTCGCTAGGACGTCTTCAGTTGTGTATTTTCTTTCTTGTTGTTGAGGAGGTTGATAAGGAGGACCTTGAGGTGGAGGTGGCCTTTGTTGTGATTGGCCTTGGTTCCAAGAGAAGTTTGAATTGTTTTTCCAATCCGGGTTATATGTATTGCCATATTGATTACCCGGTCCCCTCTGACCTCCACTGACATAGTCAACTGACTCCATTTGTGCAGAGGGAGTAACAAGAATAGGGCATTGGTTTGTTGCATGCCCAGCACCACATGTTTCACATGACATCACTGCCTTTGAGCTTGAACTAGAACCCAACATGAATTGATCAAGTTTCTGAGTCAAAGCTTCAACCTTAGCGTTGTTATCAATAACATTCTTGTTCAGGGCTTCAACTCTTGCCGCCAAGGCAGTAGTCTCATTCACTTCATACAGTCCGGCTGCTCTAATTGGCTTCTCCCTAGTGCTATATAAAAGTCATTTTTTTTTTTTTTTTTTTTTTGCAACACTTTATTTTCCTTTTTGCCAATTTAAAGAGAGAGAGACAGAAGCCCTCAGACAACTCATTAGGAAGAAGCCTAACATGTCAAGGTACGGTATCACTAAAATGGGTTAGCTACTAAGAGGGTCACGAAGGTTATCATTTAACCTAACCTAGGTGTCCAAGGTCCAAGCTAAAAGGTATGTGATGGAATGCCGTGAATGATCAAAATTCAGTAAGTACAAGGTTGTGTGCAATAGCTTAGCATTTATCATTGTCCTACTCTAATGTACACTTACATATCATCACCATCATAGGTTACAATCATGCATAAATGTCATCAAAGTTCACCAAAACAGTCATGCACAAATGATAAAAAAAAATCGATGCTAAAGAACATATGTGCATGCATGCCACCCCTCACTTAAAGTCGTACATTGTCCCCAATGTACATGGTCAGCGGCGCAAAACAAATGATAAGAAGTATAAAGCATAGATGAGGGGTAAGTGAACTTCCCTGAGTTAGAGTGGTAGTGTCACGCCCCGACCCTCGGGTCCCGGTCCATGGCACTACCGCCACGACAACCCAGGGGAGGTCAACACCTGCCTCAACCCCAGGTCGCCGTAAGGCTAACCTGTTACCTGTACGATATTAACATTACCACAATAATACTCTAAATCTAAGGTATTCAATCACAACCCTAAACAAGATCAACAGACTCGCACATAAATGTACATATATCCCTGGAAATCACATCACCAATGATCATGGACACAATCATAGTATTTCACAAACACTGAATGTAGACTCATACAACCTAAGGTCCTGACTGAACCAATCAAGATTATACAAGATCAAATGGAAATACGAAAACATAGGTCCTAGTGGATCCATCTTATGCATAACGGCAATGTTTATGAATCAAACACTAGTCAAAGGTAAATGCGAGAATGGATGCCAAGCACTATCACTTCTTACGCCCCGCTGCCGTGCTAACACCTGAAAAGGGGAGAAGAAGAATGGGTGAGTAACTAAGTTACTCAGTGAGGGGTTGAACATGGGGCTATAACTCATACACGTGTAAAGAATGGTATGCCGAAAACATATGTAAATCTTTAACAATCACAACTTACAAAATGCTTTAAATACACATTTCAATATAACAAGCTTTCTAACTTTCTCAAAGAAAGGCATCAATAAGTCTTTGAAAATCTTTTGTAAAGAGATTCAATACTGAAAATTCAAGTTAAGAATACTCGTCAAAAGATCAAAAGATCAAACCCATCGAAATAAGAATTTATAGTGCAACGCATGCAGAAATCCTTTATCGATAGCATCAACAATAGCCTATGAAAAACCCTCCATCACCAACCATGGCCGTGGTTAGGTCAAGAGCCACCAAGATGCGCGTATCTTGGCGTTGGCCGTTGAGTATCCCGTGTGGTGACTCCGGGTACCCAACACAGCACCTTCAGGTTCACTCCGCGCCTCCTGTAAAGGGCTCATCAGCCGAGAACTCCACGCCACCCCATAGGTCGGTCCGTGGAGACTCGCTTCTGCAGAAGACGGGGATCCTCCCCAATGTCACCATCGAAACATTTGGGATATCCTATCCCGCCCGTAGGCTCATCATGAACACATCATATATCTCATCAAGAGATCACAAATAGTTTGCCCGTAGGCTCATCATAAACGTATCGTTATAAAATCATATATCTCATCAAGAGATCACAAATTCGCATAAAATACAACTCTTAATCGAAGAGTAAATCCTTTTGCGAAAGCATCGACAATAATGTCATTTTCATCAAGAATATCAACACAAGAGTATCCTTTGAAAACTCATTTCAAATACGATAACATCGTGGAGAATCTCAATTTGGTTTACATAGACCCTTATTTGGTCAAAATAACAAGAATATCGAATTCTCAAGTTCACAAATCTTGAAAACATGTAGTTCAAACCATAGGATTATCCAATCCTTATCAAATATAAATAATCAAGAATTTAACAAGATCATAAACTATCATGGTTTCTAGGCCTCAAGGAAATCATCTCATGAGCCTTTGTAATAGAATCAATAGTTAAGCAAAATCACAAATATCATGGTTTCTAGATCTCAAGGAAATCATCTCATGAGTCTTTTGTAATATAATCAATAGATAAGCAAGATCATGAACATCAAGATTTCTAGATCTCAAGGAAATCATCTCATGAGTCTTTTGTAATAGAATCAATAGTTAAGCAAGATCATAAACATCAAGATTTCTAGAT
Source organism: Dioscorea dumetorum (assembly GCA_902712375.1). NCBI lineage: Eukaryota > Viridiplantae > Streptophyta > Magnoliopsida > Dioscoreales > Dioscoreaceae > Dioscorea > Dioscorea dumetorum. The sequence goes on from CACTHL010000893.1 coordinate 314,491, forward strand.
CTCAAGGAAATCATCTCATGAGTCTTTTGTAATAGAATCAATAGTTAAGCAAGATCATAAACATCAAGATTTCTAGATCTCAAGGAAATCATCTCATGAGTCTTTTGTAATAGAATCAATAGATAAGCAAGATCATGAACATCAAGATTTCTAGATCTCAAGGAAATCATCTCATGAGTCTTTTGTAATGAAATCAAGAAATTAAAAGATCATATAGTATCATAATTTCAGTTTTCAAGAAACATTTCAAGAATCCATTGAGATCAAGAATTTCTCATTTCAAGGCATGCATCATTAAACAAGCATGATCATAGCTCTTTAATTTAAACAATTCCCACTCACAAACTTGGCGAGATCGAACACTTGGATCACTCGCCCACTTGATCTTTACCCTTGCCTTTAGATCCACCTTCTTGAAGTCATTAACCATCCAAGAAAAACAAGAATCAATCACAACCTTATCCAATCAATAAGAGAGGAAAGAATGCTCCAAAATTAGATCTCAAGGCTTCTAGGGTTTACTAAGTGCTCTAGATTCAAGAATTAACAATAATAGAATCCTTAAACCCTCAAAATCAGAATGAAATCAAGAACATCCTAATTGGGTTCGGATCTACAAGAATCAAAGGTTTAGAGATCAAGGATCTCCTCCATTCAACACCAAACATGAAATCAAGGCTCCTATACCATTCAAACATTAGATCCATGGCTAAATTCCAACTAAATAATAGATCCATGCTAAATCTACACTAATTCTCCATGGATCTAAAAAGAAATGAATAAAAGAACAAGGAATTGAAGAAGAGAAGAAAACCTACCTCAATTCTTGCTAGAACTAGAGGAGATTCACCACCAATGGAGAAGAGGGGAAGATCAACACCTTTCTCCTTTCTTGGAGCTCAAGAATGGAGATCTAATGGAGGGGGAAATGGGGATTCAAGATGGGGAGAAAAAGAGAGGGAAATGGGGTCTTATATAGGCCCTAAGAGTTTGAAAACGCGTGACTAAAGACCAAAAACGCGGGAGGGCTTGCGGGCTCCCTTGCGGGCGCAAGGGAGGCCGCAAGGCCTCCACCAGGGAGCCATGCGGGCGGCCTTGCGCCCGCATGAGCGGCCGCATGGCCCCTTGCGGGCGGCCATGCGCCCGCATGCGGGGCCGCAAGGCCCCCTGTTTTGGGGTTTTCTCGCGGCTTGAAGCACGCTTACTCGCTCCACTTAAAAGCCCTCTCCCCCAAAGATTTTCCTCCTCTTTAACACTCTAAAAAGAGCCTTAACTAAGATCCCAAAAAAAAAATAAAGCTCGACAAAAACTTAAACACACAACTTCTACACAAGAAACAAAGCACAAGAGAAGCGAAAAGGATCGAACTTCCACAACCTACCCCCCTTAAAGAAATTTCGGCCTCGAAATTTTTGGCATACCTCAAGATTCAAACAAAAGGGGATACTTGCTCTTCATCACTTCCTCAGGTTCCCAAGTTACCTCTTCTACCACATCATTTCTCCAAAGCACTTTAACCATAGGAATAATCTTTCGCCGAAGGGTTTTCACTTGAGAATCAAGGATCTCTACCGGTTGCACTTCAAATTTCAAATCTTCTCTTAACTCTACCGGCGGAGCTTCAAGACAATGAGAAGGGTCAGGGATATACTTCTTCAACATGGAAACATGGAACACATTATGAATCTTCTCCAACTCAGGCGGTAATTCTAATCGGTATGCCACCGGTCCAATCCTCTCCAGGATCACAAATGGACCTATAAATCGGGGATTCAACTTTCCCCTACCTCGAAACCGAATTACCCCTTTCCAAGGAGAGATCTTCAAGAATACTCTATCCCCAACCTGAAACTCCAAAAATCTTCTACGGTTATCGGCATAACTCTTTTTGCCTGTCTTGAGTCATTTTCAATCTACCTCTAATCATTGCTACTTTCTCAACCGTTCGCTCAATCAACTCCACACTTTGAAGTTTTCTTTCTCCCACTTCATCCCAACAAAGAGGAGTTCTACACTTTCTCCCATACAAAGCTTCATACGGAGCCATACCAATGCTTGCTTGGAAGCTATTATTATAGGCAAACTCCACTAATGCCAAATGTTGCTCCCAACTCCCTTGGAAATCTATCACACAAGCCCTCAACATGTCCTCGAGGGTCTGAATAGTCCTCTCGGACTGACCATCCGTTTGAGGATGATAAGCAGTACTGAACTTCAAAGTCGTACCCAAGGCCTCCTGAAACCTAGGCCAAAAACGGAAAGTAAATCTGGGGTCTCGATCTGAAACTATCGAAGTTGGCACCCCATGCAACCTTACTATCTCATCAATGTACAACTTTGCCAATTTCTCCAAAGAGTACTTAGTATGCACTGCTAAGAAATGTGCCGACTTTGTTAGTCTATCCACTATCACCCACACTGCATCACAACCTCGAGGCGTTCGCGGTAAACCAACCACAAAATCCATCGTCACATGATCCCACTTCCATTCTGGGATAGGAAGAGGTTGTAAGAACCCAGATGGCCTTTGGTGTTCTGCCTTAACTTGCTGACACACCAAACACTTAGCCACAAACTCTGCTATCTCCCTCTTCATTCCAGGCCACCAAAAACTCTCCTTAATGGTTCTATACATCTTGGTACTCCCAGGATGAACCGCATAAGCTGAAGAATGAGCTTCCTCCAAAATAGCTTTCCTCAGCTCAGAATCCGATGGAACACAAACACGTCCTCGAAACTCCAAGATCCCATCATCTCTCAATCTAAATTCACTAGTCTCCCCGGCCTGCAACTTCTTCACCTCTTGCACCAACTCTTCACTAACACTCTGAAGCTCCTTAATACGCTCCAACAGCGAAGGTCTCACCACAAAACTGGCCACTAAGGCTCCACTATCCTCAGTCTCTAGTTCCAACTTCAAGCTTTTCATTGCTGACAAAACTTGCAAATAGGACACCCTCAAAACAGCCACCGAACTATACTTCCTACTCAAAGCATCAGCTACCACATTGGCCTTTCCTGGGTGATAATCGATTATCAAATCATAATCTTTTATCAATTCCAACCATCGCCTCTGCCTCAAATTCAAGTCCTTTTGAGTGAAAAGATACTTCAAACTTTTATGGTCTGTGAAAATCCGACATCTTTCCCCATAAAGATAATGCCTCCAAATCTTCAAAGCAAACACTACCGCAGCCAACTCCAAATCATGAGTAGGATAATTTAACTCATGTTGTTTCAACTGTCTAGAAGCATAGGCGACTACCTTTCCTTCTTGCATCAAAACACAACCTAAACCCTGCCGAGAGGCATCACTGAAAACCACAAACTCTTTCTCATTCTCTGGCAAAGTAAGCACAGGAGCTGATGTCAATCGATCCTTTAAAATCTGAAAACTCTTCTCACACTCATCATTCCAAGAGAACTTCACTTCCTTACGAGTTAACCTTGACAAAGGTAATGCAATCGCAGAAAAGCCTTCCACAAATCTCCTATAATAACCCGCAAGACCAAGAAAACTTCGAACTTCAGTAACATTCTTCGGCCTTTCCCAATCAACAATGGCTTCCACCTTCTTTGGATCCACCGAGATCCCTTCTCCTGACACCACATGCCCAAGAAATCCCACTTCATAAAGCCAAAACTCACACTTAGCAAACTTAGCAAACAACCGCCTCTCCCGGAGAGTTTGCAGTACAATCCTCAAATGTTGAGCATGCTCCTCATTGGAAGGTGAGTACACCAAAATATCATCAATAAACACAATGACAAATTTGTCCAGATAAGGCCTAAACACCCTGTTCATCAAATCCATAAAAGCTGCAGGAGCATTAGTCAGACCAAATGGCATCACCAAAAACTCATAATGTCCATAACGTGTCCGAAATGCCGTCTTCGGTACATCTTCTGACCTAATCTTCAACTGATGATACCCAGACCTCAAATCAATCTTGGAAAACACCTTTGCCCCTTTTAATTGATCAAACAAATCATCAATCCTCGGCAATGGGTACTTGTTCTTAATTGTCACCTTATTCAGTTGTCGATAATCAATACACAGCCTCAGAGATCCATCCTTCTTCTTCACAAAAAGGACAGGTGCGCCCCAGGGTGATATACTTGGTCGTATAAAACCCTTGTCTACCAGGTCTTGCAACTGAGTTTTCAACTCCTTTAACTCCGCAGGCGCCATCCTGTAAGGTGGTATAGAAATGGGAGCTGTACCAGGCAACAAATCTATAACAAACTCCATGTCTCTGTCTGGGGGTAAACCCGGTAATTCCTCAGGGAAAACATCCTGAAACTCCCTCACCACAGCCATCTCCTCCAACTCTGGCTCCTTAACTCTTGTGTCCACCACATGAGCAAAAAACGCAGAACAACCCTTACTCACCAATCTTCTAGCTTCCAAGGACGAAATCAAACATGAAGGTAAAGCCCTTCTCTTCCCCTTCAACACTACTGCAGGTCCTGAGGACCTAGGAAAAGTTACTTCCTTCAAGAAACAATCAATGGAAGCATGATGCCTATCCAACCAATCCATCCCAAGAATGGCATCAAAATCCTTCATCTCTAAAGGAATCAAATCTGCCTCCAACACTTCTCCACAAACTAACACAGGACATTCTCTAAACACCAAACTCCGAACTACCTCCTCACCAAGAGGGGTTTGAATCACCAACTCACACCCTAAGAAGGAAGGCTGTCTATCGGCATGGCATGCAAAAACAGTGCTAACAAAGGAACGTTCTGACCCAGAATCAATCAAAACATAAGCATCATGCTGAAAGATAGAAAGTATACCGGTGTAGCATCAGCAGAGGGAGTAACTCTCCCTTGGCGAGCGCGTGAGCGTAGTGCTGGCATTTTACTGAGACAAGAACGTAAGACAATTCTTAGGAATGCTTCTATATGCATCAAATGCAATAAGTCAGACTCTATTTGGATCCACTGGATACAAGAATCAAAAGATCAACGTTTTGACCCAATCAGGGAACAGTTACAGAAAACAAAAGCTCACTTTCCGACCAAATCAGAAGACAGTGGTAAATAGCAGAAGATCAACTTCTTGTCCCAATCAGAAGACTGACTTTAAGTCAAGCTTATATTGACAAAATCCATTTCTAAACTCTAAACTGGTTACTGACCCAATCATGAAATCCCATACCGACCCAATCATGTAACTTTATACTGACCCAATCATTAAACTATATACTGACCCAATCATGATAACCTGGGCTCTGATACCACTAAAGTAGTGTCACGCCCCGACCCTCGGGTCCCGGTCCATGGCACTACCGCCACGACAACCCAGGGGAGGTCAACACCTGCCTCAACCCCAGGTCGCCGTAAGGCTAACCTGTTACCTGTACGATATTAACATTACCACAATAATACTCTAAATCTAAGGTATTCAATCACAACCCTAAACAAGATCAACAGACTCGCACATAAATGTACATATATCCCTGGAAATCACATCACCAATGATCATGGACACAATCATAGTATTTCACAAACACTGAATGTAGACTCATACAACCTAAGGTCCTGACTGAACCAATCAAGATTATACAAGATCAAATGGAAATACGAAAACATAGGTCCTAGTGGATCCATCTTATGCATAACGGCAATGTTTATGAATCAAACACTAGTCAAAGGTAAATGCGAGAATGGATGCCAAGCACTATCACTTCTTACGCCCCGCTGCCGTGCTAACACCTGAAAAGGGGAGAAGAAGAATGGGTGAGTAACTAAGTTACTCAGTGAGGGGTTGAACATGGGGCTATAACTCATACACGTGTAAAGAATGGTATGCCGAAAACATATGTAAATCTTTAACAATCACAACTTACAAAATGCTTTAAATACACATTTCAATATAACAAGCTTTCTAACTTTCTCAAAGAAAGGCATCAATAAGTCTTTGAAAATCTTTTGTAAAGAGATTCAATACTGAAAATTCAAGTTAAGAATACTCGTCAAAAGATCAAAAGATCAAACCCATCGAAATAAGAATTTATAGTGCAACGCATGCAGAAATCCTTTATCGATAGCATCAACAATAGCCTATGAAAAACCCTCCATCACCAACCATGGCCGTGGTTAGGTCAAGAGCCACCAAGATGCGCGTATCTTGGCGTTGGCCGTTGAGTATCCCGTGTGGTGACTCCGGGTACCCAACACAGCACCTTCGGGGTTCACTCCGCGCCTCCTGTAAAGGGCTCATCAGCCGAGAACTCCACGCCACCCCATAGGTCGGTCCGTGGAGACTCGCTTCCTGCGAGAAGACGGGGATCCTCCCCAATGTCACCATCGAAACATTTGGGATATCCTATCCCGCCCGTAGGCTCATCATGAACACATCATATATCTCATCAAGAGATCACAAATAGTTTGCCCGTAGGCTCATCATAAACGTATCGTTATAAAATCATATATCTCATCAAGAGATCACAAATTCGCATAAAATACAACTCTTAATCGAAGAGTAAATCCTTTTGCGAAAGCATCGACAATAATGTCATTTTCATCAAGAATATCAACACAAGAGTATCCTTTGAAAACTCATTTCAAATACGATAACATCGTGGAGAATCTCAATTTGGTTTACATAGACCCTTATTTGGTCAAAATAACAAGAATATCGAATTCTCAAGTTCACAAATCTTGAAAACATGTAGTTCAAACCATAGGATTATCCAATCCTTATCAAATATAAATAATCAAGAATTTAACAAGATCATAAACTATCATGGTTTCTAGGCCTCAAGGAAATCATCTCATGAGCCTTTGTAATAGAATCAATAGTTAAGCAAAATCACAAATATCATGGTTTCTAGATCTCAAGGAAATCATCTCATGAGTCTTTTGTAATATAATCAATAGATAAGCAAGATCATGAACATCAAGATTTCTAGATCTCAAGGAAATCATCTCATGAGTCTTTTGTAATAGAATCAATAGTTAAGCAAGATCATAAACATCAAGATTTCTAGATCTCAAGGAAATCATCTCATGAGTCTTTTGTAATAGAATCAATAGTTAAGCAAGATCATAAACATCAAGATTTCTAGATCTCAAGGAAATCATCTCATGAGTCTTTTGTAATAGAATCAATAGATAAGCAAGATCATGAACATCAAGATTTCTAGATCTCAAGGAAATCATCTCATGAGTCTTTTGTAATGAAATCAAGAAATTAAAAGATCATATAGTATCATAATTTCAGTTTTCAAGAAACATTTCAAGAATCCATTGAGATCAAGAATTTCTCATTTCAAGGCATGCATCATTAAACAAGCATGATCATAGCTCTTTAATTTAAACAATTCCCACTCACAAACTTGGCGAGATCGAACACTTGGATCACTCGCCCACTTGATCTTTACCCTTGCCTTTAGATCCACCTTCTTGAAGTCATTAACCATCCAAGAAAAACAAGAATCAATCACAACCTTATCCAATCAATAAGAGAGGAAAGAATGCTCCAAAATTAGATCTCAAGGCTTCTAGGGTTTACTAAGTGCTCTAGATTCAAGAATTAACAATAATAGAATCCTTAAACCCTCAAAATCAGAATGAAATCAAGAACATCCTAATTGGGTTCGGATCTACAAGAATCAAAGGTTTAGAGATCAAGGATCTCCTCCATTCAACACCAAACATGAAATCAAGGCTCCTATACCATTCAAACATTAGATCCATGGCTAAATTCCAACTAAATAATAGATCCATGCTAAATCTACACTAATTCTCCATGGATCTAAAAAGAAATGAATAAAAGAACAAGGAATTGAAGAAGAGAAGAAAACCTACCTCAATTCTTGCTAGAACTAGAGGAGATTCACCACCAATGGAGAAGAGGGGAAGATCAACACCTTTCTCCTTTCTTGGAGCTCAAGAATGGAGATCTAATGGAGGGGGAAATGGGGATTCAAGATGGGGAGAAAAAGAGAGGGAAATGGGGTCTTATATAGGCCCTAAGAGTTTGAAAACGCGTGACTAAAGACCAAAAACGCGGGAGGGCTTGCGGGCTCCCTTGCGGGCGCAAGGGAGGCCGCAAGGCCTCCACCAGGGAGCCATGCGGGCGGCCTTGCGCCCGCATGAGCGGCCGCATGGCCCCTTGCGGGCGGCCATGCGCCCGCATGCGGGGCCGCAAGGCCCCCTGTTTTGGGGTTTTCTCGCGGCTTGAAGCACGCTTACTCGCTCCACTTAAAAGCCCTCTCCCCCAAAGATTTTCCTCCTCTTTAACACTCTAAAAAGAGCCTTAACTAAGATCCCAAAAAAAAAATAAAGCTCGACAAAAACTTAAACACACAACTTCTACACAAGAAACAAAGCACAAGAGAAGCGAAAAGGATCGAACTTCCACAGGTAGCACATGAATGGATAAGATCACGTAATCATCGTGCTCCTAATGATAGTAGAGAGAAGAGAAAGCAATGCCCACGTCTACCCCTGCGAGATAGAATGGGACATTAGATCAAAGCATCCACCATCATCACACAAAAATTATTAAAGAGCTAAAATAAACAAAAAATTAAAAGCAAGAGTTTGGAAGAGTTAAGCTCTTTCCAACTTGAACTACAAAAAGAAATAAGACAAGGAAGCACAATATGTGAGTACTCAAGCATAATTGTCTCAGCTGTTGTCTCTTGGTGAGAACCTATAAAGAAAAGATATATGAACATGAATTTTCAAGTTTAAAGCATTCTCACATTCTTTTGCTTGGGCTTTGATAAAGGTTTAAGCAATAAAATCTAGAAAGATAAGAGAGAAATTCACACCCAAAGCTTGATGGCAAAAACTAACGGTGTCGTTGAAAACTTGATGAAAAGTGATAGATCGACAAAATTAAAACTCAAAATGATAAGGGGTTTCAAGATCAAAGTTAATTTGGCAAAATAAATAGGGTTTCCTACACAAAAGATCACAAAAAAAACTGCACTAAAATCAGCCAAAGAGAGAAAGAGAAACAGAATTTCTTGTGTGCTGAAAATGCTGAAATTTTGTGCTGAAAGGGGGTTGTGTGCGGGCTGTGTGCGGCCCGCACATGGATGTGCGGCCCGCATACAGCCCGCACACCTCTCGGTCTTGCTTGTGCGGGTGGTAGACAGCCTGCATAGCCCCAGAAAACCTTGAAACTCATCGTTACATACATAATCCTCATCATAATGCAAAGTATGATCATAGAACTATAGATAACACATCAAGAATCGTCGACCTCAACAATAAATACTCTTGCCAACACATCAAATGACAAAAATGTGCAATTGAGGCACTCACACAAAACAAAAACAAAAACAAGCACAAAAGCTATAAAAACTAAAAACACACAACTAGGAAAGTAAGAAAACTAATTTAAAAGCTTGGGTTGCCTCCCAAGAAGCGCTTGTTTAACGTCACGAGCTTGACGTACCTCTTTCTTACCTCATGGAGGCTTGAAAATGGTGTGCTCCTCCCGGCTAGGTGTGGCATAAGAGCTACCAGAAAATACAAAACATACCTGCCGAGAAGATGTCGAGATGGAGATCATGAAAGAATTACATTTTGATCTCCATGGGAATAATTTGGGTCGAGAATTGTTCAAGCGCGGCGTGGGTGGGTCCTGAGATGGTTTTAACCTTCTACCCACATTTTCTTCCTCGACTCCTTGTAAATTGCCTTGAGTTACCCAAAAGTGTTGTTTGGGTTTCCAAGGGAACAAGTTGGGTTGAGAATTTGTCAAGCTTGGCATAGGTGGATTATTGGGTAACTTCAACATCCTATCCACATGATTTTTCTCAACCTCGGGTTGATGAACTCTAATTGCCCACAACATTAGCTTGGGCCTCCAAGGAAAAATCTTCGGGTGAGAATTGTCCAAGCCGGGCATAGGTGGGTTCATGTATGGCTCTAGTTTCATACCCACATCTTCAAATACAATTCTCGGAATTTTTCTCTTGCACTTGAACAATATTGAAAAGTTGATGGATTGACTGATGTTGAGACAAGTAGCTTCTTCCGTTATGATCGATTCAGTTTCTTCTACTTCCTCACATTCTTCTGCACCCATGCTTTTAGCCTCCCCATTTTCTTCTTCAATAGCATCTTTTGGTAGAACTTCGGTTGTTTGTTTCTCAATCATTTCAGCCTCTGCGTTTGCCTTTTGAAGTTCTGCCACTTGTTTCTCAATCTTCTGAATAGATGCTCGAATATTCCTAAAATTGTTCTCGGTGGCAATCATAAACTTTGCTACGCCTCCACAACTATGTCTTTCCTTTGACAGTGTTGCTCACGTGGAATAACTGGAGGATGATAGTGCCACCGTTCTTGATATGGGGGATATTCTATCATTGTTTGTTGAGGGTAGTTCCATTGTTGTTCTTGAGAATATCTAGGACAATTTTGCTGCCCCTGCACAATGGATTGTAAATATTATTATTCCTATCTCCTTCATTTGCTTGCATGGCCATAAATTTGTCCAACTTTTCTTCAAGTGCATAAAGTTTTGCGGCCACCATAGCTTCGTGAAAATCCATGGCCTCTGTGTACAAACAAAATAATAAAAAAATAAAGCATAAAAGAATACAAAATAAAAATAAAAATGTTTATATGCACAAAAATAAAAAGAAAAATGACTAAGCCAGCATCTAGGAGTTTTCCTAGTATTCTCGGAGTCCCCGGCAACGGCGCCAAAAACTTGATGGTCGCCGCGCGCGTCGCTAGAAAGCGGGCACGTGGCTCCCCGGCCGCAAGTGCACGGGTCGTCAAGTAATACCCTTGTGCGAGCACAAGAGGGTCGTATTCCCTAGGGTCCCGAGATCTACTATTACTTCTTCTTAGATTAGCTGTTTAGTCAAGTCAAAACATGGGTTTTGTTATAATAAAACGAAGTATGAAAATAAAGCAATAAAAGTGATCAAGCCACCAACAAACAATAAGCATGTAGAGAGAAAACAAGTATCACAGATAAGGCCCCAGGCAAGGATTCCCCCGGGAAGAACACCAGTATGGATGATAAAATAAATAAATAATGCATGCATGGTTTGTAACAAGTTGGTCCGTTTAGACTCGGAAGTCGACTACCCCGGAACCTCGGTAGTGTAGCCCTAATCCAGTACAAGTTCCTTTGTCCAAAAGATACTCACACGATGTCAATGGGATTAAGGAGCCTTGGTTAGAGTTATCTCTAAGCAATTTCGCTAAGATAAACTCTACAACCTACCGGAGGCTACCGGCACCCGGAACCTCCGGTGTACCGGTATAATGAATCCCTCTTCATACTAAGTGGATCTAATGCAAGAGCGCACATCGCACAACCAAGCACAATCAATAAGATGAAATGCAGAGTTCTCATGCAAATCACTACAATTAAGTACACAAAGTATGAAACCAAATGACAAACCATGCATTCATTGAACTAAAAGTATAACATCCAATACAAGTATTCCTCCCAAGGTTCACCGGTTGCCCGGGGGGCCTTGGGAGGTTTAGTTCGACATAAATAAGAAGGAAAGTTCAAACAATAAAGAGTAAATCAACAAAAGCACTAAGAACTCCCACTTGAGCGTGTCGACTAGGGTTGATGAAGAAACGTGCCGAATCCGCGTCGGCAAGCTCTAGGATGAAGATCTATGCGTTCTTCCCTCTTCTCCCACTTGATTCTACTCCAAAATAACCTCCTCCGATGAGTATTTGAGCGTGGGGGTGCTTGGAGGCGCCGGTGGCAAGATATCTTGCGAAAAAGCCCTAAACGGGCTTAAATACCCGAGCGGTGTGCGGGCCAGTGTGCGCCCGCACACCTGGCCGCACACCTGTGTGCGGGCTGGTGTACGGCCGCACACTGGGCCGCACACAGCCCGCACACGTGCCCGAAAACGGGCCTGAATAGGCCCGTTTCGTGTAGGAGTGCTCGAATGACGTCCGGAGCTTGTTTAACCTTCGTTTCTTCGCTCCTTGGCCTCGATTTTCATCCTCTAAATGCTCCTCCTCACGTAGATGGCTCGTAGATGCCCTGAAATAGAAAAACACGAAAAACACATCAAAGGGCACCGGTTTCATTCAAATAATGCATGAAAGTACATGTAATGCACCGTTACAAACCGGTGTATTTAGACACTTATCAAATTCCTGCACACAATCCGAAATTATTACGTCAGTTAAATCCATGAAATATAAAGTACCATCATGGTCTAGTGTGTGATTCATAGCCTCTGGAAGAGTGAAGACAACTTGTTCATCCCCCACTCTCAATGTCATCTTCCCTCCCTTAACATTAATTAAGGCTCCGGAGGTGTTAAGGAAAGGGCGGCCAAGAATCAATGGGACCTCTACATCATCATCCACGTCTAATATCACAAAGTCTACCGGAATGGTGAGTTTATCAACCCTCACAAGAACATCCTTGACACCTCCTCTGGGTCTTCTCACTGAGCGGTCTGCAAGCTGTAGGGTCATTCGTGTGGGTCTCAAATCCTCTAGCCCCAACTTCAGGAATAGATTGTATGGCATCACGTTTATACTTGCTCCTGAGTCGGCCAGTGCATTTTTTTGCATCTCCTCACCGAGTACACAGGGTATGATGAAGCTTCCCGGGTCTGTCAATTTCTTTGGCAATTTGTTTTTGAATTACAGTTGAACAGGTTCCCGTAAGTGTCACTGTGTCTAGATCCTCCAACTTCCTTTTGTTTGTGAGGAGGTCCTTCATGAATTTAGCATACTTAGGCATCTGCGATAAAGCTTCGACCAAGGGGATATTAATGTGAAGTTGCTTGAAGATGTTAAGGAACTTTTTGAATTGGGCATCTTCCTTGTCTTGTTTGAGTCTTGTTTGATAAACGTCTAAAAGTACGTATTTTACATGTATTTGTTGTGTATTATTTTCATATCTTTTTGTTGAATCTATGCCCTTTTAGATCTAAATTGCTTTATTTTTGTATTTCAGGCCAGCCAGAAGCCCTGGGGACTCGACGACGAGATGGGGAGCGATTTCGACATCAAAACAGCGTTTTCGAGACGGGGACACTGTAGCACGGTACTGTAGCAGTCACTGTAGCAGTTGCTGTAGCTCATCGCGGACTTCTTGGCAGAAAAGTAGAAATCCCGAGGGGTCAGCATACCGGCAGTATGCTGACCCGTTTACCCATCGGGATTTGGGGTTTAAAGGCCGATCTAGGGCATTTTGAAGAAAACTTTTGCATCTTCTTGGAGAGAGCTTTTGGGGGAAAAGAAGGCTAGGGTTTGAGCATCATTTCTAGACCATTTTGGAGGGTAAAAGGAGAGGAAATTCGGGTTTTCTAAGGAGAGGAGAGCAAGATCTTGGAGGATCTACTTCAAAAACTTCATTGTTTGGAGGTTGAAGACAACGGGAAGCCACCCCTTCGAGTGGCGTCTTCGGAAGGTTTTCTCCGGGGATCCAAGCGGCATTCGACCTTCACCATTTGAGGGAGTGTTCCTCATGTTTATTTTGGTTATTTGCATGGTTTGTGTGGTGGATTTATTGGACATGAACAACTAACCCCAAGGTCACCGGATGTAGGTGAACCTTTGGGGCAAAACTTGTGATGTTTTGGATTATTTGAGTTATTTATTGTATGATTGGCTTGTTGTGATCCTTGTTTGGTATTCTTGATTGTTTTGGTACATATGCTTAATTGTTGTATCAAATGCTTGGTAGCACTTTGTAGCATGATCATTGCCTTAGTGCTAGACTCTACCAAACTAGGAAGGGATTAATGTATAAATACGTCGTGACCATCGGGTATTTGTACCCCTCCATTTCTAGGGTTGAAAACTAGTTAGTGTTTCCACCCTAACTTGAGAAAACCATTATTCTCCTTGCAACCGTGTGGGAGGTTGAGTGGAAGAAATTCCCTACTCAACTCTTGTACCGGGTTAGGGGTCAATTGCCGTGACCATCGGGTTGACCTAAGCTTAGGTTTCCTCGGTCCAACTAGCCACATACTTAATTTCTCAAATATCCTACTCACTTGAGTAGCCCCCTTGGGGATCCTCATCCGTGACCGTTTTCCATCCCTGAGCATCTCCGGAATTTTGTTTCAAACATATTTATTAAGAAAATTTCTCTTGTTGCTATTTGTTTTCTTTCTTATCTATTCTCTTGAAAATGGAATCGGTGAGCTAAACAACAAGTGAAAAGTGAGTAAGGTAGCTCCTCGGGCCCCTTGGGAATACGACCCACTCGTGCGTGCACGAGTGGTTTATTACTTGACGACCCCGTGCGCTTGCGGGTGATTCACACTTCGTGTCCATCAAGTTTTTGGCGCCGTTGCCGGGGAATTCACCGAGGGATATCTGGAAAGCTATAAGCTTGTTGATTTAGCCTTTTCTTTTTCTTTTATTTTTCTTTTATTTTTCTTTCTTTTGTTGTGTGTTTTATTTTGTTTTTGTGTTTTCTTGTTTTTGGTGGTTAAGATTTTGTAATTATTCCAGCCTTTTATTTTATTGTAGCTCCTTTGCGCTTCTTGTTGTTAGCTAACGTTGTGGCTCCTCAATCTGTGAAGGTACCCATCTTATGACACGAGCGAGTCAAGCAAATTTGATTGAACCCGATAACGAGATAGAAAGAATACTTCACCGTCGTTTGAGAGAAGGTATCGAGGGTTCAAGTCAACAAGAAGTTCAGGTAGAATCCAGTGAGCCCACAGTCATGGCCGAGCCAAGAAGAACGCTATCAGATTATGAAAGGCCACAATTCACGGGAGAAGAATTTAGTGTCCAAGTGCCAACTGTTCCGGCCAATAACTTTGAAATCAAGGCCAGCACCATAGGAATGATTCAGAATTCAGTCCAGTTTGATGGTCTAGCTGATGAAGACCCGCATGCTCACTTGTCTAAATTTCTTCAGATTTGCTCGACTTTTAAGATCAACTCAGTATCAGACGATGCCATCAGACTGAGGTTATTCCCGTTCAGTTTGAGAGGAACAAGCATACGAGATGGCTCACATCCTTAGCTCCTGGGTCCATCACCACTTGGAAGGAAATGGTTGAGAAGTTCCCTGGCCCGATATTTTCCCCCAAGCAAAGCCGCAAGATTGAGACAGGAAATATCATCCTTCGAAGGGGGTGATTCGAGACACTTTTTGAAGCCCATGAACGATTTAAGGACCTTCTTCGCAAGTGTCCTCATCATGGCTTCCCTTCATGGATGAGGGTGCAGACATTTTGCAATGGGCTGAATTATGCTACTAGGCGGCTCATCGATGCAGCGGCGAGGCGGTTCTCGAGCAACAAGCTTCCCTGAAGAGGCCGAGGAGTTAATTGAGAACATGGCCGAGAATGAGTGCCATTGGAGCACTCGACGAAGCCTCCAAGGGCTGCAGGGTTGTATGAGGTGACTGAATCCACAGCTTTGGCCGCGAAGATTGATGCCCTAACAAAACATGTCATGGATAATAGTTCGAAGTATGACGCCCTAGCACAAAAGGTTGATCAGCTCATGATAGGATCCAGTTCAGGATCAAAGGCCGTTATGTCATGTGATACTTGTGGGGCAGGGCATGCAACATCACAATGCCCTATTGTTGTTGCCCCATCACCGCCGATGGAAACAGTTGATTATGTTGGGGGTGGACCAAGAGGACCAGGGAATCAGTTTGGCAACAATTACAATTATGGATGGAGGGGCTCTTCAAATCCTTCTTGGACTCAAGGTCAATCTCAATATAGACCTCCACAATCTCAGGGAAGCCAATACCAAGCTCCTCCCCCACAAGAGAAGAAATATTCTACAGAGGATGTGTTAGCCAGATTCATGATTAGCACGGAGGCACGCTTCGTGAATAATGAAAAGAAAATTGATGAATTTGGTACTATATTGAGAAATGTTCAAGCATCCATCCAATCTCTGGAGAATCAAGTGGGACAGCTTGCTCGTGGACAATCTGAACGACCCTCGGGGAGTTTGCCAAGCAATACTGAAAACAACCCGAGAGAGCAATTAAAAGTTGTTACTTTGAGAAGTGGTAAACAGTTGGAAGCAAGGGAAAAAGGGATCCCAAGTGCTTCTAATGATGGGGTAGCCGTCCGGGAAGACCCTGATTTGAATGAAGATGTAAGCAAGGCTAATGGGAGGAAAACTGGTGAAGACTCTCCCAATTCTGACATTTCAAAGGAGCACACATACAAGCCAGTGGTACCTTACCCCTCGAGACTCAAACCAGATAGAGATGAAGCCCAGTTCAAGAAGTTCCTCAATGTATTCAAACAACTCCACATAAATATTCCAATCATTGGGGCACTAGCTCAAATGCCCAAGTATGCCAAATTTTTAAAAGAGCTTCTCACCAATAAGAGGAAGTTAGAAGAACAAGGCACTTGTTGCACTTACTGGTAATTGCTCCAGCAATTCTAGAGAAGAAACTTCCAAAAAAGTTAAAAGATCCAGGTAGTTTTGTGATCCCTTGTGTAATTGGTGAAGGAGTAACTGAGCATGCTCTAGCCGATTCTCGGGGCTAGTATAAATGTAATGCCCTACAACTTGTTCTTGAAGTTGGGATTGGAAGACCTACGACCTACACGAATGACATTACGGCTTTGAGATAGGTCGGTGCGAAGACCTCGGGGAGTAGTTGAAGATGTCCTTGTCGAGTCGACAAACTCATCATTCCCGTAGATTTCGTGATTCTAGATGTGGATGATGATGTCGAGGTACCCCTAATTCTAGGGCGCCCATTCCCGAACACTTCGGGTGCTCTAATTGATGTTAAAGAAGGCAAGATGACCTTGAGGGTTGGAGATGAGCAAGTGGTCTTTACCCTCCCGGAAGCAATGAAACACACACTTGATCATGATGATAAACTCTATTTCACCGATAGTACCGATATAATTGTTTTCGACTTTGTGCGGGAGGTACTTGCCTTAAACCCTTTGGATGAGTACTTGGATGAGTTAACATGCCAAGATGTCAAGGAAGAACTCTCTCCTCCACCAACACAACAAATTAATCAAGTGGAGGGTAATTCATCCAATAATGGTAAGAAAATTAGGGGTGTTGAGAAGATGTGGAGAAAATCGAAGAAGAAACAAAAAGAGAATAGAGAGGTATCCACATTGCCTCCGGATGAGGTTGATCGTATCTTCTTTGGAAATGCGGGTAAATTCAAAGTCTTTTCTTTCCTTTCATTAAACTTTCCAAGTGGCAATCCGGTTCCAAAGGTTGGAGGTAACTTCCCTCCATTTGTCCCACCATGAGATTTTGAGGTAATGCAAGTCAAGCTAATGACGTTAAAGAAGCGCTCCTTGGGAGGCAACCCAAGTTCCTTTCATTTCCCGCATTCTTTTTCTTATTCGTGTTGTCTTGTTTTGCTTATGTTTTTAGTAGTAGTTCTTGTGTTGTTTTGCTTTTCGTCGTTTTTCTTGTTTCTTTCGCCTTTTTGTTAACTTGTTTGTCATGTGGTTTATGGAGAATTCTAGCTCTAGATGCATTCATGTTGATGTCTTGAGTGTTTAAATGTTGTTTCCGGCCATATTTTTCAAGGTTTCATCGAGGGTTGACGCGTGCGAAGTGTGGAGAAAGAACCGGTGCAAAAATTGGGTCTTGCCGACCATCCTTACGGCCGTAAGGATGGCCGGCAAGAACCATCCCGAGGTTCTTGCCGACCATCCTTACGGCCGTAAGGATGGTCGGCAAGACCACCCGAACTTAGGTTTAAAAGGGGGTTTTGGGGTTCTTCACACTATTCATCCTTCTTCCCCATTCTTTCAACCTTTTCTCCCTCATTTCTCCACCGTTTTTACTCATTTTTTTTGCTCTAGTTTGCTCTCCTCCCCCTCTTTTCCATCTTGGTGACAAAAATTTGGAGTTTGAGCAAGCTTTTGGCCGGATTTGCCATTTGGATCTACTCGTTTTACCCTAGGGCACAAGTAAGGCATTTCACTCAAAACTTTGATTTTTCCTTACTTTTATGGCTGAAATTTGTTGGAAATTGTTGGAATATTGTTGTTGGGTGAATGTTTAAGATTTATCAAGGCATTTTTCATAGTTTGTAAAATTTTTTGGCTACTCCTACAAGCAAAATTCTTGAAAAATTTTTCCGTAATTACTGTAGCAATGCACATTTTCTTGGATTTCCTCATTTTTTGGTGCTTATTTTGCTTGTAATTTAGTTGGTTAATCTCTATTTTATTTTTATAGGATGCCAATCAAGAAACTAGCTTCCAAGAGACGTAGGAGGGAACCTTCCCCTCCCGTGCAAAAGCCCAAGTTTTTCAAGGATACGACGCGTTTTGCACTCCTATTACGAAAGGGGTTTTGCACCGTTAGGAAGATTGATTGGGCACGACTTAGTCGAGCGGATTGAGAGCGACCTATCCGAGCTCCTTACCATTGTTCGCAGCTCATCCTCATCGACCTCTGCTGCCACTACTTGCGCTGCATCATCACTTTAGACCCATGACAAGACCTTGTTTATTTTCTTTCTGTTGTGCTTTGTTGTTTGTTGTTAAGACTTGTACTTTTGAGTTAGCTAGGGTTCACTCCCTACTAAACTCTCGTGTTATTTTTGTTGGAGCTCTCTTTTCCTTACTTTATTTATTTTTTCCTCCTGAAAAACTTTGAATGATAATAAGCTCCTTATTCTTTTCAGGATTATTAATTTTGGGAGCTTTACTTGTGTTGGCCCTCCTTAGGTGAAATACTCCTGATCCAAGTGGAACAACTGAGAACCACATCAAGGAATCAGGGAAGTTTCTTCACCCCCATTTTTTGGTTATCATTCACATCCCCCACATTATTCTGCTGACTTAGGTACATTGAGGACAATGTACAACTTTAGGTGTGGGGATGGTTATTTACTTAGGTATTTTGCATTTATGCATGCTTGTTACCTATGATGGCTATGATTGTGTTGTTAAAGGATTTCCTAGCTTGGTAGAATGATAGTAGTGAGCTGTACAGTACTTGTACTTTAATGTAGCTCTGTTTCATCTTTAGTGCACCTGTATACATACTCACGATCACTCTCACCTTGTACACTCTATCCAACCCATCTTAGTGACTTTGGCATTAATTTGTTAAATTCTTTCTTCAATGCACTTTTAAAAGCTTTTAAGTTCCTTTATTGTTTTCTCCAACCTAAGTGAAGTTTTTAGCAGGTAGTTTTTCAGGGATCGAAAAAATAAATAAATAAATAAATAAATAAATAAAAAAAAAAAAAAAATTTGGGGTCTATGTCAGTATTCCTCTGCTTTTAAGCATGAATGCGTATATGTAGATTGTAATTGATTAAGAGGGTGACTCTTGTGCCTGGCCAGCATGTGCATCCATCTGAAAGATTTTTGTGCAGTCTATGTTAGGCGGACCCAGAAAAAAAGAGAATTTGTATATTTTTGTGAGTGAAATAAATGAAGTTTCCATTTTGATCCCTAGAGCCTGTTTTATGGTCACTTAAGAGTTGGAGTTGTATTTAGGAACCAAAGGACTTTAACTGGGCATTGAGGAAGTCTTTAGCACTCTAATGCCATCTTCATTTTGTGTGGGGTGAATGGTCATCCTGGGGTAATCCGGGGTGTGGAGGTCAAGGTGAGAGTCAGCACACACACACATAGGGCACTGTGGATGAACCAGAGCTATTAGTTTTGAGCAGCTCACTTCTTGATTTCTGTCCAATTGTGCTTGTGGAGTTCTTTACTTTTGAGCCTGATGTCGTATTTTTAGCCGTTTATCTTCTTTCCCTTGTTCTTCATGTTTGTTTGCTTGGGGACAAGCAAACGCTTAGGTGTGGGGATGTTTGATAAACGTCTAAAAGTACGTATTTTACATGTATTTGTTGTGTATTATTTTCATATCTTTTTGTTGAATCTATGCCCTTTTAGATCTAAATTGCTTTATTTTTGTATTTCAGGCCAGCCAGAAGCCCTGGGGACTCGACGACGAGATGGGGAGCGATTTCGACATCAAAACAGCGTTTTCGAGACGGGGACACTGTAGCACGGTACTGTAGCAGTCACTGTAGCAGTTGCTGTAGCTCATCGCGGACTTCTTGGCAGAAAAGTAGAAATCCCGAGAGGTCAGCATACCGGCAGTATGCTGACCCGTTTACCCATCGGGATTTGGGGTTTAAAGGCCGATCTAGGGCATTTTGAAGAAAACTTTTGCATCTTCTTGGAGAGAGCTTTTGGGGGAAAAGAAGGCTAGGGTTTGAGCATCATTTCTAGACCATTTTGGAGGGTAAAAGGAGAGGAAATTCGGGTTTTCTAAGGAGAGGAGAGCAAGATCTTGGAGGATCTACTTCAAAAACTTCATTGTTTGGAGGTTGAAGACAACGGGAAGCCACCCCTTCGAGTGGCGTCTTCGGAAGGTTTTCTCCGGGGATCCAAGCGGCATTCGACCTTCACCATTTGAGGGAGTGTTCCTCATGTTTATTTTGGTTATTTGCATGGTTTGTGTGGTGGATTTATTGGACATGAACAACTAACCCCAAGGTCACCGGATGTAGGTGAACCTTGGGGGCAAAACTTGTGATGTTTTGGATTATTTGAGTTATTTATTGTATGATTGGCTTGTTGTGATCCTTGTTTGGTATTCTCGATTGTTTTGGTACATATGCTTAATTGTTGTATCAAATGCTTGGTAGCACTTTGTAGCATGATCATTGCCTTAGTGCTAGACTCTACCAAACTAGGAAGGGATTAATGTATAAATACGTCGTGACCATCGGGTATTTGTACCCCTCCATTTCTAGGGTTGAAAACTAGTTAGTGTTTCCACCCTAACTTGAGAAAACCATTATTCTCCTTGCAACCGTGTGGGAGGTTGAGTGGAAGAAATTCCCTACTCAACTCTTGTACCGGGTTAGGGGTCAATTGCCGTGACCATCGGGTTGACCTAAGCTTAGGTTTCCTCGGTCCAACTAGCCACATACTTAATTTCTCAAATATCCTACTCACTTGAGTAGCCCCCTTGGGGATCCTCATCCGTGACCGTTTTCCATCCCTGAGCATCTCCGGAGTTTTGTTTCAAACATATTTATTAAGAAAATTTCTCTTGTTGCTATTTGTTTTCTTTCTTATCTATTCTCTTGAAAATGGAATCGGTGAGCTAAACAACAAGTGAAAAGTGAGTAAGGTAGCTCCTCGGGCCCCTTGGGAATACGACCCACTCGTGCGTGCACGAGTGGTTTATTACTTGACGACCCCGTGCGCTTGCGGGTGATTCACACTTCGTGTCCATCAGGCCACAAATCTTGATTCGGTGTTAATCATAAATCTAGCCAGGACATCTTCAGTTATGTATTTTCTCTCCTGTTGTTGAGGACGTTGATACTGAGGGCCTTGAGGTTGGGGTGGCCTTTGTCGTGATTGGCCTTGGTTCCAAGAGAAGTTTGAATTGCTCTTCCACTCCGGGTTATACGTATTGCCATATTGATTACTCGGTCCCCTCTGACCTCTATTGACATAGTCTACTGACTCCATTTGTGCAGGGGGAGTAACAAGAATGGGGCATTGGTTTGTTGCATGCCCAGCACCACATGTATCACATGACATCACTGCCTTTGAGCTTGAACTGGAACCTAACATGAATTGATCAAGTTTCTGTGTTAAAGCTTCAACCTTAGCATTGTTGTCAATAACATTCCTGTTCAGGGCTTACACTCTTGCCGCCAAGGCGGTAGTCTCACTCACCTCATATAGTCCTGCTGCTCTAACTGGCTTCTATCTAGTACTCCAGTGACATTCGTTACTAGCCATGTTCTCAATTAAAGCTTCGGCTTCTTCAGGAAGTTTGTTACTTAAGGATCCACCCGCTGCTGCATCGATGAGCTGCCTTGTAGCATAATTCAGTCCATTACAGAATGTCTGCACCCTCATCCAAGCAGGGAACCCATGATGAGGACATCTTCTTAGAAGATCCTTAAATCTTTCATTAGCTTCAAAAAGGGTCTCAGAATCTTCTTGTCGAAATGCTGATATTTCTTGACTCAACCTCGCTGCCTTGCTTGGTGGAAAATATCGGGCAAGAAACTTCTCCACCATTTCCTTCCATGAAGTGATCGATCCCGGGGCCAATGAAGTAAGCCATCTATAGGCTGCTCCCCTTAAACTGAAGGGAAATAATCTCAACTTGATTGCATCATCAGAAACTGAATTAATCTTGAAGGTTGAGCATATCTAAAGAAACTCGGACAAGTGGGCATACGGGTCTTCATCAGCTAGACCATCGAACTGTACTGAATTTTGCACCATTCCAATCGTGCTTGCTTTTATTTCGAAGTTATTTGCAGGCACAGTAGGAACCAACACACTGAACTCGTCCCCGCTGAATTGTGGCCTTTCATAATCAGATAGGGTTCTTCTTGGCTCGGCCATGACAGCAGGCTCACTGGATTCTACCCGAATTTCTTGTTGCCTTGAGCTTTCAGTAACTTCTTTCAAACGTTGATGCAAAGTTCGTTCAATCTCGTCATCAGGACCAACCAAATTTGTGTGACTCGCTCGTGTCATAAGATAGGTACCTTACAAGAAAATTCAAGGCAAGTGTCAAAACTTGAAGAAAAACAAACAGGAAAAATATAGAGAATAAAATAACGGAATATAAACACGAATGGTAAAAACGACAAAACAATAGCCAAATCAACACGCTAAAAGTTTTCCGAATATTTCTCGAGGTTCCCAGGCAACGGCGCCAAAAACTTGGTGGTGATCCCGCAAGCGCACGGGGTCGTCAAGTAATAAACCACTCGCGCACGCACAAGTGGGTCGTATTCCCAAGGGCCCAAGAATCTATCCTTACTTCCTTCTCGCAATATTGTTTAGCCGATCAAACTCGAGAGTAAAAGATGAAAATGCAAATACAAGAAATAAATGCAATTCAGAATGCTAAATAACCAGGGCAATAAAAGGGGGAAATCACGGGTGAGGACCCCTCAAGGGCTACTGAAGTGTACAGGATGCTGGATTAACATGTAAATGGCTTTTGGACCGAGAAAACCCTAGATTAGGTCAACCCGATGGTCACGGCAGTTGGCCCCTAATCCGGTACGAGTATTGAATACGGGTTCTACCCGTACAATTCCTCCTACGATTGCAAAGGGCAAGATGGTTTTCTCAAACTAAGGTTGAACCACAAACGAGTAATTAACCCTAGAATTGGAGGGGTACAAATACCTGATGGTCATGACGTATTTATACGTATTTCCCTTCCAAGCTTGGTGAGTCTAACACTATGGCAATGGTCATGCAACCTAGTATTGGCTAAGTATGGATACACAGAGTTCTCATGCATACCCAAGCATTCAAGAGCACCAAACAAGGATCACAAACAAGTCTACAAACATTAATTAAAACTAAGTGATAAACGTCTAAATATACATATTTTATACGTACTTGTGTATATTTTCTGTTCTCATTTTGTTAAGTTGTTATCTATTTTCTTGTTTAAAGTTGTTTTACTTGTGTTACAGACCCGGAATAAGCAAAATAAGCTCAAGAACATATTTATGAAGAAATCGACATCAAATACGGCATATTTGGGGCGTCATCACTGTAGCAGTACTGTAGCAGGATTACTGTAGCTAAATACTGTAGCAGGTACTGTAGCACCCCCCGAGATAGAATTTCTGGGAAATTTTATGGGTGCCTTACGGGCAACCTTACGCTCGTAAGGACGCACGAAATTTCTCTTTTTAAGAGGCATTAGGGCATCTTGAAAGGGG
This sequence comes from Dioscorea dumetorum, assembly GCA_902712375.1. Lineage (NCBI taxonomy): Eukaryota > Viridiplantae > Streptophyta > Magnoliopsida > Dioscoreales > Dioscoreaceae > Dioscorea > Dioscorea dumetorum. The sequence goes on from CACTHL010000893.1 coordinate 338,153, forward strand.
ACTTTTGGCCACCATTCTCCACCATCTTCAACTAAGGTTTCAAGGCAAGTGGAGAGGGCATATCTGAGGTGGAAATCAAGGGGAGAAGAGGTTTTGCTATCAAGGAGAAGATCTAGGAGCTTGCCGGCGCGGATCCGACAACTTCTCATCACCACCTTCTAGTCTTCATCTTAGGGGAGTTTGCTTTGAGTTTTATCTTGTATTCTTTGTATTTCTTGCTTTCTATTTTGTTGATGATGAACTTGACTCCCAAGGTCGCCGGGCATCCGGTGAACCTTGGGATGAACTTGCTTTGTATGGATGCTTAGATTTACATTCATGGTATTTGGTTTGTTTTGTGGTTCATGCTTGGTGTACTTTGATGTATTGGTATGCATGAGAACTCTGTGTATCGGTTTCTAGGTTTTAGTAGGTTGCGTGACCATCGCCCTACTTTTAGACTCCCAAGCTTGGGAGGGATACATGTACAAATACGCCGTGACCATCGGGTATTTTGTACCCCTCCGGTATTAGGGTTGTGCCTAGTTTGTGCTTCAACCCTAATTTGAGAACCTCGTGCCTTTAATGCAATCGTAAGAGGATTTGGGCGGAAGGAATTCCCGTATCAATACTCGTACCGGATTAGGGGCCAACTGCCGTGACCATCGGGTTGGCCTACCTTAGGATTCTCCTGGCCAAGAACCACCAGTGCCTGTGTAATTCTAGCATCCTACTAGCTTTAGTAATCCCGAGGGGATCCTAGCTCGGGACCTCGTACTTTCATTGCTAATTGCCTCCTTGATATGCTTATTTGGTGTGCCTTAGTCCAACCTGTTTATAGTTATCTTTGTTAGTTTTCTTATCTTGTTCTAATTCTCTATCTTAGTTAGACTAGACAGTGCCGTCTAGGGGGAAGTAATAGCAGCTCTTGGGACCCCAGGGAATACGACCCTCTCACGCGTGCGTGAGAGGTATTACTTGACGACCCGTGCGCTTGCGGATAATCGATCAAGTTTTTGGCGCCATTGCCGGGGATTCCAAGAATGCTACGAAAACCTCTAGCTCACTGCTCTAGTCATTTATCTTTCTTTTTGTGAATATTTGTTTTTGTTTGTGTCTTTTGCCATTTTGTTCATATTTGTTTATTTTCCTTCTTTCTTGTTTCCTTTGTTAGATTATTATTTTTTTAGTCTTATTGTGTATACAGGGCCATGGATTTTGAAGAAAATTTGTTGGCCTCCAAAATCTATGCACTTGAGGAACAAAATAACCGACTTTCCACAAATGTCTATGATCTTGAGAAGAAGATGGAATGTCTCTTTGCCATGAAAGCAAGCCAAGGTATTACACAACAACCAAGACCTCAACAACCCCAAGTTCCCCAATTTCAGCCGCAACATCGGCAAGAGAGGAAATACACTACTGAAGATGTTCTAGCAAGGTTTATGATCAGTACAGATGCTAGGTTTGCAATAATAGACAGACGACTTGATGAATTTGGTACAATACTAAGGAATGTCCAAGCTTCAATCAAAGCACTTGAGAACCAAGTTGAGAAACATGTTAGGGAAAATTCCGAGCCTTCTTTGGGTAGCCCAATGAGCAATATTGAAAATAACCCAAGTGAAAACCGGGCGTATATCAATCTTATGAGTGGGCAACAATTAGAAGATGGGGTAAAGCAAGACAATGAGGAGGTCATCATGGCTATAGACATATGTGAGGAAGTAGAGGATGCCCCATCTACCACGTTTCAAGAAACTACTTGCCTCGATATCGACCATTCAATGAACCAATCAATAACCTTCAAGTGCAGAGAAAAAAATTTGGGAATTATATTTGAAGATTTGGGGAGGAAACCAATGTCATCCTTGAACCCACCTATGTCGGGCTTGAACAATTCCCAACCAAAACTTTTTCCATGGTGGCCCAAGCAAATTTTATCGGCCACTTTTGATCATTCAAGAAAGGTTGAGAAAAGAAAAGTGAAAAGGGTGTTAAAGCGTCCAATTAATCCACCTGTGCGAAGCTTGACAAGTTCTCAAATCAACTTGTTCCCTTGGAAACCCAAACAACACTTATGGGTAGTTCAAGGCGATTTGACAATGGCCGAGGAGCAAGATGTGGGTAGGAGGTTGACGCCATTCGAGGAACCACCGATGCCAAGATTGAGTAATGCTCGGCCCAAGCTTTTCCCATGGAGGCCAAAAGGTAACTCAAGCATGACCTCCAAACTTGCATCATCCCGGAAGGTAAAGTTCATATTTTTTGGTAGCTCTTATGCCACCTCTAGACGGGAGGAACACACCATTTTCAAGCCTCCCTAGGTAAGAAAGAGGTACGTCGAGCTAATGACGTTAAACAAGCGCTTCTTGGGAGGCAACCCAAGCTTCCTTTTATTTCTTGCATTCATTTTATTGTTTGTGTTGTCTTATTTTACTTGTGTTTTTAGTAGCGGTTCGTGTGTAGTTGTTCTTTTCGTCGTTTTTCTTAATTCTTTCGCCTTTGTGTTAACTTGTTTGTCATGTGGTTTTTGAAGAATTCTTGCTCTAGATGCATGCATGTTGATGTTTTGAGTGTTTAAATGATGTTTCCGGCCGTATTTTTCAACGTTTGATCGATTGTTAATGTGTACAAAGTGTGGAGATCAAAGTGTGCAACCAGAAAAATCCCGAGGACCATCCTTGCGGCCGCAAGGATGCCCCTCGCGATTTTTCCCGAGAATCTTGCCGACCATCCTTTCGGCCGTAAGGATGGTCGGCAAGACCACCCGAAGAAGCATTAAAAGGGCAAGTTTTGGGGCTTAAACTATTCACTTTTCTTCCCCATTCCTCTAACCGGTTCTCCCTCATTTCTCCACCATTTTTCATGATTTTTTTTGCCCTAGTTTGCTCTCCTCCTCCTCTTTTCCATCTTGGTGACAAAAATTTGGAGTTTGAGCAGGCTTTTGGCCGGATCTAGCCCTTGGATTCACTCATCTTACTCTAGGGCAAGAGTTTGATCTCACACTCAAAACCTTGAGTTTTTTTTGTTTTTGTGGATGAAATTTATAGGAGTTTTGTTGTTTGTCATTTTTGTGGGTTTTTGGAGCAATTTCAAAGCTTTGTAAAAGTGTTTATGCTCCATTTACAAGAGAAGCTCTTGCAAATTGTTTTTGGAAATTACTGTAGCAATTCTTGAATTCTTTCACATTCCCATGGTGTTGAACTATTGCTTCTCTTGTATGTGACTTAATCTTGAATCATATTTGTAAACCATTAGCCATGCTTGCATTAGAGAGCTTTGGACACCATGATAATGATGAACAAAGAACTTGCTTGGATTTTGTTTTGCTTGATTGTTGTGTTGTGCTAGTTGTTTGTTTTGTTTGCTTTTGTTTGTGTTTTTTTTTTTTCTTTCTTCTTTTTGTGTGTGTTAGATGCCTTGAGATGACGCTCCTTTCTATCTTGTAGGATGGAAGTAGGGCATCAAGCACGCCTTCTCTCTCGACCATCTACTCGCATCATTGGTGGCTACCCCGATCTCTTGGACTTCAAGACTCATGTTTGGAGACTCGGGGAAGTTCATGAAACCCTCTTATTATGCTTTTATCGCCTATAATTTTTATGCACTGCTGAATTAGACACATTGAGGACAATGTGCATTTTTGGGTGGGGGGTGGATTTTCATGAACTTTGGAATTGTTTTAAATTGCATGCTTGACTCACCTATGATAGCTATGATCTTATTGTTAAGGATTTCCTAGCTTGGTAGAATGATAGTAGTGAGTTGTACTTTACATGTGCTTGAATGTAGTTCTGTTTCATCTTTAGTGCACATTGATACCTGCTCACTATAACTTTCACTTCGGATATTCTAACCCATTTTATTGATTTAGTGTTAGGATGCTAAATTCTTCTTTCAATAGTCCTTTAAAAACTTTTGAGTCTCCTGTTTTTGCTTTAACCCTAAGTGAGGTTTTTAGTAGGCTTTTGATCAGGCGTCTTAAAAAAAAAAAAAAAAAAAAACAAAACAAAACAAAAAATTAAAGGTGAAAAATGAGTCTATGTCAGTATTCCTCTTGCTTGTAAAAGCATGAATGCGTATATGTAGATTTGTAGTCAAGTAAGTTGGGTGGCTCTTGTGCACGGCCGCATGTGCATCCTCGTCGAAAGATTTTTGTGCGAGTCTACGTTAGACGGACTCGAAAAAAAAAAAAAAAAAAAAACAATTTACCTTTCGTGTGCCTGAAACCTGTTCTATCTTCACTCGTTAAAGTTCCGTTTGTGAGACCAGAAGATTTTTAACTGACTATTGAGAGGGTATTTAGCACTCTAACACTAACTTCAATTTATATGAGGTGAATGGACATCCTGGGGTAATCCAGGGTTTTGAGGTCAGTGTGGGAGTCAGCACACAGTCACAAGAACACTTTGGATGAAACAGAGCTGATATTGCTTGTCTATTCACTGAACAACTCACTTCCTGATTTCTAACCATCTGTGTTAGTGAAGTCCTGTACATTTGAGCTTGAGGTCGTATATTTAGCCATTTATCTTCTTGCCCCTGTTCATCATGTTTGTTTGCTTGGGGACAAGCAAACGCTTAGGTGTGGGGATGTTTGATAAACGTTTAAATATACATATTTTATACGTACTTGTGTATATTTTCTGTTCTCTTTTTGTTAAGTTGTTATCTATTTTCTTGTTTAAAGTTGCTTTACTTGTGTTACAGGCCCGGAATAAGCAAAATAAGCTCAAGAACATATTTAGGAAGAAATTGACATCAAATACGGCATTTTTGGGCTTCATCACTGTAGCACTACTGCAGCTAAATACTGTAGCAGGTACTGTAGCACCCCCCGAGATAGAATTTCTGGGAAAGTTTATGGGTGCCTTACGGGCAAGCTTACGCCCGTAAGGACGCACGAAATTTCCCTTTTTAAGAGGCATTAGGGCATCTTGAAAGGGGACTTTTGGCCACCATTCTCCACCATCTTCAACTAGGGTTTCAAGGCAAGTGGAGAGGGCAGATCTGAGGTGGAAATCAAGGGGAGAAGAGGTTTTGCTATCAAGGAGAAGATCTAGGAGCTTGCCGGCGCGGATCCGACAACTTCTCATCACCACCTTCTAGTCTTCATCTTAGGGGAGTTTGCTTTGAGTTTTATCTTGTATTCTTTGTATTTCTTGCTTTCTATTTTGTTGATGATGAACTAGACTCCCAAGGTCGCCGGGCATCCGGTGAACCTTGGGATGAACTTGCTTTGTATGGATGCTTAGATTTACATTCATGGTATTTGGTTTGTTTTGTGGTTCATGCTTGGTGTACTTTGATGTATTGGTATGCATGAGAACTCTGTGTATCGATTTCTAGGTTTTAGTAGGTTGCGTGACCATCGCCCTACTTTTAGACTCCCAAGCTTGGAAGGGATACATGTACAAATACGCCGTGACCATCGGGTATTTTGTACCCCTCCGGTATTAGGGTTGGGCCTAGTTTGTGCTTCAACCCTAATTTGAGAATCTCGTGCCTTTAATGCAATCGTAAGAGGATTTGGGCGGAAGGAATTCCTGTATCAATACTCGTACCGGATTAGGGGCCAACTGCCGTGACCATCGGGTTGGCCTACCTTAGGATTCTCCTGGCCAAGAACCATCAGTGCCTGTGTAATTCTAGCATCCTACTAGCTTTAGTAATCCCGAGGGGATCCTAGCTCGGGACCTCGTACTTTCATTGCTAATTGCCTCCTTGATATGCTTATTTGGTGTGCGTTAGTCCAACCTGTTTATAGTTATCTTGTTATAATTCTCTATCTTAGTTAGACTAGACAGTGCCGTCTAGGGGGAAATAATAGCAGCTCTTGGGACCCCAGGGAATACGACCCTCTCACGCGTGCGTGAGAGGTATTACTTGACGACCCGTGCGCTTGTGGATAATCGATCACTAAGCATCCAAAATACACAAGTTCACCCCTAAGGTTCACCTACATCCGGTGACCTTGGGGTTTAGTTGTTCATAATCTCAAAATACATACTCAAAAGCATGAAAACAACTAAATAAAGCATGATCACTCCCTCAAAGATGAAAATGGAGTTCCGAAGACGCCACTCAAGAGGTGGTTTCCCTTGTCTTCAACCTTCCTTCAATGATGCCCTAGAGTAGGATCTTGCTCCCAAATGCACTCTCCTCCATGATCTCGCCATGAAAATGCCCTCAAAGGCCTCTTCCAAGCCGGATTTGATGATGGTGGTGTGGAGCTCCAAGGAGAAGGCCAAGTCCCCCTTCAAAATGCCCTAAAAACTCTTTTAAAACATGACATCGCGATGCCTTGCGGGTGGCCTTGCGGGCGCAAGGTTGCTCGCATGGCATCCAGAGACTTTATCAGTTTTTTTCTTTTGGTGCTACAGTCACTGCTACAGTGATGAAGCCCAAAAAACGCCGTATTTGGTGTCGATTTTTTCATAAATACGTTCTTGAGCTTATTTTGCTTATTCCTGGCCTGTAACACAAGTAAAGCAACTTTAAACAAGAAAATACATAACAACTTAACAAAAAGATAAAATAAAATATACGCAAGTACGTATAAAATACGTATATTTTGACGTTTATCAAGTGTACACAATTACCTTGGACAGCACTAGATAGGATCAAAATTTATCGAATGCAAAGACCACTGCAAGTAATTCTTTCTCAGTAGTAGTATAATTCTCCTGAGCATTGTTCAAAGTTTTGCTTGCGTAGTAAATGGGATGGAAGTGCTTATCCCGTCTCTGCCCCAACACTGCTCCTACTGCATAATCACTTGCATCGCACATCACTTCAAAGGACATACTCCAATCGAGGGAAACTATTATGGGTGCCTCAACAAGTTTATTTTTCAGAGTAAGGAAGGCATTCATGCAGTCTTCATTAAAATCAAAGGGAGCATCTTTTTCCAAAACCCTCGTCAATGGGTGAGCGATTACCGAAAAATCCTTGATAAATCTTCTATAAAAGCCTGCATGCCCCAAGAAGCTTCTGATAGCTTTTACTGAAGTTGGTGGAGGTAATTTTTCAATCGTAGAAACCTTTGCCTTGTCTACTTCGATCCCTTGTTTTGAAATTTTGTGCCCGAGTACTATGCCCTCCTTCACCATAAAGTGGCACTTTTCCCAACTAAGCACCAAATTTGTTTCTTCGCATCTTCTTAGGACTCGCTCCAAATTCTTGAGACACAAATCAAACAAATCCCCAAAGACTGAAAAGTCATCCATGAAAACTTCCATGATGTCTTCAACCATGTCTTCGAAAATGGCTAGCATGCATCTTTGGAATGTAGCAGGGGCGTTGCAGAGTCCAAAGGGCATTCGGCGATAGGCAAAAGTTCCATAAGGACAAGTGAAAGTGGTCTTCTCCTGGTCTTCTGGTGCAATCGGAATTTGGAAGTATCCGGAGAGGCCATCCAAGAAACAGTAATAAGAGTGTCCTGCCAATCGTTCAAGCATCTGATCTATGAAGGGTAAAAGGAAATGCTCTTTTCTAGTGGCATCATTAAGCTTTCTATAATCAATACAAACCCTCCACCCCGTGACTGTTCTTGTAGGGACAAGCTCGTTCTTTTCATTCATGATGACTGTCATGCCCCCCTTCTTTGGAACCACTTGAACTGGGCTTACTGAAGCACTGTCTGAGATGGGATAGATAATGACTGCATCAAGTAGTTTAATAACTTCATTCTTCACAACCTCTTTCATGTTGGGGTTGAGTCTTCGTTGAGGGATTGCTGTGGGTTTGTGATTGTCCTTCATCAAGATTTTGTGAGTGCAAAAAGATGGATTGATTCCGCGGATATTAGAGATTTTCAATGCAATTGCTTCCTTATGCTTCCCTAAAACATCGAGGAGTTTATCTTTTTGTTCTCTAGTTAGGTCCGATGCAATGATAACATGGAGTGTGGCATTCTCACCTAAGAAAGCATATTCCAAATGTCCCGTGAGTGGCTTCAATTCAAGTTCTGGGGTTTCCTCAATTGATGATTTCAATCTTCCATAGTTTCCCAAATACTGCTTTTCCTCTTTATCATCTTCCCCTTCTGACGAACTCTCACTGCTCATACAATCCTCTGTTAATTGAATTGGGGTCTCATGCTTCTTTAACTCATCCCCAGGTAGGTAATCCATTGTGTCTGAAGGTTCATGCACTGAATGGTTTGTCTCCTTTTCACGCAAACATGTTGACTCTATGTATTCTTGTGAATGGTCTCTCAACCCTACCTTCGTGGGGTTAAATTGGCAACTTAGTGAGTGTATGATCTCAGTATGGTTCTCTATTTTAGACTCCATGTATTTCTCAAAGAATGATGGAAGCAAATGGTATTCCAGACTAGGATTGGTCGAGTCCTCAAAGTATCGTCTCCTCCATTGTTCATCATCAACAAAATTAACACTTTCCACTTCCGTTGATTCATATGAGTGGTAACCCTAAGATTCCTGCGGATAAAAGTAGCCATACCAATCATTAGTAGTAGTCATGCTGAAAAAGATAATAAAGAGTGAATATTTACAAGTACGGAAACTAACACAAAAACAAAAACATAAACAAACAAGATGGCGAAAGCGAAACAAAACAAAAAGTTAAATCAACATGCTCAAGCTTTCCAAGTATCCTTCGGTGAAATTCCCCGCCAACGGCGCCAAAAACTTTGTCGTGTGCGTAACACACCGACTCCGCAAGTGCACGGGTCGCCAAGTAATACCCTGTGCGTGACACAGGGGTCGTATTCCCAAGGGGGCCCGAAGAGCTACCTTTACTCACTCTTTGCTTGTTGTTTAACTAATCATGTTAAGTTTAAGCAAGTAATTTAATGCAAAGCAATTTAAAACTCTAAATAAGAAAATAGCAAGAAACTCACAACGGGATCGGATCAAGGTAGAAAAAATGGTCACGGATGTGGCTCACCAAGGGGGCTACTAAAGTGCAAAGGAGGCTAAGGTTATCATGCTTTTGGCAATTTGGACCGATAGAAAACCTATGCTAGGTCAACCCGATGGTCACGGTGTTGACCCCAAATCCAATAGAAGTAGTGGATGAAGAACTCCTTCCACCCCACATCCTTCCATGATTGCAAAGAGAGTAGTGGCTTTCACAAATTAGGGTTAAAACTCCACAAAGAAGCCAACCCTAAAACGGAGGGGTACAAGTACCCGATGATCATGGTATACTTATACAACTTCCCTTCCAAGCTTGAATGTGTCTACAACTAGGGCAATGTTCATGCAATCCTAGTAGAAACAAAGAAATGATAAACAAGATTCTCATGCATATCAAGGCAATAATTTTCATCAAGCAAGGATTCACAAACCAACCAAAAGCATAAATAAATCAAAGCATCTAAAAATACACAAGTTCACCCCCAAGGTTCACCCACATCCTGTGACCTTGGGGGTTTAAGTGTTCATCTCAAGTCCACAAACAATGTCCATCATGAAAACAAGCAACAAAGACATAGAAAAACTCCCTCAAAATCCGGAGGCCGAATGACGTTTGGAATTCCTCAAGAAGTGGCTTCCGAAGACGCCACTCAAGAGGTGGCTTCCCTTGTCTTCTACCTCCTCAATCGATGAAATTCGGAGTAGATCTTGCCTAAACCTTGTTCTCCCCGTCGTTTTCCACCTTAGAATCGCTCCCCTCGTCGCCCCTAAGGTCTGATCAAAAGTTAGAAGAAAAAGCTCTCCAAAACCCTAGGCTTCTCTCCAAAAAAACCTCCCTTCTCTCTTCTTTTTTTCCTTTTTAAAAACCCCAGTCGGGGGGTTATGCGGCCAGGTATGCGGGCCGTATACATGCCCGTATAGAACCATTGGAAGGTTGCCGATTTTCCCGATTTTCCATGCCGATTTCTTCTCAAATCGCGTTGTCGAGCTCCCCTAAGCTTCTTTGTGCCTGAAACAAGAAAAATCCCCGATTAAACCATCAAAGGGCATCGATTCATTAACAAAACACATCAATAAAACACAATACATACATATAAAATACGTACATTTAGACGTTTATCAATGTATCAAATACTTGGTAGCACTTTATAGCATGACCATTGCCTTAGTGCTAGACTCCATCAAACTTGGAAGGGATTATTGTATAAATACGCCGTGACCATCGGATATTTGTACCCCTCAATATCTAGGGTTGAAAACTAACTAAGGTTTCTCCCCTAACTTGTGAAAACCATCATTCTCCTTGCAACCGTGTGAGAGGTTGAGTGGGAGAAATTCCTTATTCAACGCTCGCACCGGGTTAGAGGTCAATTGCCGTGACCATCGGGTTGATCTAAAGTTTGGGTTTTCTCTGTCCAACTAGCCATGTGTTTAATTTCTCAAATATCCTACTCACTTAAGTAGCCCCCTTGGGGATCCTCATCCATAGCCGTTTCTATCCTTGAGCATCTCCCATGTTTTGATTTCGTCGCATTTATTTAAACAATTTCTCTTGTTGTTCATTTCTTTTCTTTACTGTTTATTCTTTTTTTTAATCGAATCGGTGAGCTAAACAACAATTAAGAAGTGAGTAAAGTAGCTCCTCGGGCCCCTTGGGAATACGACCCACTCGTGCGTGCGCGAGTGGTTTATTACTTGACGACTCCGCGCGCTTGCGGGTGTTCACACTTTGTGTCGATCAGCTTTCAATTGACTAAGGTACTTGCTACTCATGGCTCCTCAAGCTTTAGGAATTTTCTGACTTTGCTGAGATCAGAGGTCATGCACTCATCTCTTTGTTAAGGGATTAAGGTTGCTTGAAGACAAGCAACGATTCAAGTGTGGGGTATTTGATGAGTGCATTTCATATAGATATATTTCCCCATTTTATACCCGTTATTCATGAGTATGTTGATATTAATTCTCCCAGTTCAGTGCAATGTGAAGTATTTCCAGTAGTCTGTGCAGATATCGAAGTCTTGAAGTAATAACAAACAATTCCGAGAGATTTTGATAGCTATGGGACTTAGAAGAAACCTCATCAAGCCAAGCACGGCCTCAACACGCCCGTGTTCCCAAGGCGTGCAATTCACAGGAGAACTTGAGCAAAGTCAGCACGCCTTCTGGTCCCTAAGCACGGTTATGCAACTGTCAACACGGGCTCAACACGCCCGGGTTCTATCCCGTGCAGATTGCTGTCTGCCGAGTTTTCAGAAATTTTACTTGATTGTAAACTGCACAGCTTGAAGCACTGCCTAAGCAAGGCCGTGCTCGCATCGAGAGAAGCTTAAAGACCACCGAAAGCTAGGGTTTAAGGGTCTTTTGAATGGGGAAAAACAGAGGAGGCAATGAGGAGAGAAGAGTGTACAGTCTCATCGTCATTCAAGAGGGAATCAAGCGCGAATTGTAGGCCAAGCGGAAGGAGAAAATCTACCGACAACAGAACCTCAGACGTCAACAAGGATGCAAACAAATAGGGAGTCATTGATCTCTTTTGTATTTGTTTCTTTGGTTATTTTCTTGTTGTTTGAATCTATGAGGGGCTAAATCCTTCTTGGGTGCCCCGGGTTAAGAACTTGAGTGTTGTTTCGAACTTGTATTCTTTATTTCAGCATTTATGGATGTCTTTATTCCCTTTATTAGATCTTTGGTTGTTGGCTTCATTGATGGTGGTTGAGTGTTTTGAATGCCTTGAGTTCTTGATCTTTGCTTAGCCCGCATATCTCTTTGATTGATGCGAGAAGTTAGAAATCAACTTAGGGTTCCAATAACACTACATGTATCTTCCACATAGCACAACAAGATTCTACAATTTAGGGTTCGTGAGAGACACTCCAGATAATTTCTGCTAGACTCTGAGTTAGCACCAAAGGATTAACCCGGGGCTCCATCTTCTCCATTGAGTAATCCCCAATTTCCCTCTCGTGTGATTCTTCTTTCCCCAACTCCTCTCCTTTCCAAGTTAGAGTCATTTCACCCTAGTTCCATTTGCTTAGATATTAAGTAGTAAGATAGTATTAGGAGATACACCAGTCCCTGTGGAATCGACTACCCGACCCTTGGGTACATTATACTACTTGTACGACCCGTGCACTTGGGAATACGCAAGGGTGTATCAGCCCCTCATGGGTTCACTCAACAAGGAAATAAAGAAAGAAACAAATACAAAGAAATACAAATACTCCCTATTTTCTTGCATCTTCGTTGAGCTCCGAGGATCTAACTTGACGAGAGTTCACTGGTGGATCACCCGCAAGTATACGGGGTCGTCAAGTAATACCTCGTGTGAAGACACGAGGATCGTATTCCTCGGGGCTAAGGATCTCCTATTACTCCTTCGCTGCCTATTATCTAACCTGAAATCTTAAGTGAAAGGTCTTGAAACTAAACACGAAAATAAAGACGAGTGCGAGAAAGTAAACAATAAGCAAATGGGGAGATCAATATAATGCAAAGGCCTATGGGTGTGGATCCCCTTGGTGGGATAATCAAGGTATATGGATGAAGAACAAAGGATGCTAGGGTGATTGAGACCGAAGGATTTTTAAAATAGCACAACCCCAATTTCTCGGCGATTGAACCCTAATCCCATACAAATGCTAATAGGGATCTCTCCCAAACCAACATTCATACGATTGCAAAGCGTATAAGAAATCCCAAAATAAGAGTAAACTCATCTTAAGCTCACTCTTGAGATACGGAGGGCTACCAATACCCAATCTCTCGGCGTATTGATACAAGAATCCCCTATTAATCCATTCATGATCTAGTACATGTGAGTAGGTCACATCTACATGCACAACTCATAAAAGAACCACGGATTTCTCCTTGGAGTGGTTCTAAGCATGAAGAACAATGAATTAAATTTCAAACAACCCAAGCAATTAAATAAAACGTAATCATCCAAAATACATGATAAATTCCCACCAAGGTTCACCAACACCCGGTGGCCTTGGGGGTCTAGTGTGCCATCAACAAGAAATAAACAATAAGATTGAGCAAAACACAAAGCAAACTCATAATCAAAACTCCCTAGATAATGTGGTGATGAAGAAGATGATGTCTAGGTCGATGAACGCTTCCACGCTCCTTGGATCCTTGATCTCCTTTCCGGTGATGGTTGCTCTCCTTCTTCACCTCGAATTGCTCTCCACTTGATCCCCAGAAAAATCCCCAAATTCGCCCCCTAAAGAAAGCCCTAAAAATGCCCTTTTATAGCCAGGAACCATACGGCCCCGTATATGGGCCGTATGGATGTCGTGTAGGGCACCAGGTCCATAACTTCGTGATCCATACGACCTGCATACGGCCTATATACAGCCTCCATAGGGTCTGCATGCTGCTTGCATACTGCCTGCACAGTTCTCTAGATAGTAACATGAAATGGGTTCACTGCTACAGTGCAATTGGAACGCTTTCTTCTTTTTTTCGCCCAACATTGTATACTCGTCTTCCCCATGGCTTCCTTATACCCTACAAATCAAATAGCACACAATTAAGTGCAAAAAGGGCATAAATTCTTCATAAACTACATGCTAGTTGTATGAAATACATATATAAAATTACTTACATTTAGACACTTATCATTCACCCCTGATATTGGCCTCCAATTGGCACTCACATCCTTTCCTGAAAGTGATGAAATATGTGCAGAGGTTCCTTCCTTAGCCTCCAACCGTCGCCTCGACAAAAAGCCCCCCAAAACCTATTATTTGGTGCTTTTAACCTAAGTTTCGACCCAAGCACGGGCGTGCTTGGGCCATGCTTCAGGGCGTGCAGTTTGCGGGCAGATAAAGAATTCTGGCAGTTTCTGAATTTTAGTCAGGCTATGAAGTGCACGGGCTAAAACACGCCCGTGCTTGGGTCGTGCTCTCATTTGCACGACCGTACTCTGGGAACTAAAACTGTGCTTATGAGTTCTTCATTTCTCTTGAGATTCCTGTGAAGTGCATGGCTGAGAAGCACGCTCGTGCTTGGGCCTTGCTTGCGTTGACGAACTGCCCTTTAGGTCCTTTTGCTATGAAATCTTCTCCAAACCACTTATAATTATTTCATGACCTAAATATCTGCACAATCAATACATAATACCTCAAATAGCACTGAACTAGAAAAATATTAGCTGAAAAGCATGAAAATAATAGGTATAAAATAGATAAAATATATGTATAAAATGCACTCATCTGGTGTTGAGAGAATTCTTGGTCCGGACCTCATAGGGGGATTGGGATCCTTCACCTAGAGGTAGGGTTGGATCTACTCTCAGAAATCGCTTATATCTTTGGGATCCCTAGAGTGCTAAGCAATCATGTGTGGTGTGAGGCATCTAGAGAATTCTCCGCCAGGATCTCATAGAGGCCTAGTTACTGGTGGCCTGGAGGTATGAGCCAATATATCTTGGGATACCCATACCTCATTTATTAAATCTAGAAACACTTGTACATCTAGTACCTAATACCTGAATCTTAGGGGAAATACTGTCTAGATACCCCACCTCTATAGATTGAGATATCCCTCTATTGTATTCTTGTGCACATATTAGTGACACTTATTAGTTTGCATATTAGATCATCACAACACTACATTCATTAGGCTAGATAACAGAGAATGAGCAACTACTAGTACCTATGTCCTTGTGGTTCAACAACTCCATCTGTTGGGTTCATTAGATTACATAACGACCCATGCACTTGCGGTATTGCAAGGGGTTGACATATCACCCCATGTTTTGTGTGCATCATTCTTATTAAAGATTTTGATAGAGACAAGCTTGATCCAAAAGCAAGGAACTGTGTTTCTTTGGTTATAGGTCAGATGACATTTACTACTGCTTTTGGAATGAGTGTAACAGGAAAATCATCAGAAGCAGAGATGCCACTTTCAATGAGAATGTGATACACAAGGATAGGCTTGCAACAGAATCTGAGGATACAGGGAAATATAATGAAAACAAATATCATGTTGGAAGATATTCAAGAAACTGATATTGCAGGAAATAGTGGGAGTTCAATTAGCACAAATATAGAAGATGTAGTTTCAATTAATCCAGAAACAGAAGTCAGAAGATCTAGCAGAGTTTCATGACCTTCACAAAGATATTCTCCTTATGCAAATTATTTGCTTTAACTAAGGATTATGAGTGATGAGTGCATGTCATATAAATATTTTCATATACGTTTTGATGAGTGCATTTGATACATATATTTTACGCATTTTATACCTACTAATTTCTAATCTTTTAGCATTATTTTCCTAGTTCAGTGTTATTTGAGATATTTTTAAGTTTATCGTGCAGATATTTAGGTCCTGGAACAATTAGAAGTGATTTGAAGAAGATTTCATAACAAAAGACCTAAAAGGTAGTTCGTCAAGGCAAGCATGGCCTAAGCACGGGCATGCTCTCTAGCCGTGCAATTCACAGGAAATTCACGAAATCATAAGCACAGTCCTAGTTCCCAGAGCACGGGCGTGCAGATGAGAGCACAACCCAAGTACGGGCGTGTTTCAGACCGTGCACTTCACAGCCTAACGAAAATTTCGAAACTGTTGGAACCCTCTATCAACCCATAAACTGCACGCCCTGAAGCAAGGCCTAAGCACACCCGTGCTTGGGTCGGAACTTAGGTTAAAAGCACCGAAAGTTAGGTTTTTTGGGCTTTTGGTCTGGCGACGGCTGGAGGTGAAAGGGAGGAATCACAACATACATTTTACCACCGTCAGGAGAGGATTGGAGCACGAATTGTAGGCCGATATCAGGGGTAGATTCTCGTCAACTTTAGATTCTCGGAGCTCAATGAAGATGCAAGCAAATAGGGAGTCTTTGAATTTCTTTGTATTTGTTTCTCTTTTTGTTTTCTTGTTGAGTGAACCCATGTGGGGATAAATTTCTCGGGAGCCTCGGGTTGTAAACTTGGTTTAAGATTGTATTTGAATGCTCATTTTTTCAATGCTTATGGAGTCTTAGTAATTTCGATGTTCAATCTTGTATTGCATAACTTGATGTGCATGATGTGCATAGCGTGATTATAAACTTTGCATGTGTTTTTACCTTAGCATAATTACCGTAGTATAATTGCTCCCTCGAAGTGCTTGAATCTCATAGCATAATCACTACCTTATTATTTATCATAGCCATAGCTGCAATAAAGCTCCTATAGCACACATAGATTTTCTACATGTACCTAATAAGTCTTGCAAGAGTTGAGTACAATTTGACACCAAGGGGTCAACCCTGAGCCCTATTCCTCAATCGAGTATTTCTTTAGGAAGGAATTTCCTCTATCTCCTTTTCCTCCTTCTTACCCATGTCCCTAGGCTCTTATGCTCATTTCAATCCCAATTGTTAATCGATTAAATACTAAGCAAAGAGAGAGTACTGAAAACTATATCAGTCCCTATGGATTCGACTACCCAATCCCACATTAGGTACATTATACTATTTGTACGACCCGTGCACTTGTGGTTAGGCAAGGGGCGTATCATGTTTTACCCATTTTTAGCTTGTCATTCAAATGCATTTATGACAAATTGGTGCTACTTTGGGTATGTGTGCTTAATTATCCAAGAAACCAGGTCTTAGAACGAAAAGAACAAGTTTAGATCAATTTTGGCACAAAACAGAGCTACAGTGTACTTTTCAGGATAAGCACGCCCGCACTTAGGCCATGCTTATTTCAGCACTTAGAAAAAATCAGCCCTTTTGAGAAAGCACACCCGTGCAAGTAAGCACGGGCAGCAAGTACGGTCGTGCTTCTGCCCATGCACTTTTCAAGAATTTTCAAAATAAGGAAAGCGTGGCTTCTTTGCTCCTAGCACCCCTGTACTATTTGAAATACGAGCTGAAGCAGGCCTGTGCTTCTGCATGTGCACTTTACAAGAATAGTAAAATCGAGCTGAAAACATGTCCCAAGATATCCCAGAAGAGCACGGCCAAGAGCACTATCGTGTTTACATCGCGAATTAACTTTTTAAGCCCAAAGTTAGGGTTTCAGGCGAGACTGCTTCTTATCTTTTTTTCCCTTTTGGGGGAGGCGACGCGAAGGGAAAGTGATGCACCTTTGGAGGCTGAATCTGGACCGAGGGATCATTATAGGAGTGGAGGAACGTTGGTAAGATCATCATCGGATGCTCCCCGACGAAGATTGTGAAGCAAGAAGAGAGTTTATGGATTTCATCTCATTCTCTTGTTGCTTTCCTTATATTTCTTGTAGAATCATGAGGGCTAACCGTTCTCCGGTGCCTCGGATTCATGAACTCAGATGTTATGTTGTAGTTGAATATTTTCTTGCAATGTTTATGGAGTTTTATTGATTTCTATGTGTAATCTTGTGTTGCATAACTTGATGTGCATGATTAGCGTAGTATGATTATAAAACTTGGCGTGTGTTGATTAGCTTAGTGTAATCTCCATAAGGTCATTGCTTTCCTCGAAATTCATGATTTCCGCAGTTATATTCATAATCCTCAAAGTTCATGATTGGCATAGATGTAAAAAGGCTTTTAGAGCCCACATAGGTTTCGTAGGATGTACCTGATAGGCATTGTGAGAAAGTGACTGCAAACTATTCCAAATGATTGATCCGGGGTGCTACTCCGATCTCTCGTTACGTGAACCCTGTCTCTCTCCCGTTCTCCTAATATTTTTTACTTTTTTTTGAAATTAGCTTTCAACCCAAATTATGGAGCTGGCTAGATATTAGAAAACCGACAAGTATCGAAAGCTATACCGGTCCCTGTGGATTCTATTTCCTGATCTTTTCGGGTACACTTTACTACTTGTACGACCCGTTCACTTGCGGATAAACAAAGGACGTATCAGTGAGCCTTAATGTTATCCTGAGGTCATACAAATGGATGATTCAGTTCAGCTGGAGTTGGCCATGAAAGAGGAGATGAATTCTCTTAAAAAGAATGAAACATGATCAGTGCTTAAGTTACCAGAAGAGAAGAAAGCTTTATATAACAAGTGAGTATACAAGATCAAAAAAGAGCTTGATGGCAGCAAAAGGTACAAAGCAAAACTAATGGTGAAGGGGTTTCACCAGAAAATAGGCATTAA
Organism: Dioscorea dumetorum; assembly: GCA_902712375.1. NCBI lineage: Eukaryota > Viridiplantae > Streptophyta > Magnoliopsida > Dioscoreales > Dioscoreaceae > Dioscorea > Dioscorea dumetorum. Next base: position 356,114 of record CACTHL010000893.1, read on the forward strand.
CTACAATAAGATTTTCTCTCCCGTAGTCAAGTATCAAACTTGTGTTAAGTATTGTGATTGCAGAGGACTTACATCTAGAGCAACTAGATGTTAAGACTACTTTATTTCATGGTGATCTTGAGGAAGATATCTACATGGCACAACTAGAAGGTTTTTAGGTACCTAGAAGGAAAACTTAGTCTGTAAGTTGAAGAAAAGCTTAAATGGCTTGAAGCAAGCTCAAAGATGGTAGTACTTGAAATTTGACAACTTTATAAGAAGAAGAGTTGAAATGAGTGAAATCAATAAATTAAAAAGGTAGATGTCTGAAGTATTTGAGATGAAGGATTTGGGTGTTTCAAACAAAGTTTTGGTATGAGAATCAATAGGGATAGATATTAAGGTACACTTAAATTATCCCAAGAGAAGTATAGTAAAAGGGTGTTGAAAAAGTTCAGTCTTTATGATGTTAAAATCAGAAGTACACCTTTGGGAAGTCACTTCAATCTCATAAAGAAGCAGTCATCTTAAAAAGATAAAGACAAGAAAGGTATGGCTAAAGTTCCATATGCATCTGTAGTTGATAGTGTTATGTGTACAATGGTATGCAAGCAGCCAGATATTATACTCATGCAGTGGGAGTTGTTAGCAGATTCATGTCCAATCAAGGAAAAGAGCATTGGAAATCAGTTAAGTGGCTATTACTCTACCTAAAAGGTACTTCTAAAGTTGTCTTGTGTTACAAAAGGTGAGATGTTATTTTGAAAAGATTTTCTGATGCAAACTTGGGTGGTTGTTTAGATAAAAAAACACTACAAGGTATATTTTCACAATGGGTGGCACAGTCATGAGTTGAATGTCTCGACTTTAAAAAAGCGTTGCTCTTTCAACTACAGAAGTAAAGTACATGGCCATCTTAGAGGTTGGAAAGGAAATGATTTGGTTAAAGAATTTTCTTGAAGAGTTGGACAAGAAAGAGGTTGACAATGTTCTTTATTGTGATAGTCAAAGTGCTATTCACCTTACGAAAAATCCTATGTTTCATGTCAAAACAAAACATATTCAGCTGAAGTATCATTTTATCAGAAAGTTGATTAGTGGTGGCATATTGTTCTTGATGAAGTTCTTTGGTTCAAACAGTACTGCAGATATGTTGATCAAAGTAATTACTACAGAAAAATTGAAGCTTTGCAAAGCTTCAACTAACTTTCAGAGTTGATTCATGAGAAGGCGACGCACTAATAAAAGTTGATCATTATAGATTTTGGGTTTACAGGTGTGTGGAGTGTAGTTAATGTAATCAGCTTCCAAGTGGGAGATTGTTGGGTATGTGGAGTGATAAGTGCTTGATTATATATATTTTATAATATCAGTTTACATGCATTGAGCATCACTTTTATCAGGTTTTAGCATTAACAAGGTGCGTTTTGTGTTCTTTTGTGCAAACAGGGCTTTGGAGACATGACGTACAGGAAGAAGCAAAGATAGGGTGTGATGACACGTTTCAAGGCCGCAATCAGAAGCTGTGTTCATATGCATGGGGGTGTTGCCAACTTTCGGAGGAGTACAAGTCATTACACAAACCGAAAGGGCACAAAGGCAGTAGTACGCCCATGTCCCAGCTTCCGTACAAAGCAGAAGAAGGTTCTTGAGGATTTCAAAGCATAGAAAGCCACACACCCTACCACACGAGCGTGTGCCCGACCGTGTGGACTCCAAGGAAGGCTTCGGGGGAAAAACCAGCGTAGCATTTTACTGTAGCGGAGTACTGTAGCAAAGTAATGTAGTAGTTTACTGTAGCAAGTACTGTAGTAAAAGTACTTCACCCGCCCGTGTGGAATTTCCACACGGGCGTGTGGATGCCCGCGTAAAGCCCCGAATTCAAATTATAAAAGCCGCCTTGTGATAATTTTTAGGGATCTTTTGGACCACTTTGGAGAGACAAGACGGCTAGGGCTTGGAAGGAGTTCTTTGCGGCTTTGGGAAGCTTTCCTCACAAACTTGGATCGATTCCTCCTCCGTCATAGCATCGAGGAAGCCATCGGCGACCTAGCTTCGAAGCGGAATCAATCTCGACGTGGAAGCGACCCATCAAGACCATCATCACGGATTTAGGGGGTTATTCTTTATGTCTTTTGAACTTGTTTATCAATTCATTATTTGTTTTGTGACTCGCTCCATGGAGAACTAAACCACTAGAGGGTATTCGGACATGTAAACCCTAGGATTCTTATTTTCATTAGATTTACATTGTGTTTCTATTCGAATTTATGAGTTTGAGTTTTACTCTTGAGTTCTTAATGCTTGCTTGTGCTTTTGATTCCATTATTAATTGCCTTGCATGTTTTATTCAATCTAGTGAAGAGAGAGATCACCGCTAGATTTAGAGTTACCAAGAGTAAAGAGGGTTGAGAGGGTGAGCCGTGAGATAGCGGAGTGTCCCCTTTCCTTTCTGATAGATATCTCCTATCTCCATATTCCCTAAGTGTCAAGCAACCATATGTGGTGTGAGCTGTCGAGAAAATTCTCCGCCAGGACCTCGTAGGGGGTTAGGGATCTTTCACCTGGAGGCAGTGTTAGATCTAGTTTTAGGAATTGGTTATATCTTTGGGATCTCTAGAATTTTAAGCAGTCATATGTGGTGTGAGACGTTGAGAGAATTCTCCGCCGGGTCCTCGCAGGGGACTAGTTATCACCGACCTGGAGGCAGGAGCCGTTATACCTTAGGATACCCAAGACTCATTGTTTTCGTTTAGAAACACTTGTAATCTACATCCAACACCCGAATCCTAGGCGGAGCGTTGTCCGGATACCTCACTTTTATTGATTGAGAACTCTTTTCCTTTTTATTCCCTGCGCACTTGTAGTGACACTCTTAGTTTTGGCCATTAGATCATCACACACTACACTCATTAGGCTAGATAACAAAAGAGGGGCTATTACTAGTACTTCTGTTCTCTGTGGTTCGACAACCCGACCCTTTGGGTCCACTTTTATTACTTGACGACCCGTGCACTTGCGGTAACGCAAGGGGTTGACACACATCTCCCTGTTGTGTTGTTGCGGAGACGCATCATGGAGTCTTAATTAGTGTTTATTTTTTCAAGTCTAAGGTTATATAGGAATTTTAATTAGTGTTTATCTTTTCAGGTCTAAAGCTTATATGAGAATTTTGATTAGTATTTATCTTTTCCCATAAATAATCTTGTTATCTTCTCCCTAAAAGTATCCTATAGATATGCTTATTATCTTTTCCTTAAAAATAGCCCTATAATTATAAAACCCTAATATGCTGTAAGTGAAATAAATTGATATTAGTGTGGCCATGGACATAGGTCTTCAAGACTGAACCATTTAAAATTCTTGTCTTTTTCTGTGGATGTTTTTTATTGTTGTCATTGCTCAGATTGTCAGATCCTCAACATTACTGAGTGAACATGTGGAGAATAAGAAGCCTTTGTAACTTAGTCTATAGTTGTTAATTGTTTCCTTGTTTTGTGTATAAGTAGTCAAATATGGTTAGTAGTGGAACATTATCTTTGGAGCTTTATATAAGAGGCATGTGGTTGTATGGTGAAAAGCAAGCAAATAAAAATAGTCGTATTGTCCTCTTTTAACATTCTGGTTCTTACAACAAGTCTGTCCACTCTCTTCTAATGCTTTCATCTGTTCTTCTTTTTCAATCTAATACCAGCGTCATGGGCGCTGTCATCTCATAAAAACCTGTTTTGTACGGTGCACTTAACCAGGTCACTCTCAGGTCCCTTATTTTTTTCTTGGCGCAACTACATCATTAATGCTATCCCCTTTTTTCTAAATATCTGGAGCCAATATTGTTCTCATGCTTCAGCGTCAGGAAGCCTTCCACAAGATGTGTGGCCTACATTAGATCAGTCTTTGTAAGAGCTGCATCATCTCGCTTCTACCCCAATACTAAATAATTAGTTCAAACTTCATTTCTGACATGGCACGTGTAGCATAACTTCTTCAATCAAACCTTTTCTTCTATAATTTTTAATTTTATGAACAAAACATCAAGCAACATTTGACACTTAACCACTACCAAGGAATGGACAACAGACCTATAACAACTAACCATCAAGCTCTTCATAAATGCAATAGTAATATTATTCAGCACTTATAGTATTTTTCCATGGTTTCTTGACAAAGATAGAGAGAAAGGGTCATGGAAAACAAGGCTGTGATGGTTGAAGGTTTTCTAAGGGTTGCATCCATTGTTTTGGCCACCATGAGTGCTCTTCTTGTGGGTCTTGATACCCAAACAAAAACAATAATATTCATTGCTAAGAAAGCCACTGCCAAGGATTTGCAAGCTCTGTGGTAAGTTATTCATGCTTTTTAAGATTGATAGTTTGTGTTGAATGAAATGTAATTAAAGTACTGATATCTTCATGTGCTTCTTTGGATGAATTCCTTCGAAGGGTTGTTATGATTGTAGCTTCTTTGGCTGCAAGCTATCAAGTCACAAGATTGTTGTGCATGGCTTTTGTTTGGTGGGTGAAACGTCCAGGTTTGTGTAACAAACTTGTGGCTGTGGCTTGGATTTGTCTTCTGTTAGACCAGGTGAAGCTTGTTTATATATATATCATATCACTTATTTATTTTAAAATTTTTTTGAAGTAAAAGTTTTTCCATCGTTGCTGTACGAACTTGTGGAATGTTAAGAGGGCTTTAATGGCTTATGTGTCTATAGTATTATACAGGATCTATTGCAAGTACCCTTTACATGGATTATACTTTTAAATTATGTTCAAATATGAGAAAAAATGAGAATCCTATTTTACTTTTGTTTTGGCTGACTTAATCTATGAATGCATCAAAACAATTGGGCTATCATTTTTTTTAATTCTTTAATTTCAGGCAACATGTTTAAGGATTTATAGTAATTGCAAATATAAATTACATACGCTTGAACCAAGCAAAATGAAGAACAAACTTACAATTTAATTTAACCGTAAGGTGCAAGACAATGAATTTGTCTTGAATATTGAAGCTAATCTTCTATTTAGTATGTTATAAAGATACTCTGATGTCTTTATTATTGACAGAGGTATGAGACATATTTATATGGTCCAAATACCTTTTCTTAACAAAGGCGACAAGAGTCGTCAAAATAATAAATAAGCATAAAGATGCATAAGTTACAGTGACCGTTAACATTCCCTTAGAGATTACTTCTTCTTGCCATATAAACCTGAAAAGAAGGAAATAATGCAACCATCAAGGAGAGGACTACTCATCCCACGGGGGATATACACTAGGACTAGCAAACAGTATTGGGCCCATAATGTATAGTGTATAAATAGTACTAATAAACAGTTTCATGGGCGCAAAATTTCAAACTCTTGCCCATGCGTTGTGATGAGTCATTATCACTAGACTACTAGTTGTTCCCGTTGGGGAGAAACGGGACGATCAAAGTCAGCAAACGGCGTTTTTTTCACTGAAAATACTGTAGCGCTTGCAATGTAAATAAAATTCAAAAACCTGTAATCGCACGAGCTGAAGAACAGTCGTGCAAGACTGAAGCACGGTCACTGTAGCAGGTGTGCAAGGTTGAAGCACAGGCATTGTAGCAGTCGTCAACTCTTTGTTTTTGAATTTTGAGGATCAAATATTTCCCTCTTTGAGTATAAATTTTGGGATCTAATCAACATAATAAAAACATCAAACAACAACAAGCAAGACTCACGATTTAGCGTGAAAAACCCCTTCAACTAGGGGTGAAAACCTACAGGACCCTAAGATCACTTAGAATTATTTTCCACTATGTCAACAATAGGATAACAATTAGCTTTTTTCTAGCTAACAAGAGGCATACAATTACAAGAGATTTCAGGAAGAGAACTACTCAAACAACATCATCATCTTACAAACATAGATCGCAAAGTTTTCAAGGAGAATTAAAAGAAAATCAAACCAATGGTTTGCAGATCTTCTTCCAAGGATGCCCTTCCCTAAAATGTAGGCGAAATCCGGTTCCAATCTTCTTGAGAGATCAAACCCTAGCCCTTCTTCTCTTATTCCTCTCTTCTTGCTTTTCCATGATGAGCTCTCACTCAATTGATTCACTAATCTCAACAGTAATCCATTTTGATGACATAGCTTCATTTTTTTTCAATTTGTGGAGGTGAGCCCCATTTATTGGAGAGACCCCACTAAATGAAGGGTGACTCAACACTTTCTTTGGTCCACAAAGTACTGATGAATTAGTTTTATATTTGATTTGCTTCACAGTAGAATTCATCTCTTGCTTATTACTAGGAAAAATTATACTGTTACGAATTTAAACATTCTTATCAATTGACTAAATAAAGATTAAATTAAAAATATATAAACATGTCTCTCTATCAACTGAAGATTCTAAATTGAATTGGATGCAGGCAATAACATACATGCTGTTTGCGGGAACAGTGGCTGCAACACAAGCATCAATGGTGGCATTGAAAGGAGTTATGGAGCCCTTTTATTGGACCAAGTTATGCAACATTTACACTAGATTTTGCTTTGAGATTGGCGGAGGATTAGCATGCGCTCTTGTGGCATCCTTGTTCTTGGCAATCTTATCGTCCATCTCTGCAAATCATCTCTTCAAACTCTACCCTTCGAATCGCAGTATTTCATTCAAGAGCAGAGGATGATCATCAGGGTTTGTTTCATATATATATATGTTGTACCAACTTCCATAAGAGAAAAAGGAAGTTCACGGGCAATATTTTAAGTTTTCTTGGTTATTTACTTGCAAATTAATGTACATATCCGAATAAGTAAGGCGTCTTTCTTTGTCCAAAGTTAGCTAGTATCATAACTGACTCTCTCTTCCTCCTCCAAAGTTAATTTGTTGGTTGGGTAACCTTATTATTAGAAGCTCCTTCAAAATTTTGTGAGGTTATCCAAATAAATTTTTTAACAATATTTAATTATTTCTGCAGTAATTTTTTTAATAAACAAATATCAATAATTGAAAATAAATTTTCAATCATGAAATATTTACTGCATAGTCCAAGCAATATTAAAATTTTCTCTTCAAAATAATTTTAAATGAAGTGATTATTCTTATGGTGCTAATTGCACTACACTAATTTTTATATTTAGAAGCAGTTTAACAGAGAGGTTTTTAAACAACCACCTTATTAATTGTGTAATTTGTTTTTTTAAATATATCCGGCCTGTTTTAAAAACCCCCACAACTTCAATTAAAATAGCCAAATGTAACCCGGTCAAAGTAAAGCATGCAAAAAGGCTGAATATCAAATGGATACGCACACTTTCTCTCTCTCTCCCCTCACGATCACACCCGTGGAGTCCATTGTTTTTAACTTTATTTCATTCACAAACCCACACACACACACTCTCTCTCTCTCTCTCTCTCTCTCTCTCCACGCACTCACTCTCCTTCCAAAATCACTGAGCTCGTAAAACCAAAATCACTCTGTCCACTCACTCATGGTCTGTCATGGAGCTCGTTGTTCCACTCCCGTGTTATGATGCCTCACCAACTGGGGGTGTGGCCAATGGGAGAACGCCAGGAGGAAGTCAGAGACAGGTTGGCAGTCAAAAAGCAATTAGATGTCAGCTATGGCCAGGTGGAGGATAAAGAGCCGGATGCTAATGAAAGGCGGGGAAAACGTAACCGTGGTCACGTGATAGCATAATGAAGGAGCACCAATAGATGGGAAGGGTCGTGCGCTGCTGTCTGAACAAGACGTGGACGGCCAGATGAACAAGGCGGTTAGAGAATCAAGGGTGGAGATAGAGACTGGGAAAAGTCAACGGGAGAAGCGTTTCAACTTTCAACCCGCGATATAGGGATTTCGTGATGATATAAGGGGGCGTTTGGATGGAGTATTGATTACCAAGGAGTGGTAATGGGATACCTTATGTCACTATTACCTCATGTTTGTTTGGGGGTAATGAACAGGATCAAGTATTGGTAACCCCAATAGTAGAGTAATGTCATGGGTAATTCCATTCATGTGTTGTGAAATGACTCATATGCCCTTCTTTAAAAACTTAAAAGCCTATGATATTTTTCACTATTAATTCATTATCTTATGCAATCATTTTTAATTGTTAATTGTTTAATTTAACTAGATAGTTATAATAATTTAAATTAATCATTATTATTATTAAAAATTATTTATAATTCAATTATATAAATTATAACGAAGTAATAGTTATCCTTATTTTTTATTATACTTATACAATAATTATGTATGGTTACTTATTAATTCATTATGTATACAAGGATTAACAATGTTAACTTAATAGTTGTAATAATTTAAATTAATAATAATTGTTATTTAAAATTATCTATAATTGAATTATTTAAATGATAACGAATTAATAATTATTCTTATTTATAATTATACTTATACGATATTTATTTGTAGTTTTTTATTAATTCATTATCTTATACAATAGTTACAACCATTAATCAATTAAAAGGTGGTACGCCCCTTGCGTAACCGCAAGTGCACGGGTCGCACAAGTAGTAAAGTGTACCCTTTGGGTCGGGTAGTCGAATCCACAGGGACTAGTATAGCTTCTAATACTAACGTCCTACTTAATATCTAACCGAACAGAAGATGAAGGAATTGCCTTTGGATTTACTTCGAGGAAGTTAAGGGAATGGGAAATTCACCAAGGGAAGATTTAGGTTTGACTCGATGGAGGAGATGGGGCCCCGGGGTTGGGTTTCCGACGTTCACTAACTCGGTCTTTCTCAGTATTTAACAGCGAAGTCTTCAATTCTAAACCTAGTTATGCTATAAGCATGTGGTTTCTAGCGCTGCCGAGCCCTAAGTTGAACTCCCACTGCTTGCAACAATCAATAACGATTTACAAGCCAAGATAGGAGACCCTAACTACCAAGCATCAAGCACTAAACAACATACGAGATAGCCAATAACCTTGATTTATTGAAAGGAACAAGACATTCAAAATACTGCAAGTAAAGACAATGAGTTCAAGCTTCAACGTCATACAACTAACCCCGGGGCTCCCTTAAGAGTTTAGCCCCTCATGATGACAACCAACAAATACAATGCCAAAGAAATTAAAAGACAAGGAATTGAAATCTCCCTAATTTCTTGCATCATTGAAGTTGTCGAAGGATCTACGATGCCGTGTAATCTCCTCCCGATCGGCCTACCATAAGCTTGGCATACCCTTGATAAAGTGGAGGATGAACCCCCAAAGCTCTCCCTTTCTTTTTCCCAAAGTTCGCCCACCAAAAGTCCGCCAAAAACCTAAGTTTTTAGGGTTTTAATGTTTTCCCGATGTGAGCACGGGCGTGCTGAAGCCATGCTCCAAGCCGTGCAGATTACGGCCAAATAACTCTTCAGAAAACTCACAAACCTGTAATCTGCACGGGGAACAGTACGGGCGTGCTTAGACCGTGCTGAGGTTTTCACGACCGTGCTCAGCGAACTCTGGCTGTGCTGATCGGTGGCTGCATTCTCCTGTAATTTTCACGGGAAGCAGCACGGGCGTGCTTCGACCGTGTTGAGGTTTTCACACCCGTGCTCAGCGGACTCAGGCTGTGCTGAGTTTTGGTTGAACTTTCCTGCACTTTGCACGGGAAACAGCACGGGCGTGCTCAAGCCGTGCTGAGCTTGATGAGGTTTCTTCTAAGTCCTTTAGCTTCTAAAATTGTTCCAAAAACGCTTCTTCTTACTTCAGGACTTTGATATCTGCATGACGAACAACGAATACCTCAAATAGCACCGTACTTGGAGAATTACAACCAAAATATTCAATAATGATGAGGGTAAAGCATGCAATACATATATATGAAATGCGCTCATCAAATACCCCCAAACTAGAATTGTTGCTTGTCCTCAAGCAACCTTATTCCCCTAATAAAGTGATGAGTGCATGACCTCTGATCTCAACAAATTAAAAGAGTTCTTTGAAGCTTAAGGAGTTTCTGAGAACTAGTGACTTATTCAATTGAAGGCTTGTGAAAGATTTTACTCTTACTCCGTACTACCGTGCGTGTGTGTCGCCTCCTGGAGCATGTCAAAACTGTTCTTGAGGGGGCAAGTACAAGCTCTTTCTTCTCAATATTTTCACTATTGACTCCTAAATTGGGTAGTAGCTTCATACACCCTAGAGGTAGCCATTTCACTTGGTAGGTCATCAAAAATGACATTTGTGATGCCTAAAATCCGACTACTCAAGTGCGGCTTTCGCTTTTTCTAAAGTGATAGCTCTTTCTACCATCTTTCACACAAAAATTGACAGGGCATCCAAAATGGAATCCGACTTGTCACAAAATTCTAGCTTTTATTAATTTTGAGTTTGGAGTCAACTTCTAATTTTTCAGCCTTATAAACTAGCCCTTCCTCTAACAGAGTAACAACACAACAGAAGGCTAAGTGTTAGCATTTGGGTTTCCAAAGTAAGAGCAAAATAAAACTTTTAAGTTCAACAAAAGTGTACTAGTATACCCAAAAAAACTCTTAGCTTAGCAATTCTCAACCAAAACAATTTTCATAGATCGTCCTAAGTCATGCACAACATCTAGGAGACAAATACACAACCCTCCCCCACGCTTGAATGAAACATTGTCCTCAATGTTTAAAGATTTAAACATGCAAAGTAAAGAAATTTCAAGTAAAAGTGAGGGTTGGGAATTTTCACCAAGTTAAGGGAGAGGTGCCGAAGAAAAATTCGATGGCACACAAGGGCGGGTGTTGATTGCCAATTAAGGAGGAGTCGTTTGAGACAACCATCAAGAAAGACAATCAATAAATCCTGAGATACACATGCAAGCATTAGAGACAGAAAATAAACAGAAAGACCAAAATCACACTAAAAAGAGATCAGTTTAGTAGGGGACTCCCCTTGCTAATTGACTCAAGAAAAACAAGAGACAACAAAAGTAAAAACAAAGAACACAAAACAGAACAGAAACAACAAAATAAAACATCAAAACCCGGCGCTCTCAGAATTGGAGTCGGACTCCGATGGAAGGTCGTGGTGTCGGTGTCGGACGTCGACACTCCGGGACGTAGGAGGTGAGAGGCCAACCGGTGCATGGCCCCGGATCAGCCATCGCCATCGTCGGAAAGAAGGAGAGCCCCGGAGGAGAGTCCTGAGTGTGGGTGGAAGCTCGAATGCGTGGAGTGCGAGGAGATGATGGGCCGGTAGCAGGGGGAGAATCAGGGACACTCGTGGCAGGGGGGACCTGGTGTCTGGTGCCCTGGGAGGTGGACGTGGATCGCAGCATCCCCATCGCCCGGAGTGTGTCCACGGAGACGGGAAGTACGCCACCGACCATCCGCATCGCCCGTGTGCCTGCCTGGAGTCCCATCCCCCTATTCCCATTCCCCCTATTCCCACTCCCCCATTCCCATTCCGTGATCCAAACGCCCCCTAAGAGAAAGGAAGAGGGGAGCAAGAGGGGGGAGAGGAAAAGGAAGCTGAGGCTCAGTGTTGTGGCTGAGAGTGAGGAACCTGTCGTCGTCGGCGGTGGTTTGGTTATTTGGTTGCTTATTTGTTTTCATTCTAGTTGCTCTTAATAGAGAACTGTATTCAGTCTCTATTATTTTACTCTCTTGGTGAACTTAATTACCGGCACTTATACTGTGGTTGTGTGGTATTCGGGTCTTAATTGCTGAACTTCTACTTCTTTTGGCTGCAAAACTTCTGTTGATGCTAATCTATTACAAGTTTATTTCAAGAAAATCTGTTAGTCTTGATACTCTGGTTGTGTCTGAGTCGGTTCATAACACTTCCACTTGATCGGCTTCAAGATCACTGAACTCTCCACCAAGCGCCTAGGTCGCCGACTTGTGCTGCTAGGTATTTAACAAAAAGTAATGATGATTTTGTTTTAGAGCTCCAACTCGATCGATCCGTACTGATTTTGTTGATTGAATTAATGGCTATTCAAGGTCATGGTCGTGCGTGAGCACTGATCGGGGGGCTTTGGGTTGAATCGCCTATTTCTTGGGGATTTATAGGTTTTTTCTTACTTGGATTTGGATTTGTGTGGTTTTTGTTGATCGAGAGCTGTTGGAGATATGAAGACCTCTAGATCGGTTCGCCAGGCCTTGTGAGTGTTGTTCCAAGCTTTGTTTTTCTGTTATTTTGTTTGTGGATTATTGTGGTGAGTGATTTGTTATGAATGTGAACGGTTTTAGGGCATGGATTGGGGTTTCGGATTAGGGGTTATTTATTTATTTATTTACTTAGGAATTTATTTATGGCATAGTTGGATTTTGGTATGAATTTGGGGGTGTTGGTCTAGAATTCATCTTGATTTGTTGTTCTTATATGTTTGGACAATTGTTTTAGTAGAATTATATCTTGGGGTGTTAGTCTAGAATTCATATTAATTATGTCTGCATATGAAGACAACAAGGATTGGAATTTAGAAAAAAAAGAAAAAGAAAAAGATGAAGTTATGGAATGTCATCTCTAATATGGAATCAATCATCAAACATATTATTGTTCCAACTTTTACTTATTCTTCTAAAAACCATTACCATTTCTCTGTCTTGCCTTATTATAGTCATATAGAACCATATATAGCTTTATACATGCATTGCAACTCGATTTGCAAAATCCTGGAGACTTTTGACATATATTTGTGATTCTTAGTACACATTCTCCTGCAGCTGCCCATAATGAACAAAAATCATTCTCCATTGACGCCAATTTATCGTGAAATACTCCCATTTTGCAACAACGAATTTATTTCCTTTGATTTCACTAATGAATATAACGTGTGTTGCAAGTATCTTGATTTTCATCTTGGTCATGATTTTTTGTTGGCATAATCTTTAATTTCAACAGTATATATGACTTTCAAATGAAATAAATGTAACTTCAATTATGCTTTGTCAATATTTTCTAAACCAAAAATCCTTAAATTTCTATTTAGATTATGTAACAGTTATACAGGCAAACTTATCAGTTAAAACTCTTTTTCTTTTGCATCAACACTCAGTTTATTAAACTTTTCTTGTATTTGTTTTTTATCTTACAGGTTTTTGGCTTTTGAGCTCACATATTTTGGTTTTTTTTCATCAACACTCAATCCATTGCTCAGGTAATCTTAGCTCAATTGTATTTTTTTTCTATAACTGTATAGAGAAGCACATCTATTTCCGCTAGTTTCTCTGCAATTCCTTAACCTTCTTGAGACTCACATTTCCACTATGAACATGTTCAATAACATTGGTCACCAGGAAAAATTTCCATTTGATGAAAAATCTTCAGCATAAATCATTAGATGTGCTTCACTAAGGATATATTCTACGGATGACTTTTCTCAAAGAAATTTGTGCTTGTTTGTGATTTCACTCTTTGTAATGTTTTCTAAGAAGAGCTCCTCTTAGAACTTTTGCCCTTGTGATTATTTAGGTTTAGTTTTGCTGAATCCTTTACCAAATTGAATGCTTGTCTACCATTTCATCACCTTTTAATGATGTTCATCTTGTAACATATACTAATGTTTTATGAGATATCTCATCTTTGCTTACTTTTCTTGTGTGACTAGATATTCTCTACTTTAACAACATAAGGCTGCATAGTAACTGCATGCAATTCGAAAGGAAAAACATATATTATTCTTGAGGTTAAAACATACATTATTTTGCGAATGAGATAGGCAAAATAATTACCCTCTTATCATCTCTTTTGTCATTTTTGTTAGCTTTATGATATCTGCATGACTTTGTTTTTATTGAATTTTGGATATTTGTGAAACATGATAGTTGTATTTCTTGAACTTTCTTCTTTCATATTCTTCAAGTTGAATTCTATAACTGGTTCCTATGGTGCTTGTATTTTATTATGATTTAGAGAGTTGTATTTCCTGAGGTGCCAAATTTTGTGCTAATTTGGTTGCAATTATTTAAGAGAAAAGGATAGATCTTTGTCCCCCTCAACATACCTGGTGGCTTTATATTAGTGTAAGTGATTTACTTTTTCCTCAGCTATGTTAGAGATGTACTGTTGTAAAAGACAAAATGGAGGAAAAGGAAAGAAGAAGCCCATGGTCACTTAATTTTTCACTTGTTTCTGGAAAGCGTCTTTGAGCTTCACTAGAATCAGGGAAATTCAGTTAGCCTATAAAATGTTGAGCATTTTTAGACATTGTCAATTAAAAATTACAAAAAGAGCTTCTTGTAGGAAATAGTTACAACAATTTTCAGTTCATTATCCATAGGTTGCCTTTGGTTTGTGAACTACATGGATCAGAGTCAATGAGTTTGTCTTCATGGAGCTAGCTGATAAGATGATTATTATAATATGCAGGATGATCTTAAGGCCTTCTTTGGATATGAATGAGACCAAATTAGTTTAAAATGTAATACATTTGGATATGAATTAGACTAGATTAGGTTAAGGGGGCGTTTGGATAACAACAATGATTACCCCAGCTGGGGTAATCATTAGTTACGCATTCCCTTCACTACATTTGGTTGGTATTTGTGGAGGTAATGATTCCATTCGGGTGGAAATCATTACCTCCACCAGGTTAATGAGTCATTCCCCCCAAATTGGGGGGAATAACCCATTCCCCTATAAAAAATTACCGTTTTGCCCTCAATATTTCAAAAAATTATTTAATTAAACAATAATTATACCAATTAACTATATAATTGAAGTGGTATTTAAATAATTTAAACAATTAATTATAAAAAATGAAACATATAGTGACATATAAAAATAAAAAAGTAATTTAATTTAATTATTAATCAAATTAAAAAAATATTTATTTAACTTAATTAATTCTTAATGAGAATATTATCAATAATTAATAATTAAAAACATTTATGTTTCATTGAACAAATGTAAATAAACTTTTTTTGCTTGAATGGTAAAAAGGTAATTATCCCACATCTCTCTTACTTACTTGTTACATTTATACTACCCAATCATTTCAACTAAGCATAGTTTTCATTCCCATTTCCTTCCTCATTACTCCCATTCCCATTACTCTCTCCATTACCCCCATTCCCATCTCTATTCCTATTTCACTAACCAAGCGCACCCTAAATGCTATAGATTTGGCTATGATATGTTTGTTTTAATTTGTGTTTGATCCGTAGACTTTTAATTCCATCAATTCAACTTGGAGAATTAAGTGAGGTAATTCAACTTGGAGCATTCTTTAATATCAACTCGCTTGTCCTCCAGTACTCTTTCTATATATATATATATTTGAAATCCCAATTCATTAAAAATGTCATCTTCGAAATTTATGCCTATATTATTTTTTCCTATATTATTTCTATGTAGCTCGATTCCCCCGGTTCCACGTGCCCTTCATCCGTCGCTTCCCACTCATGTCAACGAATGGAGCGGCGTCCGATGTCGCGGAGTGAGTATCCCGAGCAGACCCCTTATGGTCCTTTCCCATGTGGTGGCGTCCGTCTCTCCAATATTTTATCACGAGAATGGCACTTTCGTAAATAAAGTGTCAACCTTTGCAATAGGAAAAACGTTGACGTTGAACATTATCAGCAGTGTACCCCATCTCTAGGAAGGGCAAAGTGGGAATTCCGAAGGAATCTCCCACCTTTGCAATAGTAATGGTGGGTGACCGTCCATTCACTCTGGAGCTCCACGTGGCGTCCATCCGGCAATGATGGAATCCTTTCGGCATTTTTGATGCCGCCATTGATTGATCATCAATCAACCATGCGTCACACATCCGAAGGATGCTCTCGTCTCAATATAGTCTGAATATACGCTCCATGTGTCATGCATCCGATAGCATGCACTTGTCTCATATGCCATTTCCTCATTATTTTATTGGGGTCGTGGCCTCCGCCCACATCCGTAGATCTCATCCGTTGATTTATCATGAATCAATCCACGTGTCATGCATCCGAAGGATGCAATTGTGAAAATACATCACATTATCCACATATATATGCATCCACATGTATATACTTCCATCTGTAAATACACCCGATTAAACAAATCATTAGGTTAATCGTGGATTAATTGCGTCATCCATGACGCATCTAATCAATTGCTTCGGATGGAATCAATTGACCTCCACTATTATTAACCTATGTTATTAGGATTAGTCATCCTATTCTCAAGTTAGTGTACCCGGTTAATTATTAGGCATGTGAATGCCCATTGATTAATCATTTCAAATTCGGGTTAGGTTCGGGTCTCATCATTATTGGGCATGTGAACACATGCCCATCCACCAAATATGATCTGTAAATTAGATTTTGTTAAAGACCTAAATACCTTTCATAATAGTGAACTGAGAGTTATAAATAGAACCGAAGTTGAAGATGGTGAATAGCTTACTCTGATAAAAAAAACAGATTAAAATTTTTTTTACGTGATAGCGAAAGACCTCATGAGGAATCTGCTGGACGCAGATAGCGTGGAGCCGGTCAAAAGACAGAGAGATTATATTGATCATTTACTTCGTAATGTTGATGATAGTATCATCAACCATAGGCTTTCCTTTTTGAAACGGAAACATGAATGGTTCTACGTCGTTCAAACCGGTGCACATTATTCGGGTCACAGCGTGATTGGCAGTCCAATTGTAAATACGAGAAACCGGTGCACATTACTAGAGGTATACCGTGTATCGTATTGTGTAATCCTGGGCCGGAATACAGCTTTTATGAGTTCTTACAGAAGCCGGAAAACGCGTCACTCAGTACATGGACACAGAATACACATTATGTTATTTTACAAGAACCCATGTATAAAGTAACAATGACATTGTAAGGGCATCCTATTAATATTAAGAGGTTCTATTTATAACCCTCTTCCTCAACTGTTCTCAAGGGTATTTAGGACTTTAACAAAATCTAATTTACGGATCATGTTTGGTGGTGGGGCATGCGTTCACATGCCCAATAATGATGAGACCCGAACCTAACCCGAATTTGAAATGATTAATCAATGGGCATTCACATGCCCAATAATTAACCAGGTACACCAACTTGGATATAGGGTGACTAATCCTGATAACATAGGTTAACAATGGAGGTCAATTGATTCCACCCGAAGCAATTGACTTGACTATTAAGATGCGTCATGGATGATGCAATTAATCGGTGATTAACATAATGGTTTGTTTAATCGGTTGTATTTACAGATGGAGGTATACACATGTGGATACATGTATATACGGATAATGTGATGTATTTTGACAATTGCATCCTTCGGGTGCATGACACGTGGATTGATTCATGATGAATCAACGGATGAGATATACGAATGTGGGCGGAGCCCACGGTCTCAATAAAATAAGGAGGAAATGGCATATGAGACGAGTGCATCCTGTCGGATGCATGACACGTGGAGTGTATATTGAGACGAGAGCATCCTTCGGATGCGTGACACGTGGTTGATTGATGATCAATCAACGGCGGGCATTAAAGATGCCGAAAAGATTCCATCCTTGCCAGATGGATGCCACGTGGAGCTCCAGAGTGAATGGACGGTCACCCACCATTACTATTGCAAAGGTGGGAGATTCCTTCGGAATTCCCACTTTGCCCTTCCTAGAGATGGGGTACACGGCTGAGATTGTTTGAGGAAGATGTTTTTCGCATTTATATGAAAAGCTTTCGGTCGGGTTGGCATTATGATTTATGATGGTGTTTTTAGTTTATGATAAAACGGGGAAGATGAACATTAAGTTAGGAATTAATTGTATTTATAATTAAAAGAGTGGCTCTTTCGTAAATAACTTAATCGTTATTTACAATCATGCCATAGGGGCACTCTTGGCATTAATGAGGTTTTTCCCACCTTTGCCACAGGGATTTAAGACTCACAAAACTCATATGTGAATAGGTTGGAGAAAATAACGATTTGTTTAATCGGGCATCTTATTAATATTAAGAGGTTCTATTTATAACCCTCTGCCTCAATTGTTCTCAAGGGTATTTAGGTCTTTAAGAAAATGTAATTTACGGATCATGTTTGGTGGATGGGCATGTGTTCACATGCCCAATAATGATGAGACCCAAACGTAACCCGAATTTTACGTGATTAATCAATGGGCATTCACATGCCCAATAATTAACCAGGTACACCAACTTAGACATATGGTGACTAATCCTAATAGCATAGGTTAATAATGGAGGTTAATTGATTCCACCCGAAGCAATTGACTTGACTATTAAGATGCGTCATGGATGACGCAATTAATCGGTGATTAACATAATAGTTTGTTTAATCGGTTGTATTTACAGATGGAGGTATACACTTGTGGATGCATGTATATACGGATAATGTGATGTATTTTGACAATTGCATCCTTCAGTTGCATGACACGTGGATTGATTCATGATAAATCAACGGATGAGATATACGGATATGGGCGGAGCCCACGGCCCCAATAAAATAATGAGGGAATGGCATATGAGACGAGTGCATCCTGTCGGATGCATGACACGTGGAGCGTATATCGAGACCAGAGCATCCTTCGGATGCCTGACACGTGGTTGATTGATGATCAATCAACGGCGGGCATCCGGGCATCAAAGATGCCGAAAAGATTCCATCTTTGCCGGATGATGCCACATGGAGCTCCAGAGTGAATGGACGGTCACCCACCATTACTATTGCAAAGGTTCCCACTTTGCCCTTCCTAGAGATGGGGTACACGGTTGAGATTGTTCCACGTCAACGTTTTCCTATTGTAAAGGTTGACACTTTATTTATGAAAGTGCCATTCTCGTGATAAAATATTGGAGATGCGGGCACCACCACATAGGAAAGGACCATAAGGGGGTCTCCTCGGGATACTCACTCCGCGACATCGAACGCCGCTCCGTTCGTTGAGATGCGTGGGAAGCGGCGGATGGAGGGCACGTGGAAGTGAGGGAATCGGAATCTCCCACCTTTGCAATTTATTTGTTGACATAAATATAGGATATTTATAAAACTTATTACATAAACCCAGTACGGGTGTTATAGCTGAAGTCTACGCAGCTGGTTATGCTACTATCCCATAATACGTACATTAATATGCCGTTCTTGGTGGTATTGGAGTAATTGCCACCTTGCATACCGTCATCGTCCCTGAACGAACTCCATACGGGGTATTTAGATGACATACGGATGGAACGTCATATGTCTCCAAAGTATGACGCACCCCGCTCGTTAATTATTTTCTTCTTCATGAGGACGGTATAATGGTGACGGCACTCCGGCCGGATCAGGCGGTCGACCCTGCATAACTTGGATGCGGTGAAGACGCTGTTGAACGGTGGGAGGGTTTGGCCTCTCGGTCTACGGTCCAGTACAATGAACATACTGAGTACACCCTGTATAATCATACCGCCGTTGTCGACCATCATGTCATGGACCGGCATGTTCATCACTTTGAATGAACTGGTGACGTATATGGAGCGAAGAATGATGTAGCTGCGCTCCCTGTCGTTGGTATCCCTGCCGAGAGACGGTAGGCTGATGTACTGGACCAGCACGCCGCCGTGCTGGACTATGTTCTCGTCCACCTTGATCGACTCCGTCACGAACCTCGGCCTCTTCCTCGGCCCAACGTTCCGTCGTGGGCCGGCTCGGAACAACAAAGGCCCGTCATGGGCCGGGCTATCATTCCGTCTGGCACGCCATACACGGTGAATGCTATATTGGGCCAGGTTCCTGTTAGATGGAACTGTGTATCTGTTCCTGTATAAAGATACGTTATTACGGTAAGGCATATTGAATTATTTGTGTCTGATACACGGATCATACACTTTATATAGGCATTAGCATCCTCTCGAATGCGTGACACGTGGGTTGATTGATGATCAATCAACGGCGGGCATCAAGTATGCCGACAAGATTTCATCCGGGACGGATGGACGCCACGTGGAGCTTCAAGGATAATGGACGGTCACCCACCATTATTATTGCAAAGGTGGGAGATTCCTTCGGAATTCCCACTTTGCCCTTCCTAGAGATGGGGTACACGGCTGAGATTGAGACACGTCATCGTTTTCCTATTGCAAAGGTTGACACTTTATTTACGAAAGTGCCATTCTCGGGATAAAATATTTGAGATGCGGGATCCACCACATGGGAAAGGACCATAAGGGGGCTCCTCGGGATACTCACTCCGCGACATCGGACATCGCTCCTTTCGCTGAGATGCGTGGGATTCCACGGTTGGAGGGTACGTGGCACCAGGGCAATCGGGCATCCTAGTAATATTAATACGATGCCCGATTAAACAAACCATTATTTTCTCCCACCTATTCACATATGAGTTTTGTGAGAGTTAAATCCCTGTGGCAAAGGTGGGAAAAATCTCATTAATGCCAATAGTGCCCCTATGGCACGATCGTAAATAACGATTAAGTTATTTACGAAAGAGCCACACTTTGTATAAACCCTAATTATTATAAATAGACCCTAACACTAATTGTTGGTTATCCATTTTATTAGTTTGTGATTGGATTACAGAGGGGTTTATCCTCTGAAGTGCATGTACAATGGAATTACCGACTATCTGACCCAGTTGGTCTGGATTTAAACTTATACTTCTGCGTGGGTCAGAAACATGCGTAAGGCCCACTTCAGAAACAGATGGCCCAATATCAGGTAACAGTCCATCATCAGATGGGCCTCCCATAACAGAACATGCATCCCTGTAAGATGATCCAGGTCCAAGGCACAGCCTCGGTTGGGATTGTATAGCCGACTGGCTACGACATAGGGCCTTCGATGACTGAGCGCCGACTACATGCCGGAAATCAATATCCGCCATGGTATACTTGCTAGAATGTATGTGAACCGCCGGTGACCGATACGAGGCATTCACAGATTTCCGTGCGGCGGATGATTTTAAGAATCCCTTCATCTTCGTGAAATACTTTCCAGTCTTTATGTTAGTATTCTCCACCCTGTAATACACCCTCCACGGTATAGGATCATGCACAGAAAAGTACGTATTAGAATAATAATGTAAATCTATATGACAGTCAATGGGGAAACATAATTTCGCTTGCAGTGTCTGGCCTTCTTCCATACAGTCATGGTGTACTTCAACCATAACGATACCGGATGCGTTGAAAGGCACTTGTGGGTTGTACTCTATCTTGCAGTGGTCTATTTTCAAACTTTGTCTCGAGATCTTTGCCCATGCTATCTCTGACAATTTCGGAAACTGTAATTGTATAGGAGACAACTCAGTAGAAAGACAGTATTCATACCTTTTTGATGTATGATACTCAGAGGTTATGGATAGCAACTGGTTATCCATTTTAATGATAAACAACAATTAGTGTTAGGGTCTATTTATAATGATTAGGGTTTATACAAACTGTGGTTTTTTCGTAAATAACTTAATCGTTATTTACGATCGTGCCATAGGGGCACTCTTGGCATTAATGAGGTTTCTCCCACCTTTGCCATGGGATTTAACTCTCACAAAACTCATATGTGAATAGGTGGGAGAAAATAATGGTTTGTTTAATCGAGTATCCTATTAATATTACTAGGATGGTCGATTCCCCCGCTTCCACGTGCCCTCCATCCGCCGCTTCCCACGCATCTCAACAAAAGGAGCGGCGTCCGATGTCGCGGAGTGAGTATCCCGAGGAGACCCCTTATGGTCCTTTCTCATGTGGTGGCGCCCACCTCTCCAATATTTTATCACCAGAATGGCACTTTCGTAAATAAAGTGTTAACCTTTGCAATAGGAAAACGCTGACGTGGAACAATCTCAGCCGTGTATCCCATCTCTAGGAAGGGCAAAGTGGGAATTCCGAAGGAATCTCCCACCTTTGCAATAGTAATGGTGGATGGCCGTCCATTCACTCTGGAGCTCCATGTGGCGTCCATCCGGCAAGAATGGAATCTTTTCGGCATCTTTGATGCCCGCCGTTGATTGATCATCAATCAACCACGGGTCACGCATCCGAAGGATGCTCTCGTCTCAATATACGCTCCACGTGACATGCATCCGAGAGGATGCACTCGTCTCATATGTCATTTCCTCATTATTTTATGGGGGCCGTGGGCTCCGCCCATATCCGTATATCTCATCCGTTGATTTATCATGAATCAATCCACGTGTCATGCATTCGAAGGATGCAATTGTCAAAATACATCACATTATCCGTATATACATGCATTCACATGTGTATACCTCCATAAATAGTCTTAGGTACCTTGTTATTGAACTATAATCGTATTGTATTGAGAAATACACTTACGATACTGTGATATGGGAAAATATCACAGTTGAATATACCCTTGAGAGAGAACCAGAGATGAGAGGCTCCCTAGCAATATGTAGGGCGTATTTGTATATTCTGTCGATATAGTGTATATAGACTTTCAATACTTGCTGTATACGTGTACTGTCAGAGACAGTGACATGTGTGAATATGTATTCCTAACTGTTAACTTGTATTGAGAAAGGCTCCCTAGCAATAAGCATGGCGTATTAGTATCATCCGTCCATATAGTGTATATGGACCTTCAATACTTGGTATATACGTTTACTGTCAGGGACAGTGACACATGTCATTATGTTTATTCATAAGTGTTACATAATCCTTAGCAATACGCAGGACGTATTAGTATCTTACGTCCATATGGTGTATATGAACATTCAATATTTGGTAGATACGTGCACTATCATTATAGTGCCTGATGTGATTTGTACATAATTGTTAATTTTCACTTGATTTTGTGTTAATAACGTAATATTTATGTCATCGGATAAGAATTGATCATAGGGTTAGTAGAACCTAACCACATAGGCTCATGATGCGGGTCAATTGATTCCACCCGAAGCAATTGACTGGATGCGTCATGGATGACGCAAACAATCCATGATTAACATAATGAGTTGTTTAATCGGGTGTATTTCCGATAGAGGTATACACATGTGGATGCATGTATATACATATGATTGTTATACTACACGGGTGCATGACACGTGGCTTGATTCATGATGAATCAACGGCTGTTATTTCATACACGTATATTGTTATATTGTACGAGCGCATCCTATCGGATGCATGACACGTGTATGTTCCATGTTTTATACGGGTGCATCCTCTCGGATGCGTGAGACGTGTTGTGTATGTTGAGATCTACGGTTGTTGTTGCATCCGTTGGATGCATTACACGTGGGTTGATTGATGATCAATCAACGGCGGGCATCAAAGATGCCAAAAAGATTCCATCCTTGGAGGATGGACGCCACGTGGAGCTTCAGAGGGAATGGATGGTTACCCGATCATTTGATATGTACACTTTATCACATAACTGAATAAGTGCATGTATGTGCGGTTGTCCATCTTCATCTAACTCCCTCGCAATTATCACGTATTGTCTCTTCACCGGTAATCGAAGATTCATCAACTGATCCATGACTTCATCTTTGGTGAGAATACATCTTGGGTACGTGAGGAAGATGTTCTTCGCATTTATATGAAAAGCTTTAGGTCGGGCCAGCATTATGATTTATTTTTGTCCTTGATTTCCATGTCGAACTCTAGTAGAAGCAGAACCCAACGGATCAACCTCGGCTTGTCATCAGTCTTGCTCATGAGATAACGCAAGGCAGAATGGTCTGTGAAAACAGTGACTCTGGATAAGATCAGATATGGCCTGAATTTGTCAAATGCGTAAACCACTGCCAACAACTCTTTTTCTGTAGTAGTATAATTCTCTTGTGCGCTTGTGAGTGTTTTACTCGCATAATAAATGGGTTGAAAATGTTTGTTCTTCCTCTGCCCTAGCACTGCCCCAATTGCATAATCATTGGCGTCGCACATGAGCTCAAAAGGGGCGTTCCAATCTGGTGTGATCAAAATTGGTGCTTGAGTCAACTTCTCCTTCAGCAGGTTAAATGTAGCTAAACATTCATTCCCGAACTCAAAAGATGTATCCTTTTCAAGAAGTTTTGTTAATGGCTGAGTGATTTTTGAAAAATCTTTAATGAATCGCCGATAGAAACCTGCATGCCCAAGAAAGCTGCGAATCCCCTTCACGTTAGTTGGTGGGGGAAGTTTCTCGATCACCTCAATTTTTGCCTTGTCCACCTCCATCCCATCTTTGGAAATTTTATGCCCTAAAACTATTCCTTCTTGGACCATGAAATGGCATTTCTCCCAGTTCAACGCCAAATTTGTTTCTTCACATCTCTTGAGGACCCTTTCCAGATTCTGCAGACAGCTATCAAATGAGTCCCCGAACACCGAGAAATCATCCATAAATACTTCCATGATGTCCTCCAAAAGATCATCAAATATGGCGGTCATGCATCGTTGAAAAGTAGCTGGAGCATTACACAGCCCAAAAGGCATCCTTCGGTATGCGAAAGTTCCGTAGGGACAAGTGAATGTAGTTTTTTCTTGATCCTCGGGTGCAATGGGAATTTGAAAATAGCCCGACATACCGTCAAGGAAGCAGTAAAAATTATGCCCAGCTAACCTTTCCAACATCTTGTCAATGAATGGTAACGGAAAATGATCCTTTCGAGTTGCGTCATTTAGCCTTCTGTAATCAATACATACTCTCCATCATGTGACTGTTCTGGTTGGGATTAACTCATTCCGTTCATTCTTCACTACAGTCATGCCTCCCTTTCTTAGGGACCACCTGAGTAGGACTCACCCACGCACTGTCAGAGATCGGATAAATAATACCTGCATCCAAAAGTTTAACTACCTCTGCTTTCACTACCTCTTTCATGTTTGGGTTCAAACGACGTTGAGGCTGGATCACTGACTTATAATTATCTTCCATCAATATTTTGTGAGTGCAGAATAAAGGATTTATACCTTTAATATCAGAAATTTTCCAAGCAATGGCAGTCTTATGCTTCTTCAACATATTTACTAATTTATCCTTTTGAGACACGGAAAATCCTGAAGATATAATGACCGGGAGTTTTGATCCTTCATCTAAAAATGCATACTCCAAGTGTTCTGGTAGAGTTTTAAGCTCCAAATCAGGTTGGTCTTCAATGGATGGTTGTAATCTTTTCCCCTTCTGTCCATCAATTTCCTCAAACTGTTCAAATTCTTCTTCGGAAATTTCCTCTAAGCCCCCTTCTTGAATGTGTGTACCTTGTTGAGCTTCAAGATTTTCTATGCCTTCCACCCCACCTTTTTTATAGGTTTCATCGGTGACACCCAAAGAGAAAATTTCTTGCTCTTCGCCCTTATTAGAAGAATCAAATCGATGAAGGGCCCCTTCTAAACTTTCCTCTAATTCTCCGCTTGTACAACCCCGTGTTGCTTCTTCAAATTGAGTGAGTACTCTGAATAAATAACAATCTTGTCCCTCAGTAACTCCCTCTAGATCCAGGCTAACCTCCCCCACACAATAGTTTATTTTAGCTGAATTTTGCAAATAATTATGTGGAGATGATTCCTTGTTGAAACAATTCATTTTCTGTTCAACGTCTCTCACCATCCCGGTTATCTTCTCAAACAGTTCTGCTTCATCGATCATGATTCCTACAGGGTTGATAAAGAGTAGAAACCTTAGATTAGTGGAGAATGAAAAATGATTATGTACAAGGAAATAAAGATTAGAATAATGGAAGTAAAAGAAGTGTGAAATAGAATGTGCGAAAAATGACTAGCGAAACAAAGTATAACAATTCCTAAAACGCCTAACTCCCCGGCAACGGCGCCAAAAACTTGACACACCTTACGTGTGTGTTCCGCAAGTGCACGGGTGTCGAAGTAATAAAGTACCCAAACGGGTGGGTAGTCGAATCCACAGGGAGTAGACGTAAGAACAATCACACTTTGTTAAGTAGCCAAATGGTCTATTGTCCGCAAGCGCACGGATCGTCAAATAATACCTCTCACGCACGCGTGAGAGGGTCGTATTCCCTGGGGTCCCAAAAGCTGCTATTACTTCCCCCTAGACGGCACTGTCTAGTCTACCAAAGAAGGATAATTAAAACAAGATAAGAAAACTAACAAAGATAACTATAAACACATGGACTCAGGCACACCACATGAGCATATTCAAGGAAGAAAATAATAATGAAAGCGCGAGGTCCCGGGCTAGGATCCCCTCGGGATTACTAAAGCTAGTAGGATGCTAGAATTACACAGGCACTGGTGGTTCTTGGCCGGGAGAATCCTAAGGTAGGCCAACCCGATGGTCACGGAAGTTGGCCCCTAATCCGGTACGAGTATTGATACGGGAATTCCTTCCGCCCAAATCCTCTTACGATTGCATTAAAGGCACGAGATTCTCAAATTAGGGTTGAAGCACAAACTAGGCACAACCCTAATACCGGCGGGGTACAAAATACCCGATGGTCATGGCGTATTTGTACATGTATCCCTTCCAAGCTTGGGAGTCTAAAAGTAGGGCGATGGTCTGGCAACCTACTAAAACCTAGAAATCGATACACAGAGTTCTCATGCATACCAATACATCAAAGTACACCAAGCATGAACCACAAAACAAACCAAATACCATGAATGTAAAACTAAGCATCCATACAAAGCAAGTTCATCCCAAGGTTCACCGGATGCCCGGCGACCTTGGGAGTCTAGTTCATCATCAACAAAGGAGTAAGCAAGATATAAAAAGAATACAAGATAAAACTCAAAGCAAACTCCCTCAAGATGAAGACTAGAAGGTGGTGATGAGAATTTGTCGGATCCGCGCCGGCAAGCTCCTAGATCTTCTCCTTGACAGCAAAACCTCTTCTCCTCTTGATTTCCACCTCCGATCTGCTCTCTCCACTTGCCTTGAAACCCTAGAAGATGATGGTGGAGAATGGTGGCCAAAAGTCCCCTCAAAAGATGCCCTAGAGAGCCTTTTAAACACCCAAATCCCGATGGGTAAACGGGTCAGCATACAGCCGATATGCTGACCCCTCGGGATTTTTACTTTTCTGCCGAGAAACCCGTGTTGAGCTACAGTAACTGCTACAGTAAAAGCTACAGTATCCCCGTCTCGAAAACGCTGTTTTGATGTTGAATTCGTTCCCCATCTCGTCGTCGAGTTCCCAGGGCTTCTGACAGGCCTAAAATAGAAAGATAAAGAGATTTAGACCGAAAAAGGGCATCAGCTCATTAAAAAGATAATAAAATAATTTACACAATTACGTATAAAATACGTATATTTAGAAGTTTATCACCAAAGATAAACCGATTGTTGTTGTGAAAGAAAATAGAATAAGAAAGAAATAGAAATAAGGTGCTGAAAATAAAAGCTAGGGTGTAGAAATAGATCAATAAAAAGATGGGCTACTCGGACAATGCTCCCCCTAGAATCCTTGTTTCAAGTGCAAGACTTCAAATACTCTTATTCAATAGAGATTTCAAGAGTCGTGGAATCCAAAGATACAAGGTCCAAATCTAAGGTCAACCTTGACTTGTCCCCTACGAGGTTCCGGCGGAGAGAAGACTCTCGACACCTCACACCACATATGACTGCGCTATGCTCTAGGGGTTCCAAGTGGTAAACCCTATTCCCAACTATAGATCAATCCCTTTGGTCCAGGCGAAAGATCCCTAATCACAAATAAGTCCCGGCGGAAAGGCCTCTCTCAACGCCTAACTCTCTTTGAGATCGAAGGTAATACTTGGAATAAGAAGGTAGGGAAAACCACACCGGAGGGGAAAGGGGACGTGTCGCTACCTCTCAACTCACCCTCTCAACCCTCTTCAATCTTGGTTAATCTAATCCTAATGGTGATGGTCACTCATCAAAAGGATGATTGGATTAGCCCTCAACCGTAGTGTCACTCTAAGGGAGAAACAATTAAGCACACAAGATTGAAACTCAAATTTAAACTCAAATTGAATAAAAGTATTAAAGTCAATGAAACATAGGAAACTTAGGGTTTACAAGTTCAAGTACCCACTAGGGGTTTAGCCCTCCATGGAGCAATACAAGTTTATCAAAATAAATGAAGATAAGTGCAAGAAATCCATAAAGAAAACCCCCTTAAGCTTTGTGTTGATAGACTATGAGGGCTTCTCCTTCTTCTCCAAAGAACTCCTTCCTCCAAGCCTAGGGCACACCTCGTCGAATCGAGTCGTCGAAGGCTCCCCCAATAGCTCTCCTTGGAAGGAATTGATGTTGAAATCGGTGAAGAAGCACCCCCAAAGTGTAGCAAGAACCTCTTGAACCCTAGCCGTCACTACCTCTCAAGTTTGGAAGAAGCTCCCCCAAATAACGCTTCAGAACGGCTTTATAATTGGCCATCTCGAGGAAATTCCACACGCCCATGTGGATTTTCTGCCCTGTGGAAAACTTCATATTAGTCCCCGATTTCGCCCGTTTCTTCTCTTGAGGTCACACGGACGGACACACGCCCATGTGAAAGGTCATGTGGCCTTTCTTGATGATGATAAAACCTTGGAGAGCTTTTGAAATTTTCAAACAAATCGGAACAAGCGAGCATGACTGCCTTCGTTTCCTTCTACAAGAATTGTCTTGAAGTCTTTAGAAGTTGGCACATACCCCCTCGTTTGAACCCGATTTGTGTCTTGAACTTCGTATTTGCACAAAAGAGCTCCACTTGGCACCATTATGACCTAATCTTGCCTTTATTCACGTACCATGTCTTCACAACCCTAATTGCATGAAAGAACACCAAAGCACACGAAATTAGCGATAAAACCTGAGAAATGTGATGCTCATGCGTGGAAAACATTTCCAAAAATATATACATGCAAGCACTTATCAGACTCATTCGGTGAAGCTCGCCGAACGCCTGAGTCATTCGGTGAAGCTCACCGAACGCATGGAATTGAATTGTGCCGGCGCGGTGGTAGCTGACAGGCTCTCGGGGCATCTCGAAGGTCGCTAGGACCTCCAAAGATAGCTCCCGGTAAGCGGGGTCGGTGATGGCGAGAAGCCTCGTCCAGGCGCCCTCGCCGAGATATCGACGAACGTCTGCCTCCAAGCCCATCTCGCGGAGGACCACCTTATCAATTACTCGCACCTCGCCAAACCGCTTCTTGCACAAGCGGTCGTGGCGCTCCTGGTGGACGGGGGCACCGAAGTCTGGCGCAGGGGGAGCAGATGGGGTCGACGACTCCCCTCGAGCCCTATTCGAGGAAGGGCCGGATGTAGTAGTCTTCCTCGGCATGATCTGTTGAGAGAAAATATAAAACAATTAAGATCAGTAGTGAAACACGGGCGTGTTGAAAATCTGCAAGCCAGTGTAAATCAAAAAATAGGGTTTCCAAATGAGCACGGGTGTGCTTAACAGGCAAGCCCTTGCTTTCGTGTAATTTCAGATCTCAAATCAGAGCAAGGCCGTGCTTGCGTGAGCACGCCCGTGTTGCTGAAGTCCTGCGTCGTCTTCGACGGTTTCTAACCCAAAAATCGACGGTACAAAGTTCTTTAAACTATTTTAAAATCACCCTAGATGCCTCTAGAACCGAATTTAAATATTTAAAGAGGAATAAAGGCTTAAAATCAAGGATTTGGAAACAAAACACAAATCAAGGGCTCGTCGACTTACCAAATCGTTGGAGAAGAAGAATAAGCGATGAAATGCAGAGAAACCGAGACAACCGAGCAAAACTCGTGCAAAACGCAAGAAAATGGGAGCAAAAGAGAATAGAGTCACCGGTGAGAAGAAACAATGGCGAACGGCGTGTTTAAAAAGAAGAAATTCGCAGGGAGACGAACCGTTGCGCTGAGCGCGGCCTCAACACGGCCGTGTTGGGCCTGTGCCAAGAAAATTAAGCACAAATGAAGAACGCGGCACATCCGTGCCGCGTGCACGGGCAGCATGCTAGGGAATTCAGTACGGCCACAGCACGGCCATGCTTCTTCCCCGTGTTGTTCAGAAATGATAAAACCTTAAAATCCTGTGAATTGCACCCCCATCAGCACGGGGCTGTTAGACCCGTGTTGGGCCTAAAACCTTCCCTCAAAAAAAAAAAAACACGCCGGACTCGATTCAAAAAATGACAAAAACACAAAAACAAACAGAACAATCAACCGCAACAAAGACAACAAAAGAAATGAAACCAATCGGGTTGCCTCCCGATAAGCGCTCTTTTAACGTCACTCGCTTGACGGGTCTAGTCTCATCTCAAGAGGGTTCAAAAACATACCTTCCTTCTTTGGGCTCTGCAAAACAACAGTCCAGTAAAGAAGGTAAAGAATTAATCAAAAATGCCTCACCAAAACCGAGGACATTAGCAGGGTTATGCTTTGAAGTAGAAGCTTGTTGTTGCTTCCTCTCCTCTACCTTGTGCCACCATGTCTGGGCCTTAGATATCTTCTTTTTCCTTCTCTTGGCAATCATTGCTGGTTGACCAGCGCCTGATGGTGTAGCAGTGATGTCTTCCTCTATGTCCAAGAGTTCTTCATGTGGAGGTTTCTCTCCTAATAACTCTGCGAGATGATCCCTTTGCCAAATTTCCTGCACACACTCACAAACAACATCATCAGTAGCATCTAAAAAATAACAAGAATCATCAAATGCCATGGGGTGTCTCATAGCTTCCTTTAGCTTGAATACTACTTCTTCATCCCCGACTCTCAATGTCAGTCGACCATCTTTTACATCAATAATTGCTTGTGAAGTGGCAAAGAATGGTCGCCCAAAAATTAGAGGGGCCTCAGCTCGATCATCCAAATCCAAGATAACAAAATCTACAGGGAATATGAACCTGTCCACCTTCACCAAAACATCTTCTATAATTCCCAAAGGTTGGCGAGTGGAGCGATCAGCAAGCTGGAGCATCATTTCAGTTGGCTTGAGTTCCCCCAACCCTAGCTTCTGAAAAGTCTTCAATGGCATGAGATTGATACATGCTCCTAAGTCAACCAACGCTTTTTCATCCATCATTCCTCCAATTGTGCACGGAATGATGTAACCTCCCGGATCTTTTCCTTTTTGGGAATTTTATTTGAGATGATGGCAGAACATTCTTCACTTAAAGTGACCATCGATACTGCTTCCAATTTCCTCTTATTGGTCAACAATTCCTTGAGGAACTTCGCATATTTCGCCATCTGGGAGAGGGCTTCCACAAATGGAACATTGATGTGCAATGTCTTAAACATCTCCAGAAACTTCTTGAACTGTGCCTCTTGTTGGTCCTTCTTGAGTTTTGATGGATAGGGCAAACTGGGCTTGTATTCTGTCACCGGGTCTTTCTCCTTGCCTTTCGACTTTTCCATAGTGCTCAAGCCTGATCCTAAATCTCTTTCCAGCACTTCCACCTCTGATTCACATTGAGATTCTTTTTGTGCTTGTGGAGGTGGGGATTCAAGTTCCTTGCCACTCCTCAAAGTGACTGCCTTAAGGACTCCCGAGGGTTGATTTCTGTGTTACTAGGTAGAGTACCCTGGGGTCGTTCAGCAAGCGTCTTGGCAATCTGTCCAACTTGACGCTCAAGGTTCTGTAAAGAAGCTTGTTGATTCCTCATCATCTCTTCATGCCCTGTAATTCGGGCATCATTGGCTTGGATGTATTGAACAAGGAGAGCTTCAATAGAAGATCCTTTCTGTTCTGGTGGTGAAGGCCTCGAGAATTGAGGTTGGGTTTGTTGCCGCTGCTGCTGTTGTTGCTGAGGGGGGCGCTGCTGTCTCTGATTCTGATCTTTCCAAGAAACGTTTGGGTGATTCCTCCACCCAGGATTATATGTGTTGCTGTAAGGGTTGTTCGCATACCGCTGATTTTGACCGATGAAATCTATTTGTTCGGTCACCTGAACCCCTTCTGAAGAGTAACTGGGCCCTGCTTGGCTTGCCCAACTATCATGACTGCTACCTTGCGGCGAAGACTAAATTTGCATTGTGTCCAGTCTCTTAGAAATGGCTTCGACCTGTGGCGCTAAGGTGGTGAGAACATCAACCTCATAAACCCCGGCTGTTTGCACTGGCTTATTCCTTTCAGAACTCCACTGATACTCATTGGAGGCCATGTCTTCAATTAGGTTTTGTGCCTCATCGGGTCGCTTACTGCACAAGGAGCCTCCCGCTGCTGCGTCCAACATCTGCTTGGTGGCCAAATTCAAACCACTGTAGAATATTTTGATTTGCATCCATTCCACTATTCCATGTTGTGGGCACTTCCTCAACAAATCCTTGTACCGTTCCCAAGTATCATACAAGGTCTCAGATTCTGCCTGCCGGAATGAGGAGATATCACTTCTAAGCTTGGTGATCTTGGCTGGTGGAAAATATCTGGTCAAAAACTTCTCTGCCAACTGTTCCCAGCTTGTAATAGAACCCGCTGGCAAGGAACTTAGCCATTGCTTGGCCCTTCCTCGCACAGAGAACGGGAACAATCGAAGACGAACCGCATCCTCGGACACATTATTCGCCATGAAGGTGTCACAAATCTCCAGGAAAGTTGCAAGATGGGCATATGGGTCCTCATCTTAGAAGCCATCAAATTGGCACATCTGTTGCACCATTTGAATAAAATTGGGCTTCAGCTCGAAGTTGTTGGCCGCAACTGGGGGTCACACAATACTAGACCCAGATCCCTCTAGGTTAGGCCGAGCATAGTCAAATGTCTGTTCAATGTCCGGATCTGGAGACCCTAGAAGGGAGGAATTCCCCCGGGTCATACACTACGCCTGCACAAAAATAAACAAAAAGGAAATGAGAAATGATCTTTTAAACATGAAGCAAAAGAAAAAACGAAAACAGTCTAACTAAAACACAAATTATAGCGAAAAAAAAAGAATGCGAGGAAAAACAAAGAATAAAATAAATGAAACTGATAACAAAAGAAAACGGTTAGAGTACTAAGACTGTCCGAATTCTTAGAAGTTGAAAATCCCAGGCAACGGCGCCAAAAACTTGGTACGCCCCTTGCGTATCCGCAAGTGCACGGGTCGTACAATTAGTAAAGTGTACCCGTAGGGTCAGGTAGTCGAATCCACAGGGACTGGTGTAGCTTCTAATACTAACGGGGTGCTTAATATCTAACCAAACAAAGAAGGATGGATTTTGACTCTAGGTTGAAATTAAGGAGATTGAGGAAGAGAATTGCACAAAGGGGAATGTAAGGATTGACTCGATGGAGGAGATGGGGCCCCGGGGTTGGAATTCTGACTTTCACTAACTCGGTCTTTCTCAGTATTTATCAGAGATGGCTTCAGTTCTAAACCCAGTTATGCTATAAGGATGTTGCTTCCAGCGCTACGGAGCTCTAAGTTGAAATCTTACTGCTTGCAACTATCAATCATGATTCACAAACCTAGATAAGAAAACCTAACTTCCAAGCATTCAAGCACTAAACAACACACAAGATAACCAATAACTCAGATTTATTCTAAGGAACAAAACACTCATAAATGCTGCAAGTAAAGATAAAGAGTTCAAGCTACAACGTCATACAAACAACCCCGGGGCTCCCTTAAGAGTTTAGCCCCTCAAGACAATAAACAACAAGTACAATGCCAAAAAAAATGAAATACGAGAAGTTGAAAACTCCCTAATTTCTTGCATCCTTGTGGTTGTCCGAGGATCTACAATGTTGTTAAATCTCCTCCCGATCCGCCTACCATAGGTGTGACATTCCCTTGATGAAGAGGAGGATGAACCACCAAAGCTCTCTCCTCTTTCCTCCCTTCGTTCGCACACTAAAAAGTCCCCTTGGAAACTAAGTTTCTATGGTTTTAATATTTTTCCGATGTGAGCACGGGCGTGTTGAAGCCGTGCTTCAAGCCGTGCAGATTACGGCCAAATAAAGCTCCAGAAACTCGCATTCCTGTAATCTGCACGGGGTACAGCACGGGCGTGCTTAGACCGTGCTGAGGGTTTGCACGACCGTGCTCAGCGAACTCAGGCTGTGCTGACTTTGGCAGAATTCTCCTGCAATCTGCACGGGGTACGGCACGGGTGTGCTCAAGCTGTGTTGAGCTTGATGAGATTTCTTCTAAGTCCTTTAGCTTCTAAAATCAATCCAAAACACTTCTTCTTGCTTCAGGACTTTGATATCTGCATGAAAAACTAAGAATACCTCAACTAGCACCGCACTTGGAGAATTAAAGCCAAAAGACTCAATAATGATGAGGGTAAAGTATAAAATATATATATATATATATATATATATGAAATGCACTCATCATAGATAAATACATCTTTCGGGCTGATTTTGTAGTTCTTAATGTGGATGAGAATGTCGATGTGCCACTGATACTTGGAAGACCCTTTCTGCATACTTCCAAGGCTCTTATAGACATGGGCGGCGGAGAGATGACGTTAAGGATTGGAGATGAGAAGCTAACCTACCGCCTTGCTGAAGCCATGAGACATTCCCTTGACTTTGATTACACTCTGTATTTTCTTGACACTACTGTTGAGTTGGTTGATGATTTTGTACAGGAAATCTTCTGTCCGGACCTGCTGGTATGATTGCTAGACCAAGAGGTAGAGATTGATGAGAGTCTCTCGGTTGCTCTAGAGAACAAGGAAGAACCTCCCACGGGCATAGTAAATAAATTCATCACAAAGCTGAAGAGAGTGAGACATCGTCGCAAGAAACACCCGAACAATTCTGCGGACAGACATTCAGAGATTAAGAGTGATACCTCTTTTGTTGGTAACAATTTCCATTACTCATCCTCTAATTTGCAAAAGTTTGGCTCATCATGTTTGAAGAGTGCAGGCAGTGGAGGAGTCTCGCTCTATGACCCCCGTTGATTTGAAGGGCAGGTACGTCAAGCTAGTGACGTAAAACAAGCGCTTATTTGGAGGCAACCCAATTTTTAATTTCTTGGCATTTGTTTTAGTTAGATTTTAATTTCTGTAGTTGAGTTTTTGGTTTGTTTTTGTTTACTTTTGATTCATCTCCGGTGTAGTGCGATTTTTGTTTCAGATGCAAAAAATCGTGTTTTCATCGTTTCTGGTAAGTTTGAGAGTGTTTCCTATGAATTTGGTGAGATTTGAACCACATTCTTGTTTGATTTCAATTTTTGCAGTTTTCCATATGTTTTCAATGAATTTGGCAGAGTTTGGAACAATTTTGAAAAAAAAATGGAAACACATGGCCATGTGGCTGGATTTTTGTAGGTTTTCCATCATCCAAAGAATCCACATGGCCATGTGGAATTTCCACATGGCCATGTGAAATATTTGGAGCTCATTTGGCAAAGATTGAATTTCGACATGCCCATTTGGAAATTCCACATGGGCATGTGAGTACTATTCATGAGCTGCAGATTTTCAATCCAGAGAAGACACACGGCCATGTGGAATTTCTACATGGCCCTGTGGATTTGTTCAGAATTTTTTCAAGCGATCCAGAGAATCCACACGGCCATGTGGAATTTCCACATGGCCCTGTGGAAATTGGAGTGTTTTGAGTAAAGGCTATCCAGAGAAAACACATGGCCATATGGAAATTCAGGTGTTGAGTAAGGGCCATCCAAAGAAAACACATGGCCATGTGGAATTTCGGGTGTTTTGAGTAAGGGCCATCCAGAGAAAACACATGGCCATGTGGTGGAATTTCCGAATGGCCATGTGGGTTACTTAAACATGAAGAGCTTGCTTCTCTTCATATTCCACTTCGCGCCCTTTCATCTCCAAACGCCTCCACTCCAAAGATCGCGACCAAATCGATTCTCCTTCCATTCCCTCGCCTATTTATAGGATTTGTTTGCTTTACCCATCATTATATTATGTGATTCATCATCATCTTCTCCGGTAAGCCCTCTTTTCTCTCTTCTTGCCAAGAATGTTAATCCTTCGATTTGGGTGATGAATATTGTGTTTTAGCATGTTGTTTTCATAGAGAATTGATAAGTGCTTAAATGTGTATATTTATTTATAGTATTTTTGTTTTAAATTATATGCTTTTGTTAAGCCGACGCCCGCTTTGGTGGTTTAATTAGTTATTTGTGTTACAGGCCTTGAAGAAGCCCAAACGAGCTCGAGAACGTATTTTGGAAGAAATCGACACCAAATACGGCGTTTTCGGAGCTCTATTACTGTAGCAGATTACTGTAGCAAGGTTACTGTAGCAGTGCAGAAAAACGATTTCTGGAAAAAGGCTGGGAGCCTTGCGGGCAAGCATGCGCCCGCAAGGCTGCCCGCATAACCCCCCGATTTTCATGTTTAAAGGGCGTTAGGGCTAAGAGGAGAGGGGGCTTTTGGTGAGGCTTTGGGAGAGAGGTTTCTTGAGCTTGAAGGAGGCTTGAATCTGAAGAAGGAGGGACCTTTTCTCATCAACTGGAGAGTGGAGATCAAGAGGAAGGAGAACTTTTGGCAAGATCCATCTTCCATTACACCTTTTGAAGAAGAAGAAGAAGAAGGAAGCCGCCCTCATTGCGGCGTAGGTGGAGGCGCGTGGCGACGATCCGGCTCACCCTTTCATCACCAACAATTGAGGGAGTGTTGTTATGGCTAGACTAGTTGTTTTTATGATGTGTTGTATGCTATTTGCTTGTATGAACAACTAAGCCCCAAGGTCACCGGACGCCGGTGAACCTTGGGATGAACGAGCTTGTATGGATGCTTTGATTTATTTTTAATGCAATTTGTTAGTTTGTGGTTCATGCTATGTGTGCTTGATTGCCTTGAATTACATGAGAACTCGTAGTTCGATTTGTAGGTTGTACTTGGAGCGTGGGATACGCCCTTGTATTAGACTCGCATAGTTTGAAAAGGATACATGTACCTATACGCCGAGGGATTCGGGTATGTGGTACCCTTCCAATCATTAGGTTCGAACCTACATACCGAGTTTGTTCCTAATCGGAGATTTCCTAGACGTAGTGCAATCATAGGGGAATTGGTCGAAGAGAATCTCGTCCAATACCGTATGGGATTAGGGGTTAATCACCGAGGGATTCGGGGTTAACCTATTTTAGGAATCTCTTGGCCCAAACCATAATTGCAATTTTAACCCTAGCATCTGTCTTGTTTCGGTAGTCCCGTGGGGATCCGAGTCCGTGACCGTTTTCTCCCCTTTGTGATTCTCCATTTATTTCGGCCGTAGTTCGTCTTTCAGTTAGATTTTCCAGAAGTTAGACTGTAGAACTTAGCACCCAACTTCGAGACATTTGGTTAGACAATAAGTGAAGAGGAAGTAAGGGTAGATCCTTGGCCCCGAGGAATACGACTCCTGTGGCACACACAGGGTATTACTTGACGACCCCGTACACTTGCGGGACGCCCATCAAGAATACTTATTTTCATGTTTTAAACACTTTTGCTTGAAGTTTCGTGCGTTTGTGCGACTTGATGTGGATCAACCATGGCCTTTTGACCATGGTCGAAGATCCACATGGCCGTGTGGAAATTCCGCATGGCAGTGTGGATTTTCGGGAAGCTCATTTACATCGCCGTTCTGAAGCGTTTTAAGGGGATCTTCTTCCCAACGTCTGTGGGGAGTTCGGCTAGGGTTTGAGAAGGTTTTTGCTACATTTTGGAGGCGTTTCTTCACCGATTTCAACACCGATTCCTTCCAAGGAGAGCTATTTGGGGAGCCTTCGACGACTTCGATTCGGCGAGGTGTGCCCTAGGCTTGGAGGAAGGATTCGTGGAGAAGAAGGAGCAGCCTTCATAGACCATCAGCACTGATCTTAAGGGGGTTTTATCTATGGTTTATTTGTATTTGTTTACAATTATTTTGATGAACTTGTATTGCTCCATGGAGAGCTATACCCCTAGTGAGTACTTGGACATGTAAACTCTAGAATTCCTTTGTTTCAATGACTCTCTTGCTTTTATTTTAAATTGAGATTTATTTGAGTTTCAATCTTGCATGCTTAATTGTTTCTCCCTTAGAGTGACACTAGGGTTGAGGGCTAATCTAATCATCCTTTTGATGAGTGACCATCACCATTAGGATTAGTGATGAGTGCATTTCATATATATATATATTTTATACTTTACCCTCATCATTATTGAGTCTTTTGGCTTTAATTCTCCCAATTCAGTGCTATTTGTGGTATTTTGGGTTTTCCATGCAGATATCGAAGTCCTGGAGCAAGAAGAAGTGATTTGGAATGATTTTAGAAGC
The DNA here is from genome assembly GCA_902712375.1 of Dioscorea dumetorum. Classification (NCBI taxonomy): domain Eukaryota; kingdom Viridiplantae; phylum Streptophyta; class Magnoliopsida; order Dioscoreales; family Dioscoreaceae; genus Dioscorea; species Dioscorea dumetorum. The sequence continues at coordinate 394,032 of CACTHL010000893.1, forward strand.
TAAAGGACTTGAAAGAAACCTCATCAAGGTCACGCATTTTTTTGGGGGGACTTTTGGTGGGCGAACCAAGGGAGAAGGAAGGAGAGAGCTTTGGGGGTTCATCCAACTCTTCATCAAGGGAATGTCAAGCTTATGGTAGGCCGATCGGGAGGAGACTTTTCAACATTGTAGATCCTCAGACAACTACAAGGATGCAAGAAATTAGGGAGTTTTCAACTTCTTGTCTTTCAATTTCTTTGGCATTGTACTTGTTAGTTGTTGTCATGAGGGGCTAAACTCTTAAGGGAGCCCCGGGGTGGTTTTGTATGACGTCGTAGCTTGAACTCATTTTCTTTACTTGCAGCATTTATGAGTGTCTTGTTCCTTTCAATAAATCTGAGTTATTGGTTATCTTGTGTGTTGTTTACTGCTTGAATGCTTGGAAGTTAGGTTTTCTTATCTAGGCTTGTGAATCGTGATTGATAGTCGCAAGAAGTAAGATTTCAACTTAGAGCTCGGAAGCGCTGGAAGCAACACCCTTATAGCATAACTAGGTTTATAACTGAAGTTATCTCCGATAAACGCTGAGAAAGACCGAGTTAGTGAGCGTCAGACATCCAACCCCGGGGCCCCATGCCCTCCATCGAGTCAATCCTTACATTCCCTTTTGTGCAATTCTCTCCCTCAATCTCCTTATTTTCAACCTCGAGTCACAATCCATCCTTCTTTGCTTGGTTAGATATTAAGCACCCCGTTAGTATTAGAAGCTACACCAGTCCCTGTGGATTCGACCACCCGACTCTACGGGTGTACTTTACTACTTGTACGACCCGTGCACTTACAGATACGCAAGGGGCATACCAAGTTTTTGGCGCCGTTGCCAGGGACTGGCAACTTCTGATAATTCGGACAGTCTTAGTACTCTAACCGTTTTAATTTGCTTTTAGTTTGATTTCTTTTGTTCTTGTTTTACTCGTATTCTTTTATTTGTTCTTTTGTTTTTATTTGTATTCTTAAACTGTTTATTATTTTTCTTTTGCATTAAGCCTGAAAGTTCATATCTCATTTCTTCCTTTTTGTTTTTGTGCAGGCGCAGTGTACTTAAGTCATTTTCTTTTCAAGAAAGGAAATACCACCCATAAGATGGAAGATCTTTTGAATGCATTGAGGGGACAGGACAATCTCTATTTCAAAAATGAAGTAAGAGATATTGATGCTGGCAGACAGCTAGCAGAACTACTTTGTCGTCCATCGGACAGAGATTATCAAAATGTCTCCCTGGAAGAAGCAGTAAGGGCTTTCAGCGAGAAAACGCAGTAGTGGTCGAGGAGTCAAACTATTGATGAGGTAGCATTACCTGACAATCAGAGGGAGTTAAAGTATAATGAGGAGGTTGATAAGTGCTTGATAATATATACTTTATAATATCAGTTTACATGCATTGAGCATCACTTTTATCAGTTTTTAGCATTAAAAATGTGTGTTTTGTGTTCTTTTGTGCAAACAGGGCTTTAGAGACATGACGTACAGGAAGAAGCAAAGATAGGGAGTGATGGCACGTTTCAAGGCCACAATTAGAAGCTGTGTTCATATGCATAGGGGTGTTGCCAACTTTTGGAGGAGTACAAGTCATTACACAAACCGAAAGGGCATAAAGGCAGTAGTACGTCCATGTCCCAGACTTGGGGTTGGCATGAGTAAGTGTACACACAGACACGCTTTCAGATTTTATTTTCTTCGTAATTTGAGTTTTTGCTAGAGTTTTGGTTTTTATCTATCTATGTTTAAATTTTCCCTTTTTGAGAATACTATCTTTGTACACCTTTGGTGAACTTAAGGCCAAGCATTTTCATCACTCAACCTTTAATTCTCATGGTATGAACTTTGCTTGAGGACAAGCAAAAGCTTAAGTGTGGGGGAGTTTGATAAGTGCTTGCATGTACTGTATCAAAAGTGCTGCACACGCCCGTGTGGAATTTCCACACGGGCGTGTGGCTACAGTACACGGTGTGTGGATGCCCGTGTTGATGCCAGCGTAAAGTCCCGAATTCAAATTATAAAAGCCGCATTGTGATAATTTTTAGGGGTCTTTTCGGCCACTTTCGAGAGACAAGGCGGCTAGGGCTTGGGAGGAGTTCTTTACGGCTTTGGGAAGCTTTCCTCACCAACTTGGATCGATTCTTCCTCCGTCATAGCATCAAGGAAGCCATCGGCGACCTAGCTTCGGAGTGGATTCAATCCAGACGTGGAAACTACCCATATAGACCATCATCACGGATTTAGGGGGGTTATTCTTTATGTCTTTGGAACTTTATTCTCAATTTATTATTTGTTTTGTGACTCGCTCCATGGAGAGCTAAACCCCTAGTGGGTATTCGGACATGTAAACCCTAGAATTCTTATTTTCATTAGATTTACATTGTGTTTCTATTCGAATTTATCAGTTTGGGTTTTACTCTTGAGTTCTTAATGCTTGTTTGTGCTTTTGATTTCATTATTAATTGCCTTACATGTTTTATTCAATCTAGTGAAGAGAGAGATCACCACTAGGTTTAGAATTACCAAGAGTAAAGAGGGTTAAGAGGGTGAGCCGTGAGATAGCGGAGTGTCCCCTTTCCCTTCCGACAGATATTTCCTATCTCCATATTCCCTAAGTGTCAAGCAACCATATGTGGTGTGAGGCGTCGAGAGAATTCTCCGCCGGGAACTCGTAGGGGTTAGGGATCTTTCACCTGGAGGCAGGGTTAGATCTACTTTTAGGAATTGGTTATATCTTTGGGATCCCTAGAGTTTTAAGCAGTCATATGTGGTGTGAGGCGTCGAGAGAATTCTTCGCCGGGACCTCGTAGGGGACTAGTTATCGGCGACCTGGAGGCAGGGGCCGTTATACCTTAGGATACCCACGACTCATTGTTTTCGTTTAGAAACACTTGTAATCTACATCCAACACCCGAATCCTAGGGGGAGCATTGTCCGGATACCTCACTTTTATTGATTGAGAACTCTTTTCCTTTTTATTCCCTACGCACTTGTAGTGACACTCTTAGTTTTGGCCATTAGATCATCACACACTACACTCATTAGGCTAGATAACAAAAGAGGGGCTATTACTAGTGTTTCTGTTCCCTGTGGTTCGACAACCCGACCCTTTGGGTCCACTTCTATTACTTGACGATCCGTGCACTTGCGGTAACGCAAGGGGTTGACACACATCACCCTGTTGTGTTGTTGTTGAGACGCATCAAGTTTTTGGCGACGTTGCGGGGAAAGAGGATATTAGGAACACTAGTATTTTTTTACTTTAGCCATTCATTTATTTTTACTGTTTTTCTATTACATCCTCTCTACTTTCATTGTTCTTATTTTCTTTTGTTTATTTGATGGCAGTTCCAGCTTATGACCAGAGGGAACCCATCGACATTAGTTGAAGGAGACCCTGAAATTGAGCGAAGACTTCATAAGAGAAGCAAGGAGCCTGAAGTAGTGCAAGAGCAGCAAGCTGAAGTAGAAACTGAAATATCTGCAACCATGGCAGACCAAGTAGATAAACCTAGGACTCTTGCTGATTTTGCTAGACCTTCAGCCCGAGGAACACAGTCGATTATTGTTAGACCGCCCATTGCGGTTAATAATTTTGAGTTGAAGCCGGCATTCATCCAGATGGTTCAGCAGTCCGCGCAGTTTAATGGGCTGCCTGATGAAGACCCCAATGCCCATGTTGAAAACTTCTTGGAGGTTTGTGATATGCTCATGATCAACAGGGTTTCGGATGATGCAATTCGTTTGAGGACCTTCCCATTCTCATTGAAGGGATGAGCCAAACAATGGCTCCAATCATTGCCAAGAGCGTCCATCACCACTTGGGACGAGATGGTGGAAGCCTTTCTTACACGATATTTCCCTCCCGGGAAATCAGCGAAGCTCCGCAATGAGATCTCTTCCTTCTTTCAGAATGAGTTGGAGTCTCTATTCGAGACATGGGAAAGGTTCAAGAACCTTCTGCGGCGATGTCCCCAACAAGGATTCCTGGATTGCATGATTATACACACGTTCTACAATGGACTGAATCCAAGCACTAGGCAACTCCTAGATGCGGCCGTAGGTGGGACTATGGGTAACAAGACCCCAGAGGATGCAAGGCAGCTCATTGAGGACATGGCTCTCAACAGTTGCCAATGGAGTTCGAGGGAGAAGAAGAAGGTTGCAGGAATACATGATGTTGATGCCGTTACATCACTAGCAGCCCAAGTTGAAGCACTAAGCAAGAAGCTAGACACCCTTACAACTTCAAGAGGAGCTACCATTAGCACTTGCGATAGTTGTGGAGGTGGGCATAGCTCTATAGATTGCCCTATCTCAGTCGGGGTGTCGGCACCAATGGAGCAAGTGGATTTTGTTGGAAATCCAGTGAGGGGACAAGGGAACCCTTATTCAAATACCTACAATCAGGGATTGGAGGAACCATCCGAACTTCTCATGGAGCAATCAGGGCCAGCAGAAGCAAGCAGCTCCTCCGGGTTTCCCACAATAACCCCCTATTCCAGAGAGAGTTTCTGAACTTGAAAAGGTACTTTCTAAGTTTATTCAATCTACTGACACCAGGTTTCAGAACGTGGAGGCGACGCTGCGCAACCACACTGCGTCATTGCACAACTTGGAGACGCAAGTGGGTCAAATAGCAATATCCTTGGCCGATAGACCTCAAGGAAGCCTGCCGAGCAATACAGGGACAAACCCAAGAGAGCACATGAAGGCGATCACGTTGAGAAGGGGGTAAGAGGTGGAGAATAGTGTGCAAGAAAAGAAGACTGCACAAGAACCAGAGCAAGTGCAGCCTAAGGCCCAGGAAAAAGAGAAGGAAGCCGCAGCGACACCTCCTGCTTACGTACCTCGAGTACCATACCCTTCACGGCTGAAGAAGGACCAAACGGATGAGCAGAACAAGAAATTTCTGGAGTTGTTCAAACAGCTGCACATCAACATCCCTTTTGTCGAGGCATTATCACAAATGCCCAGGTATGCAAAATTTTTGAAAGATCTTTTGACTAACAAAAGAAAAATTGAAGAAAGTGCAGCTGTGATATTGGATGGGAGTTGTTCAGCAATACTCCAAATGAACCTCCCAAGCAAGAAGAAAGATCCTGGGAGTTTCATCATCCCATGTGTTATCGGGGGCTTAGGCCAAGAAAACTTGCTCCTTTCCTGGTAAGTTTAGTCAACGGTGCTGTCAACACCGAGAACCCTTCTACAAATCGTCTGTAATAACCAGCTAGCCCCAGAAAACTACGAATCTCTGTCACACTGGTAGGCCTCTTCCACTCAACCACTGCCTCTATCTTTTTGGGATCAACAGAAATTCCATCCTTGGTTATCACATGACCAAGGAAGGCTACCCTGTCCAACCAGAACTCACACTTAGAGAATTTTGCAAACAACTTCTTCTCTCTCAAGATACTTAGCACAATCCTCAAATGTTCCTCATGCTCTTCTCGGCTCTTCGAGTACACCGGAATATCATCAATGAACACCACCACTAACTTATCCAAGAAAGACTGGAAAGTTCGATTCATCAAATCCATAAAAGCAGCTGGGGCATTCGTCAACCCGAAAGGCATCACCATAAACTCATAATGCCCATAACGAGTACGAAAAGCAGATTTCGGCACATCTTCCGGCTTGATCTTCAACTGGTGGTAACCTGATCGAAGATCAATCTTAGAAAATACCTGAGAACCCTGCAACTGATCGAAAAGGTCATCAATCCGGGGTAGTGGATATCTATTCTTCACTGTCACCTTGTTCAGCTCTCGGTAGTCGATGCACAACCGCAAAGTGCCATCTTTTTTCTTGACAAATAACACTGGAGCACCCCAAGGCGAAACACTAGGTCGAATAAAACCCTTCTCCAAAAGTTCTTCAAGTTGTTTCTTAAGCTCCTTCAATTCAGCAGGTGCCATTCTGTAAGGAGCTTTAGAGATAGGGCTAGTTCCTGGAACCAAATCGACCACAAACTCCACTTCTCTATCTGGAGGTAAACCCGGAAGATCTTTGGGAAAAACATCAGAAAACTCGTTGACCACCGGAATGTCCTTTAACACTGGCCCTCCTAGTTTTTCCTCAACTACGGTAGCAAGGAACCCTGAGCACCCACTCAAGAGTAATTTCCGAGCTTGCAAGGCGGAAATCACACGAGGCGGGGATGCAGACTCACTCCCACGAACGGTGAATTCTGCTTCTCCAGGGATTTTAAAGACTACTCTCTTTGCATGACACTCAACTACCGCATGATAAACAGATAGGAAATCCATTCCCAAAATAATATCATAGTCACTCATGTTCATAACATGCAAATAAGCTAGTAACTCATGACCAGCAATAGAGATCGGACAATTTTCACAAGCTCTATCCAAAACAACCTCAACTCCCAGAGGGGTGGCAACACACAAATCATAATCCACTGCTATAGCAGGTAAAGCATGCTTACGAACAAATGCAGATGAGATAAACGAGTTGTAGCTCCAGAATCAAATAAGGCGCAAGCATAAATAGAATAAACTGATATGGTACCTGAGACTACTGCATTAGAGGCATGTGCATCCTCCTGAGTCATCGCATAAACACGCCCCTGGGTCTTTGGCCTTCCTGCCTTCTGCAGAGTGGAGGAAGTCGGCTGCTCACTAGCTACCTCCTTCCCAGCACGATGACCCGAAGATGCTTGAGGCTTAGGTGCTGACACCAACCTCTAATCCCGCGCACTAGATGTCCTCTCGTGTTCCGTAAGACGACAGTGCGGACATCCAAAGAAACGATGCTCCAAACTGCCACATCTGAAACAAGCCCCAGTAGTGCGCCTGCAATCGGCGGTCGCATGTGCACCTCGACAAGTAGCACATCTCTAGCTAGAACGGAAAGGAACATATGCTGACCCTCGAGATCGCTGCGCTGGTGGATTGCTGACAGTCTGAGATGCACCCTGTCCTGCCTCCAACCTAGGCTTTCCTCCACTTCCAAACTGACGGTTCTTCTGATTGTCAAAACTTCTATCATTCTTTCTCTGAAACTTCCTGCTCTGATCTCTAGTGTCACCCCAAACGGTATCCAAGGACCTGGCACGACCCACTACCTCAGCATAGCTGGTCAACTGTAAAGCGGCCAACCCTCTACGAATATGCGCCTGCAAACCTCCCTCAAAATGCCTGGCCCTGCGCTCATCATCATCTACCAGCTTTGGAGCATACCTCGAAAGTCTGTCAAACTCCATCTCATACTCATCAACTGTCATATTCCCCTGTGTCAGATTTATGAACTTCCTCTCAAACTGAACCATCTTGTCTCTGGTGAAGTACTTGCAGAAGAGGGCTTCCCTCAATTTCTCCCAAGATTCGAATTCTTGCCCCTGACGAACGCGAAGCTCTCCTTGGTGCCAGTGATTCGCCGGGCCCTTAAGCATGTACACCCCAAACCTGAGCTTTTCCTCTTCTGTGCACTTCATTCCTGCAAAGGCCTTCTCCATTTCTTCCACCCAAACTTCCACATCATCAGGATTGGTAGTTCCCTCGAACGGTGGCGGACCGGATCTCTTGAATTCCATCACACTTTTCTCCTTTGGTTCTAACACTGGAGGAGGAGGTGGCGGGGGCGGTGCCGGTGCTTGCTGTTGCCTCTGCTTACGCACCAACCCTACCACTTCCCGCATCAACTCTAAAAGAACTTCTTGGTTACCCACTGAACTCGATCCCCCTTCAGCAGGGACTTCCATGGCCTCTTCAGCTGGGACTTCTCTGGCAGCTGATGCCTGTCCCAATAATTCAGCAACGCTCCGGCGAACAGCACTACGGGGCGGCATTCTGCGAGGTAAACCCAAACGGAGTCAAACCCACAAACAAAATGATTCTGCCAAACTAACTAACCTTTAAGGGTTTCGTGCTAAACTAAAGTCAGATCGCCTTAACACTCTAAATCAGAAGGTTTTGTTTGGAATACTAGGATCAAATTAACTGAGAGCTCTGATACCACTTAGATTTGTCACGCCCGAACCCGGCTCGCCGGACTCGACGCATTGACAAACGGCCGTATGCCCACAAGGCCGAGACCAAGTGGACACACAAGGCCTCAATACCTGTCTCTCGAATCCAAATCAAAGCAATACTCTAAATTCCAAACAAAACTGAATAATTAGAGAAACAAACAATAATTGGTTTACAACCAAAATTCAAAGAATACTAAAGGTTTGACAAATAACAGATTTATTAAACAAAACTAATCTCCTGTTAGGCACCTGGTGCTCACTCAACAATCCCTGCTAAGCTAGCCACCACACACCTAATCTTGATCTGAAAAGAAACAGAACAACAATTTATGAGCTAAATAGCCCAGTAAGCAACCACTAAAAGCCAATGATAATATAGGGTCACAAAATTCAAGGGTTTCAAAGATGTACTTAAAGTAATGTTGTACAATACATATCAACAAAACGAAACCCAGGTATCAAAACATTTCAGGCAAACAAAGTTTTCAATGAACAGGTATATATGTCCCCCAATAACTAATGCCAAAAACAAAACACAGAAGTCATTTATTTACCCTCGCGACCCGAGCCAGATTATCAGAGTTCATTTATTTACTCTCGGTGACCCGAGCCAGATTATCAGAAGCCGTTATTCTCCACCGACGGAACGGTGCGAAACTATAGTTTCTTATCAGAATCAGAAATACATGTCGACATGGTCAGTGTTTAACCCCCCAATGACAGGGTTGTTGCAAAGTTAGTTGGGGACTATAATTTGCTATGTCAAAATATGTCGGTTCTAAAATCACTGTCAACAATAATTATTCAATAATTGAATAAATACATAATGAAAAAAAAAATATTCAAATCAATTGAAAAACTATTATATAAATAAATAAATAAGTGCATAAATAATCAATAAATTTGAATATAATAATATGCTTAACATTTTAACCCAAAATGATTAAATATAATGTCGTGAAAATTTATTTCACAATAAAACCCAAATAATTAAATAATTAGGTAAATAATTTCAGAAATCAAAATTTTATATAAATACAAATATGAAGTATATACGTGGTTTACTTACCTGGAAAATAATCCCAAGCTACACGATCCCCTTGGGCACTCAAACTCGGGATTCAAGCAAAGACCCTAAACATGACATTATACTTGCCTTAGATTCCAAACTTGAATACAAATATGATTCAGGCTCTAACACTTACTATGCTAGAAACACCGGAATGTACAATGTATTACTATTACTTCTCCTAACAATCACCCTAAAACCAAACCAAATTCACAATTATATATATATATATAGTGGCGGACATGAATAATATGCCTATATATGCGTGCATGCTAATGACGGGCAGAGCACACGTTGATTATGCTTTTGTGTGTGTGGATGCCACTCAGCAACTCAAGCTTCAACATGATGGTATAATTTGATTTAGAAAATGAAAAGTAATTGAACAATTTTTATCCCATGCCGAGTCATTGAAAATCCACTACTGATCAAGCAACCAACCCCCAGTCATTCTACCAAATTTGCAATCATCTGAGACTTTTACCTAGTATTTCGTAGGCACAGATCCAAGATCCTATCATGTTTCTTACTCTAAAATAAAAGTCATGTCACAAACATTCACCATGCTTAAAAGTTCAGTCATTGCTTTCATCACCATATCAAACATCCATAAAACCAATTCGACTATTATCTTTGTCAGATTTTCAATATGAAAATTGGTTCAGAAAGATACAAAAAGAATGAGGTCATCTGGAAAGCAAAATGAGATCTTTTACCACTCATAGATCTTGACTCAGCTACCAGTGGTTGTGATCCAAAAAGAAATAAAATGATTAACCAATATTTCAGCTATCAAACTCTTGCACCATAACATAAAAGCGTACAAGATTTATCTCTAACCCAGTTTTCAGCCCATTCAATCATACAATACACAACAAAACCCTAACTTCGAGAAAGAGGCTGCTTACCTCAAGAATTAGGGAGAAAGACCCGACGTGAAATCCTCTCCTATTCCGCGTCGTCACCGGCACTTCGTGAAAACCAAGACGGCGAGGCTAGGGCTCGGGAAAATCTCTCGTAGGTTACGAGATTTTTCTCCCGAATCTCTGTTAGAAGGGATAAGGCTAAGAGATTTTTAAAATTTTAAAAATTAAAACAAATTTTTAAATTAAGAAAATTAGATTGGTTTTTCTCTTTTTTTTTTTTAAAAAAAAACGTGGTTTTACACTCCCCCAATAGCTCTCCTTGAAAGGAATTGATGTTGAAATCGATGAAGAAGCACCCCCAAAGCATAGCAAGAACCTCCTGAACCCTAGCCGTCATCCCCTCTCAAGTTTGGAAGCCCATCCCCCAAATAACGCTTCAGAATGGCTTTATAATTGGCCATCTCGAGGATCCACACGGGCGTGTGGATGAGCCACACGGCCGTGTGGAAATTCCACACGCCCATGTGGAGGTTCAGCCCTGTGGAAACTTGCGTATTGGTCACCGATTTCGCCCGTTTCTTCTCTTGAGGTCACACGGACGGACACACGCCCATGTGAAAGGTCATGTGGCATTTCTTGATGATGGAAAACCCTTAGAGAGCTTTTGAAATCTTCGAACAAATCCGAACAAGCGGGCATGACTGCCTTCGTGTCCTTCTACAAGAATTGTCTTGAAGCCTTTAGAAGTTGGCACATACCCCCTCGTTTGAACCCGATTTGTGTCTTGAACTTTGTATTTGCACAAAAGAGCTCCACTTGGCGCCATTATGACCTCATCTTACCTTTATTCACGTACCATGTCTTCACAACCCTAATTGCACGAAAGAACACAACAGCACACGAAATTAGCGATATAACCTGAGAAATATGATGCTCATGCGTGGAAAAAATTTCCAAAAATATGTACATGCAAGCACTTATCAGAGAGCCACGGCCAACTCAAATGACGTTGCAGCTAGCTGATCGCTCAATTCGACATCCTAGAGGTATCATTGAAGATATTTTGATTAAGATTGACAAATATATTTTTACTGCAGATTTTGTAGTACTTGATGTTGATGAGGATGTGGAAGTGCCGTTGATTTTGGTGAGGCCATTCCTTCAAACCTCCAAGGCATTGATAGACATGGAGGGAGGCAAATTGACTCTGCGCATTGGAGACGAAAAGATCACTTATCGCCTCACAGATGCTATGAAGCACCCTCGCGAATTCGATGACACATGTTATTTTGTTGATGCTAATGATGAGCTTGTCGATGAGTATATGCAGGAGATGTTTTATCCTGACCCCTATGAGGGGTGGCCTGAGTTGGAAAAGGATGAATCAAATCTGCAGGAGGTTCGAGTGATCGAGGATCAACCACAACCGGGAATTCTGAAGATAATTTTCCGTAGACTGACTAGATCAAAGCGTCACCGCAAGAAGCACCAAAAGAGTGTAAAAGATACATATACACGAGAAGAGGGTGATGGCTTTTCAAGTGGTAACAAGATATCTCATTACTCGCCTCCCCTGCGACCATATTGTCTGAATTGTCAGGTAAAGGCTGCTAAGAACATATCTCACCTGCATGAACCCCCATAAAAGATCAGGTACGCCAAGCTAGTGACGTAAAACAAGCACTTCTTCGGAGGTAACCCAAGTCATTTTATTGCTTTCGTAGTTAGTTTTTAATTCTGCAGTAATAACTAGCTTGAGTAGGCGACTTTGCGTTAATTCTGTCGTTGCTGCGTTTTTATTGTATATCTTTGGTGTTTCATGATAATTATACATGTGTGGCTTGATCTAGAATGTTTTAGAGGTTTAAAGTTAAGGAATTGGCCTTGTACTCATTTGTTTCATGTTGTGCTGAAAATCCACAAGGCCAGGTACAAGGGGGTGTGAGTGCCCCTGTGCCTTGCTGAAAATTGCAGAAAACATGAAACAGAAGGGCACAAGGGCACCCATACGGGCGCGTGGGTGCCCCTGTGGCCCTCCTGAGGAGCCACACACCCATGTGGCTCATCCACATGGGCGTGTGAGACCTGAAAATCCAATTTTCAGGTTTCCAGAGAGGCACAAGGGCAGCCACACACACGCCCGTGTGAGTGCCCCTGTGGCCTTCTGTCTCGCGTTTTTCATCCACAGCGGCACTCACACGCCCGTGTGAGTGCCCTTGTGGCGTTCTGGCGTCAATTTTTGGATCCACAAGGGCGTGTGGCTCATCCACACGCCCGTGTGGACTTCCACAAGGGCGTGTGAGACCCTCACACGCCCATGTGGCTTATAAAGGAGATGAGAAGGCCTTGAAACCTTCATTCAAACCTTCGCGCCTTTTCTCCTTCCGACGCCTCCACGCAAAGAGACGCATCTCTTGGGTTCCTAACGCCTCTCCTTAGCTTATTTAAGGATTCTTGGGTGTTTTTCCGGCGATCCCCATCTTCTTCTTCATCAAAACTCTCCGGTAAGCTCCAAGTTTTCCTAGTTCTTGCCATGAATTTTAAATTTCAGATCTGGTGATTTGTTGATGTTTTATGCATAAATCTTCCATTAGAACTATCATAATATGCATGCTTGTCGATTTAGGGGTATTTTTCGATGTGGAAACCACCCAACCATGGCCTTTTGACCATGGTCGGGCATCCACATGGGTGTGTGGCCCATCCACATGCCCGTGTGGATGAGGAGGATGATCCACAAGGGCGTGTGGATCATCCACACGCCCATGTGGATTCCTGCATGGTGAATTCTTGCACTAACTTGCCCTGATTTTCACAGATATGGCCCCTCGAACTAAGAAGGTCGCCCACAAGCGTTCTTGCGCTGCTCGGGAGCCTTCTCCTCCCGAGGAATTGGAGTTCGCCGTGCCTGAGCATCAACAGCGATATGAGCGATTACAGCGTCTCAAATTCGGGCAGGCGCGCGTAATTGATTGGAAGGCACTCGAGGAGATCGACTTGGCCGATAAGGTGCGCGAGCTTACCACTATGGAAGGCTGGGACCGGCTCCTTACTATTTGTGATCCCACTTATCGCGAGATCACACTGGAGGTTCTGTCCTCATTCGACTTCGATCGCGCTCGCCCTGATTTTGAGAAGGATGACACGATCCGCTTCAGGCTATTCGGTCAGTACCACTCCATGAGCCTCACGCAGTTCTCTGTTTTTCTCAGTTTATATGACAGAGACTATGTTAACATGGGGTAGTACAAGCAACTTATCGTCGATTACCCTATTGGATTCACCCCGAGCCGTGCGTACGCGACCATATGCGGAGGTTTCCAGTACGAGCCGGGATCCTCCAAGGCCACCATGCTCAGCCGTCCGGCCTACAGGTTTATACACTCTATCTTTAGCAGGACCGTGACGGGACGAGCCGACAGCACTGGAGTTTTGAGCCGCCTCGACTTGCTTTACCTATACACCATTGTCCAGAACATCCCCATGCATTTAGGCTTTGTTGTGGCGGATTACCTCCGCCATCAAAGCCATTACGTGCGGGTCGGTGTGATCTTCTCAGGAGTATACATTACCCGACTCGTTCGTGGCATGGGGTTGACCGAGCCACTTAGAGTTATGGAGAAGATTAGCGTACCTGCACCCTTGGGGCTTGCATCCCTCCGAGCCATGCGTATGGTGAAGAAGACGAGTACCGGTCGATATGTACTCATAGTGGAGGCTGAGGAGGAGGATTCAGAAGAGGAGGCAGCCGACCAAGCAGACACTCCTGATTCACCGGCACCGACAGCTGTGCCGATGGACATCGAGGCCCCTGCATCTGAGCCAGAGCCAGAGCAACCTTCCACTCGAGCCCGTGACCGTTTGGCGAGGCTCGAGGTGGCAGTTGGAGCTCTCCAGGGGGACATGGCGACTGTGCTCGCCAACCAGTCCATGATGATGTCGCAGCTGTCCATCATTCGACATCTTCTGGAGAGCGACACCGCATCTGAGGCGACAACATCAGCACCACCAGCAGAGTTTCCTGACGCATGAGGCGTCCTTGAGTCATTTTATTTTATCTTCTGTATTTTTATTCTCTGCACTTTTATTTTCAGCATGCTCGTTGAGACTTTGTCTTTTATTTCTGGCATTTTTATTTTGTGGTTCTAGTTGTTTTTCGTTGTTGTCTTTTCTAATTTTGTTGAGCTTCATTGAACCCCCCTGAATCTGCAGATAGTCTTGAGAGTCTTGGGAAATGGAAATCAAGTTATGTACAAGGCCGTGTGACCAGGTCACACGGCCGTTTCACCTCCAAATGCCCGCTGAGCCAAACACACCCTTGTACAAGATTCCACCAACTTCTTCACTTGGAATTCAGGGGAGTATTATTTTAATTGTGCACACCCTCACATGCTTTGTTTTCAGAATTTATAATTTTATTGTGCTTGCATGTGTACATTGGGGACAATGTACATCTTAAGTGTGGGGGAGGGATCACTTTATACACCTCTTTATTGTTTGTTTTCATTATATATGCTCATGCAACCTATGAAGGTTCACTTTAGGGTTAAGAGTTCGATTCTAGACTATAGGAGAGCTTCGAACACTAGATTTCATCATGCTCTAGTTGTCATCCAATTTTTTGAGAAATTTTTGTCCGATTGCTATTTATGCACTCTACTCACTCATTAGACCTATAGAAGCTCTAGTTTAATGTTTTGAGACTTGTTAGTAGTTGTTTTATTTGAAAGAGAAAAAAAAAGAGAAAAAGAAAAGAAAAAAAATTATAGATATATATATAGTTTAGCAATTGTGAATTATTTCGTGTATATAGGGGGTGAAAAGAGCTACTACCTTTGATTGTATGCAGCTACTCTCATAAGTCGGATACTAGTTATGCTCTAATGAGAGAAAGAGCTATCACAAGGGATATGTGAAAGCTAGCACCCTCGGTAGAAAGAGCTACCATCTCTAAAGTGTGAGAGCCACTCGGGAGGCCACCTGAGAAAGGGCTACCTTGGAGATTGTGTGCAGTTACTACCATTCGTTTTGCTATTATAAGAGTCTCGAGCAATAAAAACTGTAAGTAGTGGACATAGAGTCAAATTAAGATGAGTTTTTCCACACACACACGCTTTCGGATTTCTTTTTCTTTCTTGCCATTGGATTGTTTTCTAGAGCATTGACTGAACTGTTTGGTGTTAAATAGTTTCCCCTTTCTCATAGAATCATACTCTCATACTCTCTAGTGAACCTGAGGCCAAGCACTTATTCTCTATTTCCTTGTAATGAATGTTTAGTTTGCTTGAGGACAAGCAAAAGCTTAAGTGTGGGGGAGTTTTGATAAGTGCTTGATTATATATATTTCATAATATCAGTTTACATGCATTGAGCATCACTTTTATCAGTTTTTAGCATTAACAAGGTGTGTTTTGTGTTCTTTTGTGCAAACAGGGCTTTGGAGACATAACGTACAGGAAGAAGCAAAGATAGGGTGTGATGACACGTTTCAAGGCCACAATTAGAAGCTGTGTTCATATGCATGGGGGTGTTGTCAACTTTCGGAGGAGTACAAGTCATTACACAAACCGAAATGGCACAAAGGTAGTAGTACGTCCATGTCCCAGACTTGGGGTTGGCATGAGTAAGTGTACACACACACACGCTTTCAGATTTTATTTTCTTCGTAATTTGAGTTTTTGCTAGAGTTTTGGTTTTTATCTATCTATGTTTAAATTTTCCCTTTTTGAGAATACTATCTTTGTACACCTTTGGTCAACTTAAGGCCAAGCATTTTCATCACTCAACCTTTAATTCTCATGGTATGAACTTTGCTTGAGGACAAGCAAAAGCTTAAGTGTGGGGGAGTTTGATAAGTGCTTGCATGTATATATTTTTGGAAATGTTTTCCATGCATGAGCATCACATTTTTCAGGCTTTATCGCTAATTTCGTGTGTTTTGGTGTTCTTTCATGCAATTAGGGTTGTGGAGACATGGTACGTGAATAAAGGCGAGATTAGGTCAGAATGGTGCCAAGTGGAGATCTTTTGTGCAATTACGAAGTTCAAGACACAAATCGGGTTCCAACGAGGGGGTATGTGCCAACTTCTAAAGACTTCAAGACAACTCTTGTAGAAGGACACGAAGGCAGTCATGCTCGCTTGTTCCGATTGGTTCAAAGATTTCAAAAGCTCTCCAAGGTTTTCCCATCATCAAGAAATGCCACTTGACCTTTCACATGGGCGTGTGTCCGTCCATGTGACCTCAGGAGGAGAAACGGGCGAAATCGGGGACTAGTATAAAGCTTCCACAAGGCAGAAAATCCATATGGGCGTGTGGAATTTCCACACGGCCGTGTAACTTATCCACACGCCCGTGTGGATCCTCGAGATGGCAATTATAAAGCCGTTCTGAAGCGTTATTTGGGGGATCTTCTTCCAACTTGGAGAGGGAGTGACGGCTAGGGTTCAGGAGGTTCTTGCTACACTTTGGGGGTGCTTCTCCACCGATTTCATCATCAATCTCTTCCAAGGAGAGCTATTGGGGGAGCCTTCGATGACTCGATTCGACGAGGTGTGCCTTAGGCTTGGAGGAAGGGGTTCTTTGAAGAAGAAGGAGAAGTTCCCATAGTCTATCAACACGAAGCTTAAGGGAGTTTTCTTTATGGATTTCTTGCACTTATCTTCATTTATTTTGATGAACTTGTATTGCTCCATGGAGGGCTAAACCCCTAGTGGGTACTTGGACTTGTAAACCCTAGATTTCCTATGTTTCATTGACTTTAATGCTTTTATTCAATTTGAGTTTGAATTTGAGTTTCAATCTTGTATGCTTAATTGTTTCTCCCTTAGAGTGACACTAGGGTTGAGGGCTAATCCAATCATCCTTTTGACGAGTGACCATCACCATTAGAATTAGATTAACCAAGATTGAAGAGGGTTGAGAGGGTGAGTTGAGAGGTAGTGACACATCCCCTTTCCCCTCCGGTGTGGTTTTCCTTACCTTCTTATTCCAAGTATTACCTTCGATTTCAAAGAGAGTTAGGCGTTGAGAGAGGTCTTTCCGCTGGGACTTATTTGTGATTAGGGATCTTTCACCTGGACCAAAGGGATCGATCTAGAGTTGGGAATAGGAGTTACCACTTGGAATTCCTAGAGAATAGCGCAGTCATACATGGTGTGAGGTGTCGAGGGTTTTCTCTCCGCTGGGACCTCGTAGGGGACTAGTCAAGGTTGACCTTAGATTTGGGACCTTGTATCTTTGGATTCCACGACTCTTGAAATCTCTATTGAATAAGAGTATTTGAAGTCTTGCACTTGAAACAAGGATTCTAGGGGGAACATTGTCCGAGTACCCCATCTTCTTATTGATCTATTTCCATACCCTAGCTTTTCTTTTCATCACTTTATTTCTATTTCTTTCTTATTTAATTTTCTTTCACAACAACAATTGGTCTATCTTTGATTACTTAACAAAGTGTGATTGTTCTCACGTCTACTCCCTGTGGATTCGACTACCCACCCATTTGGGTACTTTATTATTTCGACACCCGTGCACTTGCGGAGTACACACGCAAGGGTGTGTCAAATTACCTGATCATTTAGAATATGCTTTCTTAGAGGGAGACAAATAGTACCCAGTGATAATTTCAGCAACTCTAGATGATGAAAAAAAGAGAGAACTATTACAAGTACTTACCACGCACAAGAAAGCTATATCTTGGCCAATTTCAGACATCAAGGGCATCAGTCCAGCTTTTTGCACACATAAAATATTAATGGAGGATGAAATCAAGCCGAGGGTGCAACCACAACGGCGATTGAATCCCAATGTGCAGGAGGTGGTTAAGGCAGAGGTCAAGAAATTTTCTGTCATCCACAGAATCCACATGGCCATGTGAAAATTTGGAGCTCATTTGGCAAAGATTGAATTTCCACATGCCCATGTGGAAATTCCACATGGGCATGTGAGTACTATTCATGAGCTGCAAAATTTAAATCCAGAGAAGACACACGGACATGTGGAATTTCCATATGGCCATGTGGATTTGTTCAGAATTTTTCAAGCGATCCAGAGAATCCACACGGCCATGTGGAATTTCCACATGGCCATGTGGAAATTCGGGTGTTTTGAATAAAGGCCATCCAGAGAAAACACATGGCCATGTGGAATTTCGGGTGTTTTGAGTAATGGTCATCCAGAGAAAACATGGCCATGTGGAATTTCGGGTGTTTTGAGTAATGGTCATCCAGAGAAAACATGGCCATGTGGAATTTCGGGTGTTTTGAGTAAGGGTCATCCAGAGAAAACATATGGCAATGTGGAATTTCAGGTGTTTTGAGTAAGGGCCATCCAGAGAAAACATATGGCAATGTGGAATTTCAGGTGTTTTGAGTAAGGGCCATCCAGAGAAAACATATGGCCATGTGGTGGAATTTCCACATGGCCATGTAGGTTACTTAAACATGAAGAGCTTGCTTCTCTTCATATTCCACTTCGTGCCCTTTCATCTCCAAACGCCTCCACTCCAAAGATCGCGACCAAATCGATTCTCCTTCCATTCCCTCGCCTATTTATAGGATTTGTTTGCTTTACCCATCATTATATTGCGTGATTCATCATCATCTTCTCCGGTAAGCCCTCTTTTCTCTCTTCTTTCCAAGAATGTTAATCCTTCGATTTGGGTGATGAATCTTGTGTTTTAGCATGTTGTTTTCATGGAGAATACTTATTTTCATGTTTTAAACACTTTTGCTTGAAGTTTCGTGTGTTTGTGCGACTTGATGTGGATCAACCATGGCCTTTTGACCATGGTCGAAGATCCACATGGCCGTGTCAAAATTCCGCATGGCAGTGTGGATTTTCGGGAAGCTCCAATTTGTGTCCAGAGAGAACACACGGCCATGTGAATCTCTGGGAGGTTATTTTGAGGCCCGAAATGACTAGTTTGCTTCTCTCATGCGCAGGAATGGCTCCAAGGACAAAGAAAGTCGCACATAAAAGTCCTCGTCAGCTTCGTAACTTTGCGCCAGAAGTTTTGGAGTTTGTCGTGCTCGAACATCAAGTCTGGCTTGAGCGTCTCTCAAAGCTCAAGTTTGGCCAGACGCGAACCCCGGATTTACAAGCATTAGCGGCGATAGAGCATGCCCAAGGTGAAGAGTTGGCGAATGAAGTTCGAGAGTTGATCGCCGTGGGAGGTTGCAATAAACTGTTGTGCATTGAAGACCCGGCCACTCGCGACATCACTCTTGAAGTTCTCGCGTCCTTCGAGTTCGATCGCACACGAACTACCACTTGGCTAACACCATCCGTTTTCGCGCCTTTGATCAGTACCATAGCATGAACATGACGGACTTCTCCGTCGCGCTCGGCCTGTACGACAGAGATTTCACCCATACAGAGGAGTACACACAACTACCCGTTGATTTTCCATTTTGTGTCACTCCTAGCCGGGTTTGCAAGATGTTATGCGGCGATATTCAGTATGAGCCCTGTTCGACAAAGGCCTCCTTGCTCCTTCATCCAGCCCACAGGTATATTCACGCTGTTCTTAGCAGGTCGATCAATGGGCGGGGCGACAGCACTGGCGTACTAGGGCTGCTGGACCTTCTATTCTTATATTCCATGGTAAACAGCTTGCCCCTGCACATCGGATATGTGATAGCAGATTACTTGAGGCACCAGGGACAGTACGCACGGGTTGGAGTTCTGTTTTCCGGTCCTTACATTACTCGTCTTATCAGGTTGATGGGCCTGATTGACGCTGTCCGTGGAGCAGACAAGGTGATCGTTCCCTCTCCACTAGGCCTTAAGACTTTGCGTATGATAGGTATGGTGAAGAGGGCAGCTCCGGGCAGCTATGTACTTGTTGTCCCTTTCCTAGACGAGTCCGAGGAGGAAAGTGAAGAAGAAGAAGACACCGGGGCTGGACCTTCATCGCAGGCCGCACCTATGGAAGCAGAGGACACCCCAGCAGCAGAGGAGGTACCCCCGATGTCAGCACGCGCATCTTCTCCATCTTATGATCGCATGGACAGAATGGAGAGTGCTGTGGGGGTCCTCCAGACTGATCTTGCAGCTATGAGGATGACTCAGGCAGCGAACCATACTGAGGTGCTCTCTCGCATGGCCGAGTATCAAGCCGAGATGATGGCGCGCTTCACCGCACTCCAGCAGTTGATGGCGAGAGATTCCGACTCCACTGTGTCGCTCATACCACGAGCACCCCATAAATCCCCCGTGTCACCAGCAGCACCAGCAGATGATGATGCTTGAGACGTCTTTCTTTTAGTTGTTTTTTTCCTTGTACCTTTTTATTTTCTTGTTGTTGGGTCTTTGTTACTCATAAAGGGTTTACCTTCTGAGCTTTATCTTACTGCTTTCAGTCGTAGTTTGTTTATTTCGAGTTTAAGCGTGGATATCATGCTTATAAACTCTCGTCATTTTTCTTTTGTGTTGAGCTTTACTGAACCCCTTTTTGTGACTTGTAGATGGTCATATCAGTCATGTGTTGAGGAATAGTCATAGGCACGGCCATGAGGATACTCTACATGGCCGTGTGAGCTTCACAACCCTTCGCAGCTTCACTTCCCACTTTTGCACCTCCACTCAAATTCTACATTCGGAGACCAGGGGAGTGTCATTTTTAATACCCACGCCCTCTTGGTTTATTTATTTTGTATTTTGTATGCTTGCATGAGTACAATGAGGGCATTATACATCTTAACTGTGTGTGGGAGTTCACGTTGCACATGTTCTTTATGTATGTATGCTAATCACTGGTATGCTCATTTGACCAATGATAGTTCACATTAAGAGTCAAGAATTGTGCTTTTGAATTTAAGAGACGTTTGAACATCGATTGTCACCATGCTCTAGTTTACTTGAAAAACTTAGACATTTTTTGTCTGATCGCAATCTGTACGCACCATTTATTCTGTTAACCCTGACAACTCTAGTTTAGGGTTGAAAGGACTCTAGTTTCATTCCTTTGAGTTAAATAAAAAAAAAAATTCTGTTGAGGGGTGGAAAGAGCTACCATCTATTTTGTATGCAGCTACTCTCATAAGTCGGATACTAGTTATGCCCTAATGAGAGAAAGAGCTATCTTATAGGATGTGTGAAAGCTAGTATCCCCGGTAGAAAGAGCTACCACCTCGAATGTGTGAAAGCAGGTCAGGAGGCATCTTGGAAAAGGGCTACCTTCGAGGCTGTGTGCAGCTACTGCCTATTCTTTTTGTTTTTAAATAAGTCCTCTTTAATAAGAACTTTAAAGAGTAGTTTGGGGTTGATAAGAGTAAATTAGCACACACTCACATGCTTTCAGATTTTTATTTCTTTTAAGTTCAAGTTTTTGCTAGAGCATTGTTTTTTTCTTTTTCGGTGTTCAAAATGATTCCTACTTTGAGAATGCTCTCCTTGTACATTTATGGTGAACTTAAGATCAAGCACTTCTAGCGCTCTACTTTTGATCTCTAATGTATAAGTTTTGCTTGAGGACAAGCAAAGGCTTAAGTGTGGGGGAGTTTGATAAGTGCTTGCATGTACAGAATAATTGAGATGTTGTCATGCATGAGCATTACTTTTCTCAGGCTATTTCGTTCATTTCGTGTGTCTTTGTGTTCTTTCGTGCAGTTAGGGTTGTGAAGAGGTTTTTGCGAGTTTAACCAAAAATAGGTCATGATGGTGCCAAGTGGAGTTCTTTTGCGCAATTACAAAGATCAAGACACAAATCGGGGTCAAACGAGAGAGTATGTGCCAACTTCTACAAGGTTCGAGACAACTCTTGTAGAAGGACACAGAGGCAGTCATGCTCGCTCGTTCTGATTTGTTCGAAGACTTCAAAAGCTCTCCAAAGGGTTTTCACTATCAAGAAAAGCCTCATGACCTTCCACACCAGCGTGTGTCAGTCCATGTGGCCTCAGAAGCAAAAACGAGCGAAATCGGGGACCTACAAGCGAAATTCTACAGGGCTGA
Source organism: Dioscorea dumetorum (assembly GCA_902712375.1). NCBI lineage: Eukaryota > Viridiplantae > Streptophyta > Magnoliopsida > Dioscoreales > Dioscoreaceae > Dioscorea > Dioscorea dumetorum. The sequence goes on from CACTHL010000893.1 coordinate 415,931, forward strand.
AATTCTACATGGGCGTGTGGAATTTCCACACGGCTGTGTGGAATTTCCACACAGCCGTGTGGCTCATCCACAAGCCTATGTGGATCCTCAATATTATGTTTTAAAAAGCCTTTCTGAAGCGTTTTAAATGGATCTTCTTTCCAACTTCTGAGGGGAGTTCGGTTAGGGTTCGGAGACGTTTTTGCTAGGGTTTGAGGGCGGTTATTCACAGATTTCTACATCGATTCTTTCCAAGGAGAGCTATTGGGGGAGCCTTCGACGACATCGATTCGGCGAGGTGTGCCCTAGGCTTGACGGAGGGATTCGTGAAGAGGCGGGAGCAGCCCACATAGACCATCAGCACAGAGCTTAAGGGGGTTTTCTCTATGGTTTATTTGCATTTGTTTTCAATTATTTTGATGAACTTGTATTGCTCCATGGAGAGCTAAACCCTAGTGAGTACTTGGACATGTAAACTCTGGAATTCCTTTGTTTCAATGACTCTATTGCTTTTATTTAAATTGAGATTTGCTTTGAGTTTCAATCATGTGTGCTTAATTGTTTCTCCCTTAGAGTGACACTAGGGTTGAGGGCCAATCTAATCATCCTTTTGAAGAGTGACCATCACCATTAGGATTAGATTAACCAAGAATGAACAGGGTCGATAGGGTGAGTTGAGCGGTAGCGACACGTCTCCTTTCCCTTCCGGTGCGGTTTACCCTACCTTCTTATTCCAAGAATTAGTGTCGATCTCAAAGAGAGTTAAGTGTTGAAAGAGGTCTTTCCGCCGGGACTTATTTGGGATTCGGGATCTTTCGCCTAGACCAAAGGGATTGATCAATAGTTGGGAATAGGGTTTATCACTTGGAATCTCTGGAGCTTAGCGCGGTCATACATGGTGTGAGGCGTAGAGAGTTTTCTCTCGACCGGGACCTCGTAGGGGACTAGTCAAGGTTGACCTTAGGTTTGTGGCCTTGTGTCTTTGGATTTCCACGACTTCTCAAATCTCGTTTAAGTAAAGGTAATTCGAGTCTTGCACTTGAAACTAGGAACCTAGGGGAAGCACTGTTCGAGTACCCCATTCTTATCTTGATATTCTCCTTATCTCTAGTTACCACTTTCAATCTTTATTTTTAGTTTATTCACTTTTAATTCAATCTCTCCACACATCGAGTTCTTCTTGACTAATTTGCAAAGTGTATTTGTTGCTAACGTCTACTCCCTGTGGATTCGATTACCCACCCTTTGGGTATTTATTACTTCGACACCCGTGTACTTGCGGAACACACACGCAAGGGTGTGTCAGTAACGAATGAAAGAAAACAAGCAAAGTGAAAAAACAAGAAAAAGAAAAAGAAAAATCAAAGCAAAAATAGAAGTGATTAGATTACTAAGACTGTCCGAATTCTTAGAAGTTGCCAGTCCCCGGGAACGGCGCCAACAAGATAAATGCCAAAGAAATTAATACACAAGAAGTTGAAAACTCCCTAATTTCTTGCATCCTTGCCACTATCCGAGGCTTTATGATGGAATGGATTCTCCTCCCGATCGGCCTACCATTCGCGCAACATTTCCCTTGTGATGGTGAGGACGGCTCCCCAACGCTCCCTCCTTCTTCTTTCTTAGTTCGCAGCCAAAAAGTCCCCCAAAAACCTAAGTTTATGGGGTTTTAAACTTTTCCCGATGTGAGCACGGCCGTGTAGAAGCCGTGCTCCAAGCCGTGCAGATTATGGCCTAATAAAACTCCTGAAAGTCAAATTCCTCTAATTTGCACGGGGTCCAACACACCCGTGTTGCGGCCGTGCTAAAGGTTGCACGGCCGTGCTTAGCGACCGTAACACGTGTTGCTCTCGGCTGAATGCTCCAGCAATTTGCACTGCTTGAAGCACAGGCGTGCTGAGACCGTGTTGAGCTTGATAAGATTTCTCCTAAGTCCTTGAGCTCCTAAAATTACTCCAAATAACTTCTTCTTACCTTAGGACTTTGATATCTGCATGGAAAACTAAGAATACCTCAAATAACATTGAATTTGGAGAATTAATGCCGATAAATTAAAGAATCATGGGAGTAAGACATAAAATAAATATATATGAAATGCACTCATCAGATGCCCTTCGACGAAGATTGTGAAGCAAGAATGGAGTTTATGATTTTCATCTTATTTTCTTGTTATTTACCTTATGTTTCTTGTAGAGCCATGAGGGGCTAACCGTTCTCCGGTGCCCCGGATTAAGAACTTGGTTGTTGAATGTGCTTGGATTCATATATTGCAGCATTTATGGAAGTCTTTATTGTCTCCTCTTTAGATCTTTGCTTGTTAGCTTGAATGTTGGTTGTTGAGTGGTTTGAATGCTTGAGTTACTTCATTTTTACTTACCTTGTATATCTTGAGGATTGATACGAGAAGTTGGAAATAGGCTCATGGTGTCAATCCCACTACATGTATCTTCCACATTAGTGCAACAAGACTCTAGAACATAGGTTGATTGAGACATTTCCTGATAAACCCTGTAAGAATTCAAGTACGATTGACAGCAAGGGATTGATCCAGGACGCTACTCCCTAGCATTAATCTCTCTTTACCTAACCCCTTTCTCTCTCCTGTTATCTTCAATTTCTTCACTTTTATTTGTAAATAGCTTTTAAACCAAATTACTGAGTCGGTTAGATATTAGAAATCCGACGAGTATCAAAAGCTATATCAGTCCATGTGGATTCGACTACCCGACCTTCGGGTACATTGAACTATTTATACGACCCGTGCACTTGCAGATACGAAAGGGGTGCATCAAGTTTTTGGCACGGCTTTTTGTATTCCGAATGAGTTTTTCAATTTAATCGGCCGTTTTGCAGTTCTTCCCCACTTTTCCCCGCGTGCTTGTCCCGTTCACTCGTGTTCCTTCACGTTTGCTCACCATTTGCTATGGTTTTTGGATCGTTTCGGAGTTTTCCTTGCTTTTCACTCTCGTCCCCGACATACCGGTAAGCCGACGATTTATTTGTGTTTTCATGTTGAAATCTTTGATTAATTGATTGTATGCCATGCTTGAATGATTATCTATATATTTTAGCGCCAATTTAGTCTAATTTTAGTTAGTTTACAATCATGTACCGTCGATTTTTGAGCCAGGGCTCGTCGGGGAGGACGCATAAACTCGAAACACGAGCGTGCTTTCATAAGCACGGACGTGTTCTTAGTAAGAACCCTAATTTCATTTCGTTTAGGAAGCCTTGCCGCTTAGCAACACGGGCCTGCCGCAACAAACACGCTCGTTCTCATGTTGTTTCTCTAACCTTCCGTACTATTTCTTGTAGATCATGCCGAGGAAGGCTACAGTAGCTGGCCCTTCTTTCGAAGAGGCCCCGAGGGGAGTCGTCCGCCCCCTCCGCTCCCACCGAGACGACGTTCGGAGCCCCGGTGCATCAGGAGCGTTATAGCCGCTTGAGTGCCAAGCGGTTCAGAGAGATGTGGGCTATTAACTGGCACGTCCTGCGGGAGGTCGGGCTGGAGGATGATGTGCGCCGCTATTTGGGAGTTGGCGCATGGAAACAACTCTTCACCATCACCGACGCCTCCTACCGTGAGTGACACACCCTTGCGTGTGTACTCCGCAAGTGCACGGGTGTCGAAGTAATAAAGTACCCAAACGGGTGGGTAGTCGAATCCATAGGGAGTAGACGTAAGAACAATCACACCTTGCTAAGTAGCCAAAGATAAATCGATTGATGTTGTGAAAGAAAATAGAACAAGAAAGAAATACAAATAAAGTTCTGAAAATGAAAGCTAGGGTGCAGAATAAGATCAATATGAAGATGGGGTACTCGGACAATGCTCCCCCTAGAATCCTAGTTCCTAGTGCAAAACTGAAGCTGCTCTTCTTGCAATGAAAATCAATGAGTCGTGGAAATCCAACGATACAGGATCCCAAACCTAAGGTCAACCCCGACTAGTCCCCTACGAGGTCCCGGCGGAGAGAAAGACCCTCAACGCCTCACACCACGTATGACTGCGAAGAGCTCGTGGGAAATCAAATTGATAAACCCTATTCCGAAATATAGACCAACCCCTTTTTCCAGGCGGAGGATCCCTAATCACAAATAAGTCCCGGCGGAAAGACTTCTCTCTCAACGCCTAACTCTCTTTGAGATTGAAGTTATCTCGTGGAATGAGAAGGTAGGGTAAATCACACCGGAAGGGAAAGGGGACGTGTTGCTACCTCTCAACTCACCCTCTCAACCCTCTTCAATCCCGATTGATCTAATCCTAATGGTGATGGTCACTCGTCAATAGGATGATTAAATATAATCCTCAACCCTAGTGTCACTCTAAGGGAGAATTCAAGAAACATACAAGATTGAAACTCAAATTAAAACACAAATTGAAGAACATCAATAAAGTTATAGAAACATAGAACTTCTAGAGTTTACATGTCCCAGTACCCACTAGGGTTTTTAGCTCTCCATGGAGCAATACAAAATCATGAAAGAAATGGAATTTAAATACAAACAATCCATAAATAAAACCCCCTTAAGTTCCGTGCCGATAGTCTATAAGGGCTTCTCCTTCTTCTCCAAAGGATTCCTTCCTCCAAGCCTAGGGCACACCTTGTCGAATCAAGTCGTCGAAGGCTCCCCCAATAGCTCTCCTTGGAAGGGATTGATGTTGAAAACGATGAAGAAGCACCCCCAAAGTGTAGCAAGAACCTCCTGAACCCAAGTTGTCACTCCCTCTCAAGTTTGGAAGAAGCTCCCCCAAATAACGCTTCAGAACGGCTTTATAATTGGCCATCTCGAGGATCCACACGGGCGTGTGGATGCGCCACACGGCCGTGTGGAAATTCCACACGCCCATGTGGAATTTCTGCCCTGTGGAAAACTTCATATTAGTCCCTGATTTCGCCCGTTTCTTCTCTTGAGGTCACACGGACGGACATACGCTCATGTGAAAGGTCATGTGGCATTTCGGGATGATGATAAAACCTTGGAGAGCTTTTGAAATCTTCGAACAAATCGGTACAAGCGAGCATGACTGCCTTCGTGTCCTTCTACAAGAATTGTCTTGAAGTCTTTAGAAGTTGGCACATACCCCCTCGTTTGAACCCGATTTGTGTCTTGAACTTCGTATTTGCACAAAAGAGCTCCACTTGGCACCATTATGACCAAATCTTGCCTTTGTTCACGTACCATGTCTTCACAACCCTAAATGCATGAAGGACACCAAAGCACACGAAATTAGCGATAAAACCTAAGAAATGTGATGCTCATGCGTGGAAAACATTTCCAAAAATATATACATGCAAGCACTTACCATGAGAATTAAAGGTTGAGTGATGAAGATGCTTGGCCTTAAGTTCACCAAATGTGTACAAAGATAGTATTCTCAACAATGGAAAATTTTAAACATAGATAGATAAAAACCAAAACTCTAGCAAAAACTCAAATTGCGAAGAAAATAAAATCTGAAAGCGTGTGTGTGTGTATACTTACTCATGCCAGCCCCAAGTCTACGCTTGAACATTATTAAAACAAGGACTTATTTAGGGAAAAAGAAATCGGTGGTAGCTGCACACAACCTCAAAGGTAGCCATTTCCCAAGATGCCTCCTAGGCGGCTTTCACCCTTTCAAGGTGGTAGCTCTTTCCACCCGGGAGTGTTAGCTTTCACACAGCCTATTAGATAGCTCTTTCTCTCATTAGGGCATAGCTAGTATCCGACTTATGAGAGTAGCTGCATACAGAATAGGTGGTAGCTCTTTCCACCCCAAGAACAAAGGAGCACCAATTTCTAAATTTTATTATATATTTTTTTTTATATATAGCTCAGAGAAAATGAAACTAATGTCCTTTCAAACTGAACTAGCGTTACCAGGGTTAACAGAGCAAGTAAAGTGCAAGAAATGCAATCAGACAAAAATTTTCTAAGTTTTTCGAGTAAACTAGAGCATGGTAACAACCAAAGTTTAAATTTCACCTAAATTCGAAAATACACTCCTTTTCCTTAAGGTGAACTGCCATTGGCTAGATGAGCATGAAAGTGATGATCAAGAATAAAGAACGTGTGCAGTGTGAACTCCCCCCCCCCTACACTTGAGCTGTACATTGCCCTCAATGTACTCATACAAACATGCAACATAAGAACGCAAAAAATAACATGAGGGCGTGGGTATTAAAACAACACTCCCCTGATCTCCGAGTGTAGTATTTGAATGGAGGTGTGAAAGCGGGAAGTGGAGTTGCGTAGGGTTGTGAAGCTCACACGGCGGTGTGGAAATTCCACACGGCCGTGCCTATGACCATTTCTCAAAACCAAGTTGACAAGCCTATCTGCACATCACAAAAGGGGTTCAGTGGAACTCAACATAAACAAAGATTAAAAGAGTACAAAAATAAACAAACCAAACTCAAACTCAGACAAAAACATGAGAAATAAAAACAGTAACATAACTCTCAGAAGGTGCAACCTTTCTGAGTACACAAAGACTCAACAAAAAAAATGAAAGTACAAGGAAATAAAAAGAAGAATAAAAGACGCATCAAGCGTCGTCATCTGCTGGTGCTGCTGGGGATGCTGGAGATGCGTGGGGTGCTCTGGGTGTGGACGGCGAAGTGGAGTCGCTACCTCTCGCCATCATCTGGTGGAGTGAAGTGATGCGCGCCATCATCTCCGAGTGGTACTCAGCCATGCGAGCGAGAACCTCAGTGTGGTTCGCCGCCTGGGTCATCCGCATGGCGGCGAGATCAGTCTGGAGGGTCCCTACAGCAGCCTCAAGTCTGTCTATGCGCTCCTGTGCCGAAGGAGATGCATGTGCTGACACCGGTGGCACCTCCTCGTCTGCTGGGGTGTCCTCTGCCGCCATCGGTGTGGGCTGTGATGACGGCCCTGCCCGGGTTTCCTCGGAGTCTTCATCTTCATCCTCGGACTCCTCGGACTCATCTGGGAAAGGAGCAACAAGCACATACCTGCCGGGAGCGGCCCTCTTCACCATGCCCATCATAAGCAAGGTATCAAGGCCTAGTGGAGAGGGAACAATGACCTTATCAGCTCCCCGGACAGCATCAATCAGTCCCATCCCTCGGACGAGTCGAGTGATGTAGGGACCCGAGAAGAGGACTCCTATCCGCGCGTACTGTCCCTGATGCCTCAAGAAATCAGCCACCACGTATCCTAGGTGCAGGGGCAGGCTCTGGACCATAGAATATAAGTAAAGAAGGTCCAGCCGCCCCAATACGCCGGTGCTGTCTCCTCGCCCATTGATAGACCTGCTCAGAATGGCATGAATGTACCTGTGGGCATGGCGGAGGAGCAGAGAGGCCTTGGTCAACCCGGGCTCGTGCCGTATATGTCCACAGAGCATCCGGCAAACTCGGCTCGGAGTGACGCGGAATGGGTAATCGAATGGTAGCTGCGCGTACTCCTCCATGTGGATAAAATCTCGATCGTACAGGCCGAGGGCGACAACGAAATCTGTCAAGCTCATGCTGTGGTACTGCCCAAAAGTGCGAAACCGAACTGTGTCCGCCCGGTGGTAGTCGGTGTGAGAGCGATCAAACTCGAACGACGCGAGGACTTCGAGAGTGATGTCGCGAGTGGCTGGGTCTTTGATGAACAATAGTCGATTCCACCCACCCACAGCGATCAGCTCTCGGACTTCATCCGCCAACTCGCTCGCACGTGCGTTTTCTATCGCCTCCAGAGCTTGCAAATCAGGAGTTCGCGTTTGGCCAAATTTCAGCTTCGAGAGCCGATCAAACCGTGCTTGATGTTCGGGCACGGCGAACTCTAATGGTGGGGGCGAGAGCTCACGGGCCTCACGCGGACGTTTATGAGGGAGCATTGATAAGTGCTTGATTATATATATTTTATAATACCAGCTTATATGCATTAAGCATCACTTTTATCAGGTTTTAGCATTAACAAAGTGTGTTTTGTGTTCTTTTGTGCAAACAGGGCTTTGGAGACATGACGTACAGGAAGAAGCAAAGATAGGGTGTGATGACACGTTTCAAGGCCACAATCAGAAGCTGTGTTCATATACATGGGGGTGTTGCCAACTTTCGGAGGAGTACAAGTCATTACACAAACCGAAAGGGCACAAAGGCAGTAGTACGCCCATGTCCCAGCTTCCGTACAACGTAGAAGAAGGTTCTTGAGGATTTCAAAGCATAGAAAGCCACACACCCTACCACACGAGCGTGTGCCCGACCGTGTGGACTCCAAGGAAGACTTCGGGGGAAAAATCAATGTAGCATTTACTGTAGCAAAGTACTGTAATAAAAAGTACTGTAGCAGTTTACTGTAGCAGTACTCTAGCAAAGTACTTCACACGGATGCCCGTGTGGATGCCCGCGTAAAGCCCCGAATTCAAATTATAAAAGCCGCATTGTGATAATTTTTAGGGATCTTTTTGGCCACTTTCGAGAGACAATGCGGCTAGGGCTTGGAAGGAGTTCTTTGCGGCTTTGGGAAGCTTTCCTCACCAACTTGGATCGATTCCTCCTCCGTCATAGCGTCAAGGAAGCCATCGGCGACCTAGCTTCGGAGTGGATTCAATCCAGACGTGGAAACTACCCATCAAGACCATCATCACGGATTTAAGGGGGTTATTCTTTATGTCTTTGGAACTTATTTCTGAATTTATTACTTGTTTTGGGATCGCTCCATGGAGAGCTAAACCCCTAGAGGGTATTCGGACATGTAAACCCTAGGATTCTTATTTTCATTAGATTTACATTGTGTTTCTATTCGAATTTATCAGTTTGAGTTTTACTCTTGAGTTCTTAATGCTTGTTTGTGCTTTTGATTTCATTATTAATTGCCTTGCATGTTTTATTCAATCTAGTGAAGAGAGAGATCACCGCTAGGTTTAGAATTACCAAGAGTAAAGAGGGTTGAGAGGGTGAGCCGTGAGATAGCGGAGTGTCCCCTTTCCCTTCCGACGGATATTTCCTATCTCCATATTCCCTAAGTGTCAAGCAACCATATGTGGTGTGAGGCCTCGAGAGAATTCTCCGCCGGGACCTCGTAGGGGGTTAGGGATCTTTCACCTGGAGGCAGGGTTAGATCTACTTTTAGGAATTGGTTATATCTTTGGGATCCCTAGAGTTTTAAGCAGTCATATGTGGTGTGAGGCGTCGAGAGAATTCTCCGCCGGGACCTCGTAGGGGACTAGTTATCGGCGACCTTTAGGCGGGGGCCGTTATACCTTTGGATACCCACGACTCATTGTTTTCGTTTAGAAACACTTGTAATCTACATCCAACACCCGAATCCTAGGGGGAGCATTGTCCGGATACCTCACTTTTATTAATTGAGAACTCTTTTCCTTTTATTTCCTGCGCACTTGTGGTGACACTCTTAGTGTTGGCCATTAGATCATCACACACTACACTCAATAGGCTAGATAACAAAAGAGGGGCTATTGCTAGTACTTCTGTTCCCTGTGGTTCGACAACCCGACCCTTTGGGTCCACTTTTATTACTTGACGACCCGTGCACTTGCGGTAACGCAAGGGGTTGACACACATCACCCTGTTGTGTTGTTGCGGAGACGCATCAAGTTTTTGGCGCCGTTGCCGGGGAACAGGATATTAGGAATGCTAGTATTTTGTTACTTTAGCCATTCATTTATTTTTACTGTTTTTCTTTTCCATATTCTCTACTTTTATTGTCTTACACTGATCTTGTGTCTTTTATTGTGCCCAAGGATTATGTTCAATACGAAGGAAATATTGGAGACATTGAAGGAAGTAATGGCAACGAATGAAGAGAAGGCAGAACAATTAGTTGCAACTTACAAATGGAGCCAAGAAGACTCGATCATTGGGTTCGGGAATTCATATCACGGTGCATATCTGGCAAGCTTACTAGACCAATTTGATAAGTCGGCAATCCTCTCCTTTAATGAAGAACCTGAAGTTAATCTGAAAGAGGCAATGGCACAGTTTAATATGATCATGGCAGGAAGTAATTCAGATGGAGATGATGATTCTATAGAAGATATTGATCAAATCCTAGCAGCAGAAATCTGTAGCATTGGCATTCGAGAAGAATGTCCTGAAGATTCAGAGATTGTCCCATCAGCCCAACCAGAACTGGAGGTATTCGAGGAGGAACCTAAAAATAAACACAAAGGTTTCGAAGAAATTGAGCAGAAACAGGGTAATTGATTACGGCCTTCAGTGGAAGAACCCCCTGAGCTGGAATTGAAGACATTACCTGACCATCTAGAGTACGCTTTCCTAGCCGAAGGGTCGAAGTTGCCGGTAATCATTGCCTCCAACCTCTCTGCATCACAAAAATAATACCTGCATCCAAAAGTTTAACTACCTCTGCCTTCACTACCTCTTTCATGTTTGGGTTCAAACGACGTTGAGGCTGGATCACTGACTTATAATTATCTTCCATCAATATTTTGTGAGTGCAGAATGAAGGATTTATACCTTTAATATCAGAAATTTTCCAAGCAATGGTAGTCTTATGCTTCTTCAACATATTTACTAATTTATCCTTTTGAGACACGGATAATCCCGAAGATATAATGACCGGGAGTTTTGATCCTTCGCCTAAAAATACATACTCCAAGTGTTCTGGTAGAGTTTTAAGCTCCAAATCAAGTGGGTCTTCAATGGATGGTTATAATCTTTTCCCCTTCTGTCTATTAATTTCCTCAAACTATTCAGATTTTTCTTCGGAAATTTCCTCTAAGCCCCCTTCTTGATGTTGGGTTTTGACATTTTCTATGCCTTCCACCCCACCTTTTTTATAGGTTTCATCGGTGGCACCCAAAGAGAAAATTTCTTGCTCTTTGCCCTTTTTAGAAGAATCAAATCGATGAAGGGCCTCTTCTAAACTCTCCTCTAATTCTCCGCTTGTACAACCCCGTGTTGCTTCTTCAAATTGAGTGAGTACTCTGAATAAATCACAATCTTGTCCCTCAGTAACTCCATCTAGATCCAGGTTAACCTCCCGCACACAATAGTTTATTTCAGCTGAATTTTGCAAATAATTATGTGGAGATGATTCCTTAGTGAACCAATTCATTTTCTGCTCAACGTCTCTCACCATTCCAGTTATCTTCTCAAACAGTTCTGCTTCGTCGATCATGATTCCTACAAAAATTGATAAAGAGTAGAAAACTTAGAATAGTGGAGAATGAATAAAATGATTACGTACAAGGAAATAAAGATTAGAATAATGGAAGTAAAAGAAGTGTGAGATAGAATGTGCGAAAAATGACTAGCGAAACAAAGTATAACAATTCCTAAAGCGCCTAGTTCCTCGGCAACGGCGCCAAAAACATGACACACCCTTGCGTGTGTACTCCGCAAGTGCACGGGTGTCGAAGTAATAAAGTACCCAAACGGGTGGGTAGTCGAATCCACAGGGAGTAGACGTAAGAACAATCACACCTTGCTAAGTAGCCAAAGATAAATCGATTGATGTTGTGAAAGAAAATAGAACAAGAAAGAAATAGAAATAAAGTTCTGAAAATGAAAGCTAGGGTGTAGAATAAGATCAATATGAAGATGGGGTACTCGGACAATGCTCCCCAAGAATCCTAGTTCATAGTGCAAAACTTAAGATGCTCTTCTTGCAATGAAAATCAATGAGTCGTGGAAATCCAACGATACAGGGTCCCAAACCTAAGGTCAACCCTGACTAGTCCCCTACGAGGTCCCGGCGGAGAGAAAGACTCTCGACGCCTCACACCACGTATGACTGCGAAGAGCTCGTGGGAAATCCAATTGATAAACCCTATTCCGAAATATGGACCAACCCCTTTAGTCCAGGCGGAGGATCCCTAATCACAAATAAGACCCGGCGGAAAGACTTCTCTCTCAATGCCTAACTCTCTTTGAGATTGAAGTTATCTCGTGGAATGAGAAGGTAGGGTAAATCACACCGGAAGGGAAAGGGGACGTGTTGCTACCTCTTAACTCACCCTCTCAACCCTCTTCAATCCCGATTGATCAAATCCTAATGGTGATGGTCACTCGTCAATAGGATGATTAAATATAATCCTCAACCCTAGTGTCACTCTAAGGGAGAATTCAAGAAACATACAAGATTGAAACTCAAATTAAAACACAAATTGAAGAACAGCAATAAAGTCATAGAAACATAGAACTTCTAGAGTTTACATGTCCAAGTACCCAATAGGGTTTTTAGCTCTCCATGGAGCAATACAAAATCATGAAAGAAATGGAATTTAAATACAAACAATCCATAAATAAAACCCCCTTAAGTTCCGTGCCGATAGTCTATTAGGGCTTCTCCTTCTTCTCCAAAGGATTCCTTCCTCCAAGCCTAAGGCACACCTCGTCGAATCAAGTCGTCGAAGGCTCCCCCAATAGCACTCCTTGGAAGGGATTGATGTTGAAAACAATGAAGAAGCACCCCCAAAGTGTAGCAAGAACCTCCTGAACCCTAGTCGTCACTCCCTCTCAAGTTTGGAAGAAGCTCCCCCAAATAACGCTTCAGAATGGCTTTATAACGCCCATGTGGAATTTCTGCCCTGTGGAAAACTTCATATTAGTCCCCGATTTCGCCCGTTTCTTCTCTTGAGGTCACACGGACGGACACACGCCCATGTGAAAGGTCATGTTGTATTTCTTGATGATGATAAAACCTTGGAGAGCTTTTGAAATCTTCGAACAAATCGGAACAAGCGAGCATGACTGCCTTCGTGTCCTTCTACAAGAATTGTCTTGAAGTCTTTAGAAGTTGGCACATACCCCCTCGTTTGAACCCGATTTGTGTCTTGAACTTCATATTTGCACAAAAGAGCTCCACTTGGCACCATTATGACCAAATCTTGCCTTTGTTCACGTACCATGTCTTCACAACCCTAAATGCATGAAAGGACACCAAAGCACACGAAATTAGCGATAAAACCTTAGAAATGTGATGCTCATGCGTGGAAAACATTTCTAAAAATATATACATGCAAGCACTTATCAGTGAGCTGGCCTTTGAGGTACTAGCTACCTTCGAGATGCCCCGGGGACCCGTGAGCTACCAGCATGCCGGCACCATCCAGTTTTAAGTGTTCGGGACGCTCCAGCTCATAAGTATGACAGGGTTCTCTATCAAGCTCGGACTTTACGATGACGAGTTCAATAGAACTCCTGCTTACGACACAATTCTAGTCGCTCGACCACTCAGTGAGCCTTAGGAGGTTTGTTTACAGAATTTGAGCACGAACTGGACATACAATGCCCGCCGGTCCAAGGCCTCCTCCTTACATCTCCCCGCCCTCAGGTACATACACTTTCTCTTGAGCCACTCTATTACAAGCCAAGGAGATAGCACCGGAGTCATTAGTCACCGTGACTTTGACTTCCTGCTGAGCATGCTAGACGGATTCCACTTGCACCTCAGCTAAGAGGTCGGCTTCAACATTCATCACCAGGGTTCGGATACCCGCATTGGCGCACTCTTCGCCAAACCGTACATCACTCATTTGATTAGAGGGATGGGCTTCTAATCCAGCGTGCGGGGGATGAGGATGGTGGGCGGTGTGTTGCCTAGCTCTTTTGACACACTCCGAGCTATGGGCATGCTGTTGGCCACCCACACCTCCCATGGCATTGAGTACCATGCATCCATTGCAGCCGGTGTACCAGACTCTCCACCTGCTGCCGCTGGTCCTTCATCACCCCGCACTCCACTAGCTGGGGCATCTTCGAGGCGCCCTGCACCACCAGCTGGATCCCCTTCCTTCTGGCGATGGATGGCCCTCTCTCCACCTCTCTCCAGCCTTCCATCTCGGCACCGCTTCTACCTCTCGGAGCGTCTTAGTTGATACCGCAAACCCGGCCTCCGATCCCGAATCCCAAGACCGATAGCGCAGATTTCGATCTTTTCTCTAACTTTTTGTTGTTATTTTGTTTTTAGCACTTGTTTTCTGTTTTTAGTTTGTGGTTGTGTTTGGTTTTTTGAGTCGGTTAGAAAGGGGAGTCCTCTCCTAAACTGATCTATTTAATTTATCAAATTTCTTTTGTTTTTATTTTGTTATCCGTCTCTAATGCTTTTGTGCTTTCATTCAGGATGTATGGATGCCTCTTTTGCTAACTTTATCAATGGCTTTACTTGATGATGAACATTACACGACCCTTGTATGTTAAAGGGAGTCTCGCCCCCTTTGTTTGGTGAAGTTCCCCAACTCTTCCTTAACTATTACTTGAACCACTTAACAATTTTTGCATGCCGTATTCTTTTAATATTGAGGACAATGTTTTATTCAAGTGTGGGGGAGGGTTCTCTGTTCATTTTTGCTTTATGATGTTAGTGCAAGCACTTAGGACGATCTCGTGAAATTTCTTGTTAAGAATTTTGAAGCTAAGGAGACATTGAGTATGTTAGTGCACTTTTGTTGAACCTAAAGGTTATTTTTGCTCTTGCTTTGGAAGCCCTAAATTCTAGCACCTTGCCTAATTTTGTGCATCCACCTTGTTTGGAAGAGGATCTAGTTTTAAGGCTAGTAAAAGCAAAATGGCTGACTCCAAACTCAAAAATAAAAGCTAGAAAGTGAAAAGAAAAATCAAAGAGTGTAAAAGAAAAGAATTTTGAAAAGTCGGATCTCTCGTGGGATGCCCTATCAAATTCTTTAAACATTAACGAGTAAGATGGTAGAAAGAGCTATCACTCTAGAAAAAGCGAAAGCCGCACTTGAGTAGTCGGATCTTAGGCATCATAAATGTCATTTTTGATGACCTACCAGGTGAAATGGCTGCCTCTATGGTGTATGAAGCTACTACCCAGTTAGGAGTCATCCTGGATGAAAAATGTGCCCTGAGCTAGGCCCCTTCGAAAACATTCGTAGCACACTCTTTTAGGCTGCACACACATACACGGTAGTACAGAGTAAGAGTAAAATCTTTCTTGAGCTTTCAATTGACTTATGCACTTGCTACTCAAGGTCCCTTAGCTTTAGGAATTTCCTTACCTTGCTGAGATCAGAGGTCATGCACTCATCTCTTTTTCAAGGGGTTAGGTTTGCTTAAGGACAAGCAACGATTCAAGTGTGGGGGTATTTGATAAGTGCATTTTATATATAGATTTTTCCCTTTTTATACCCACTATTTCGTTGTCATCATATTATTATTTTCTCAATTCAGTGCTATTTGAGATATTTTCAGTTGATTGTGCAGTTATCTTGGTCCCGGAGCAGTAACAAGTACTTCTGAGTGGTTTTGGTAGAAAAAGTACCAGAGGAAAATTTGGCAAGTCAAGCACGGCCTAAGCACAGCTGCAACATGCAGAAGAATTCAGTAAGAGTTTGTACGCTCTCAAGTCTCTGAGCACAGTCGTGCAACGGTCAACACGGCCGCAACATGCTCGTGTTCAACCCCATGCAGATTAAAGCCTGGCGAGTTGCAAGAATTTCTATTTGGCCACAAACTGCACGGCTTGATGCACGGCCTAAGGACGGCCATGCTCACATCGAGCGAGGGTTAAAAAGCACTGAAAGTTAGGGTTTTTTAACTTTTTTTTCTTGGGGAGAAAGACTGGAGAGTTTAAGGGAAAAGCTTGTACAGTCGTCTTCATCATCAGCGGAGGATAGTGCATGAGTTGTAGGCCCAATCAGAGATAGACGCTTATCAACATTGGCACCTCAGATCTCAAGAAGGATGCAAGCAAAGAGGGAGTTCTTGCTTTTTATTATATTTGTTATTTTTGTTGCCCTTCTGCTTGTTGAATTAATGAGGGGCTAAACCTCTTAGGGTGCCTTGGGTTAGTGAATTGGTTGTGTTAATATCAGTTTCAATTAATGCAGCATTTACGGATGTTTCAATATCTACTTGTTTGATCTTTGGTTGTTTACTTGAATGTTGGTTGTTAAGTGGTTTGATTGTTTCAGTTGCTTGATTTTCGCTTAGCTTGTATGTCTTTTTGATTGATACAAAAAGTTGGAAATAAGCTCACACTTCCAATTCCACTATTTGCCTAATCCACATTAGGGCAACAAAATTCTAGAACATAGATTGATTGAGACAAGCCGGATAAATTCTGCAAAATCTGAGTTCCGAATTTCACCAAAGCACTAATCCGGGGCACCATTCCTTCCATTGAGAAAATCCTAAGTTTCTCCTTCCGTGATTCTTCTTCCCCAATTTCTCTCCTTCCTATGTTTAGAGTCATTCATCCCAATTCCAATTGATTAGATATTAAGCAATAAGAGAGTATTAGGAGATACACCAGTCCCTATAGATTTGACTACCCGATCTTTGGGTACACTTTACTACTTGTGCGACCCGTGCACTTGCGGTTACGCAAGGGGCGTATCAAGCTAGCAATGTGATGGAATCAACTTCATAAACTCCAGTTGGGCGCTTACTGTCGCTACTACTCAATTGACAGCTATTCATTGCCATGTCTTCAATTAGTTGGGGAGAATCAGCCGGTGTGGAAAGGTACGAAGTTGGATAGCATCATCAGTTACCCCATTAATCTTCAGCATGTCACACACCTAGAGGAAGTTTTCAATATGGCTGTTTGGGTCTTCGTCGGCCAAGTCATTAAATTGAACATTCTCCTGGATCATATGGATAAATGCAGGCTTGAGCTCAAAATTGTTTGCTGCTACGTGGGAATGAACTATACTTGATTGTGTTCCCCGGGTGACTACCTTAGCGAAATCCGACAAAGTACGTTGTTGTTCATTTTGTTCGGCCATTTTTTCTACACTCTCAACTTTGATTTCCCCGAATCTCAGCAGTCGTTCCCACTCAAACTCTATTCCAGCTCCTTGTCCTCGGTGTCTTCTTCGGAGTCTTCTCTGAAATTCGGGATCTCCTTCAACTAAAGTTGACAGATTTCCTCGAGTCATACACCTCCTAGAGAACAAGGGGAAAATTCAACAAGGTCACTTCACCTTATAAAAAGAGAATAATGGGAACACTTGGACAGTACTCCATCGGGGATTAGGCAATTAAGCACCAACTTCTATAAATAATCCTAAACATTGGCATAAGAGTTTAATAGAAATGTGATATCAAGACGGGTTTTCACCGCATGCTGGTCCATAGGATCCAACGGGTTTTCACCACACGCTGGTCCTCCCGAACCAACGGGTTTTCATCGTATGCTAGATCAGACGAACAATAGGTTTTCACCGTATGTCATGAATCACGCAACATGCAACAAGATAACCATCTAATCACATATGCATTTCTAAGAGTAAACACCCTAAGCAATTGAAATAAAAAGGAATTAGAAATAGAGTTCAATAATCTCCCCAAAGTTTCTAATCCAAGCTTCCCAAAGAGGGGATTAGCTCAAATTGTGATAATACAAAATCAAGGTTTCACGAATATTCATAATCATAACGTGCAATTGAATAGAAAACTCCCTCAAACCCAAAGGAATAAGAACCGGCGTGAAGTTCCCTCAACGTTGGGGAAGACACGATCCTTGGCCGCAGTGGTACCCTAATGAATGGTGAAGATGATATTAATGAGGAACCACACGGCTTCTTTGCCTTGGAGTGGAGCATTTCGTCCTTGACCTTGCAATTGAAGCTCTTCCCTCTCCAGCCACACTCTCCCTAAACATGTAATAAAACCCTAAAAAACGAACCTCCTTTCTTTCTTTAGTAAAACCTTATATAGGCCATAGCTTACGGCCAACTTAATGGCGTAAGCTAGGCCGTAAGCGTCGGGGTTTTAACTTTCCTCGTGCCTTACACCCCCCATTATGGCTGTAAGCTTCTCCCGTAAGGTTCTCTGTCTTCGGGTTATGGTCCTACTTACGGCCGTAAGCCTAGGATCGTAAACCTAATATTATAAATATTGCCTCCAACCTTAGGGGCATAAGCTTCTCCTTTAAATGCTTCTGTCTTCCACTTGCGGTCTCGCTTACAGCCATAAGGCGTGACCGTAAGGCTCTCTGGAGTGCAGGGCTTCTTCTCTTACGGGCATAATAAGGTCTTCTAAATAAAGCTTACAGCCGTAAGCCCAGCCGTAATATGCCTGTAAGTAATGTTGCTTTCCAAGTGCTAAATGAGAAGTATGCCGATTTCTACCTTTTTCATTCCAAATCGCTTTCTTTGCTCTCCTCTGGCTTTAACCTACACTTGGTACCTGCGAAGATAGATTTTATTCGATTTAGCCTCGTATTCCACTAATTTTCTCTAATGCTAACTCGATAAGTATACAATTTAATATATAAAATATGCATAATTGTATACTTATCAATGAACGTCAAGGAATTATGACTATAATTATGGGAATCATGCACTTTGAGAATAGCTACCACCTTACAGTTTTATAATCAATCTATCGCACTAAGCCAATTAACACACGCCAAGTTTTATAATCATAACTACGCTAATCATGCACATGAAGATATACAATACACAATTAAACATAACAATCACTCCATAAACATTATAAGAAAATATTCAAATACGAACTAGCATCCGAGCTCTTAATCCGGGGCACTGGAGATGGTTAGCCCCTCATGGTTTCACACAACAATGAATAATCAGTAGAAACAATTAAGAAAACGCCCATAGACTCTCTATGCTTGTGCATCAATGGTTGTGCTCCAAGGAACTTGCCGTAGATGAAGCCCCACTCCTTGATGTGTTCTTAATTTGTTACTCTAGCTCCCATCCAAATTCGTTGCTCTAGCTTCCATCCAAAAGCCCTAGTCATCGCCAAGCCTTAAGTCCTTTCCTGAACCTAACTTCCGGGCTTAAAAGGATGTTTTCGACCCAAGCATCGACGTGCTT
Organism: Dioscorea dumetorum; assembly: GCA_902712375.1. NCBI lineage: Eukaryota > Viridiplantae > Streptophyta > Magnoliopsida > Dioscoreales > Dioscoreaceae > Dioscorea > Dioscorea dumetorum. The sequence continues at coordinate 434,646 of CACTHL010000893.1, forward strand.
AGGCCGTACTCTTTTCAAACAATTCTTGGTTTCATCCATCGTAAAAATATTCACCAGACAGTCCCTAACACACCCATGCTTGGGCCGTGCTTCCATCAGCACGCCCGTGCTCTGGGGACCGCGCTCGTGCTTTATAATTCTTCACATATCTGTTGATTCCTGTAATCTGCACGGCTGAGGAGCACACCCGTTCTTGGGTAGTGCTTGTCTTGGCTAATTAAAATCTAAGCCTTTTGATGCAGAATTTTCTCTAATACCTTTTATACTAGCCCAAGACATGTTTATCTGCACATTAACAACAGAATACCTCAAATAGCACTGATCTAGGGAAAATAACTGCTGGAAGACAAGACAAATATAGGTATGAAGTGAATAAATTGTATATATTAAATGCTCTCATCAGAAACCAACACTTTCCATTTTGATTTTAGGTTATATTACGTCATTAGAATTAGCACTAGTGTTCTCCAATATTGGTGGATACGAGAACCCCCTTTCTCGCTTCACTTTTACTTGATGACCCATATACTTACGGTATAGTGTTGAGTAGCTAGCACGCCAGTAATCACAATTCCAGAATGCACGTTGCACAATAACGAAACCCCATGCATCTATGTCCATGCTCTGTGGGGTTAGCACCATAAAAAAATTTAAAAAAAAAAAAGTGGACATGTTATATTAAGTGAAAACTTAATATAATACATGGATAGTTTAGTAAGTGAAAAAACTCTATAATAAGTGGTTTACTTAAAAAAACAATAAGTAGAAATATGTTATATTAAGTGTAAACTTAATATAATACGCGGATAGGCAGTTTAGTAAGTAAAAACACTCTATAATGAATGGTTTACTATAAAAAACTAAGTAAAAAATCTATAAAAAAGTCAAGTGAAAAATCAACTGCAATCAAAATACCCACATTTCTTATGCACCAAACGCAACCTTAAAGTAGAGGAATTGAATTCAAAAGAAAATAAGCACAAAGATTGTTTATGTCTAATTGAGATTCAGTAATATTTACAAATTAATCCAAACATTAATTAGAAGTATAAAGTAAATTATTAAATTAATCAAATATATTTAATTAGTTTATTAGAAATCAAGCATAATCATATTCCACCTACGTACTTATATTATTAAAAAGATATGAAATTAATCAAATATATGAGATTAATATTTAATGGGATATTTTATAATTAATTAATTATACCTCAACAAATCACTTTCGGCAGTGCGGCACCTGACATGCACTATAGTGACAGGTCAGCCTTCCTTGCAAGAACAACAATTACTGAACTCCTGTTTGCATCACAAAGACAGTGAAATAAAAAAAGCAAGTAAAACCGGAAAACATTCACGGTAAGAGAAACATAACAGATGAGACTCATTTTAAAGAGACAAAAACATAAACTCTCTTAGATTGAGAAATGTTTACAACCATGGCCAAAAACCATCACCAAGATCCCTCGTCTCCTCCCAAAGACACATTAGACCCTATTACAAGAGCTACCACAAATCCAAGGTTAATTGAGCCACATGCCCAATACAGGTTTGGTGTGAAGTCCCTGACTTCACTTAGCTTGCAGTGTCCACCGACATGACTGTAGCTTTAACCAGCCACCCTTGGTAACAGCACGCAGTAGTACCGGTCACAGGGGTAATATCGCGTGCCATCCTCGCCCCTGGCTCGGCCACGCTCCCGACCGTGTGCCCACTTGCATACGCCTACGTAAACCCTCGGCAAATCCGGAATCAGCTTTTGGTATGATCAAGTGTTCAGCCCTCCTAGACTTGCTAGAGATCCACACTCTAAATATTCTAAATCTGCAACACTTGACTCTTGGTATGGGCGCTCCTGTCCCACGCGCTCATCGGTCACGCTCACGCCCACACAGTCCGGTGCGCGTGCGCCTCACGGTCTTAGCACATGATTGTGCGGGATATTCTGCCCGCTTTTGGTCACGACACAACACACGCCTCGTGGCTTGGCCTATGTTGAGATGTACGCTCGCTGACCAAGTGCAAGGTCATCAACCCTTACAGGTGTCTACACCATATAAATACATCAAACCAAACACATGTTTTCAACCCTTAACCAAACACAAAATTTTATAATCCAGTATTTGAAATACATCCAACCAAAACTAAATTTGACTCTCTTGTATTTTCAAATTTATAGATTTTTTAAATACATTGTAACTAGAAATCGATTGGATTTTTAGCACAGCCCAGGCCGGGCAGACGGCCCACCTTTTTTATTTTAAAATATAAATTACCTAAATTCTTTAAAAATATTATAAAATTTGTAAAAAATACTTTAAAAATACTAAAAATTAAGAAAATGTTTTTTAAAAAAATCTAAATATATTAAATTTACATGAATACAATTATACAAGGAAAGATAGTTTTTCAAATTTAACATAATATTAGAAAATAAAATTACATAGAAAATGTGGAAGTTCGACTCTCTTTACTTCTCTTATGCTTCGTTTCTTGTGTAGAAGTTGCGTGTTTAGGTTTTCGTCGAGTTTTATTTTTGTTGGGATCTTAGTTAAGGTCTTTTTGAGAGGTTAATAGATGGGGGAAAAGTGTTTTAAAAGGTGTAAACAAGGAAGGGATCTTGCGGGTACTTAGTGTGCCCGCAAAGAGCAAAAAAAAGGGGCCTTGCAGCCTCCCATGCGCCTGCAAGGGAGCCCGCGTGTGGAAGTTCGACCTTTTTCGCTTCTCTTGTGCTTTGTTTCTTGTGTAGAAGTTGTGTGTTTAAGTTTTTGTCGAGTTTTATTTTTGTTGGGATCTTAGTTAAGGTCTTTTTGAGAGGTGAAAAGATGGGGGAAAGTGTTTTAAAAGGCGTAAGCAAGGAAGGGACCTTGCGGGCACTTAGTGTGCCCGCAAGGAGCAAAATTAGGGGCCTTGCGGCCTCCCATGCGGGCGCATGGGAGCCCGCAAGGACCCCCGACCAGAAGTGTATGCGGGCTCCCATGCGGGCGCATGGGAGGCCGCATGGCTTCCTGGTTGAGGCCTCGCGGCCTCCCTTGCGCCCGCAAGGGAGCCCGCGAGCCCTCCCGCGCTTTGGGTCTATAAATACCCGTTTTCAAACATAAAGGTCCTTTATAAGACCCCATTTCCCTCTCTTTTTCTCCCCATCTTGAATCCTCATTCTCCCCTCCATTAGATCTTCATTCTTGAGCTCCAAGAAAGGAGAAAGGTGTTGATCTTCCCCTCTTCTCCATTGGTGGTGATTCTCCTCTAGTTCTAGCAAAGTTTGAGGTGGGTTTTATTCTCTTCTTCAACTCCTTGTTCTTTTATTCATTTCTCTTTAGATCCATGGAGAATTAGTGTGGATTTAGTATGGATCTATTATTTAATTGGAATTTAGCCATGGATCTAATGTTTGAATGGTATAGGAGCCTTGATTTCATGTTTTGGTGAAGAATGAAGGAGATCCTTCATCTCTAAACCTTTGATTCTTTTAGATCCGAACCCAATTAGGATATTCTTGATTTTATTTTGATTTTGAGGGTTTAAGGATTATATTATTGTTAATTCTTGAATCTAGAACACTTAGTAAACCCTAGAAGCCTTGAGATCTAATTTTAGATCATTCTTTCCTCTCTTGTTTATTGTTTGGGTTATGTGATTGATTCTTGTTTTTCTTGGATGGTTAATGGCTTCAAGAAGGTGGATCTAAAGGCAAGGGTAAAGATCAAGTAGGCGAGTGATCCAAGTGTTCGATCTCGCCAAGTTTGTGAGTGGGAAATTGTCTAATTCTTGAGCTTTGGTCATGCTTGGTTAAATACTTAATTATATACATTTTTGGATGGTGAATTTCATGTTTTAAAGGTTTCTTGAGATGTTTTCATGCAACTTTGAATAATGCATGCTTTGAGATGAGAATTTCTTGATTTCAATGGATTCTTGAAGTGTTTCTTGAAAACTGAAATTATGATGCTATATGATCTTCTTAATTCTTGATTTCATTTTAAAAGGCTCATGAGATGATTTCCTTGAGACCTAGAAACCATAATGGTTTATGATCTTGTTAAATTCTTGATTATTTATATTTCATGAGTATTGGAAAATCCTATGGTTTGAACTACATGTTTTCAAGATTGGTGAATTTGAGAATTCGATGTTCTTGACCGAATAAGGGTCTATGTAGACCAAATTGAGATTCTCCACGATGTTATCGTATTTGAAATGTGTTTTCAAAGAATACTCTTGTGTCGATATTCTTGATGAAAATGACATTATTGTCGATGCTTTGGCAAAAGGATTTACTCTTGGATTTAGAGTTGTATTTTATGCAAATTTGTGATCTCTTGATGAGATATATGATTTTATAATGATACGTTTATGATGAGCCTACGGGCGAAGTATTTGTGATCTTTTGATGAGATTATGATATTACATCGATGTCTTCATATTATTATCATGATGCGTTCATGATAAGCCTACGGGCGGGATGGTGACATTGGGGGAAACCCCGTCTTCTGCAGAAGCGAGTCTCCACGGACCGACCTAGTTGGGGTGGCGTGGAGTTCTCGGCTGACTAGCCCTTACAGGAGGCGCGTAGGAGAACCTGAAGGTGCTGTGTTGGGTTCCCGGAGTCACCATACGGGATTCCCAACGGCCAACACCAAGATACGCGCATCTTGGTGGCTCCTGACCTAGCCACGGCCATGGTTAGTGATGGAGAGTTTTCATAGGCTATTGATGATGTTATCGATAAAGGATTTCTGCATGCGTTGCACTATAAATCCTTATTTCGATGGGTTTGAGCTTTTAACGAGTTTCCATAACTTGAAGTTTTAAATCTTGAATCTTTACAAAAGAATTTCAGTGTTTTATTGATGCCTTTCTTTGAGAAAGTTGGAAAGCTTGTTATATTGAAATGTGTATTTAAAGCATTTTGTAAGTTGTGGTTGTTAAAGATTTACATATGTTTTCGGCATATCATTCTTTACACCTGTATGAGTTATAGCTCCATGTTCAACCCCTCACTGAGTAACTTAGTTACTCACCCATTCTTCTTCTCTCCTTTCAGGTGTTAGCACGGCAGCAGGGCGTAAGAAGTGATAGTGCTTGGCATCTATTCTTGCATTTACCTTTGAGTAGTGTATGATTCATAAACATTGTCGTCATGCATAAGATGGATCCATTAGGACCTATGTTTTCGTATTTCCATTTGATCTTGTATAATCTTGATTGGTTAAGACAGGACCTTAGGTTGTATGAGTTTACACCCAGTGTTTGGGGAAAAACTATGATTGTGTCCATGATCATTGATGTTGTGATTTCCAGGGATATATGTACATATATGTGTGAGTCTGTTGATCTTGTACAGGGTTGTGATTGAATACCTTAGATTTAGAGTATTATTGTGGTAATATTAATATTGTACAGGTAACAGGTTAGCCTTACGGCGACCTGGGGTTGAGGCAGGTGTTGACCTCCCCTGGGTTGTCGTGGCGGTAGTGCCATGGACCGGGACCCGAGGGTCGGGGCGTGACACCGCGAGCCCTCCCGCGCTTGGGGGCCTATTTATACCGATTTGAAACTCAAAGGGCCTTTATAAGACCCCATTTCCCTCTCTTTTTCTCCCCATCTTGAATCCTCATTCTCCCCTCCATTAGATCTTCATTCTTGAGCTCCAAGAAAGAAGAAAGGTGTTGATCTTCCCCTCTTGTCCATTGATGATGATTCTCCTCTAGTTCTAGCAAGGTTTGAGGTGGGTTTTCTTCTCTTCTTCAATTCCTTGTTCTTTTATTCAATTCCCTTTAGATCCATGAAGAATTAGTGTGGATTTAGTATGGATCTAATGTTTAAGTGGAATTTAACCATGGATCTTATGTTTGGATTGTATAGGAGTCTTGATTTCATGTTTTGGTGGAGAATGAAGGAGATCCTTCATCTCTAAACCTTTGATTCTTTTAGATCCGAACCCAATTAGGATATTCTTGATTTTATTTTGATTTTATGGGTTTAAGGATTCTATTATTGTTAATTCTTGAATCTAGAGCACTTAGTAAACCCTAGAAGCCATGAGATCTAATTTTGGATCATTCTTTCCTCTCTTGTTTATTGTTTGGGTTATGTGATTGATTCTTGTTTTTCTTTGATGGTTAATGGCTTCAAGGAGGTGGATCTAAAGGCAAAGGTAAAGATCAACTAGTCGAGTGATCCAAGTATTCGATCTCGCCAAGTTTGTGAGTGGGAATTGTTTAATTAAGGAGCTATGATCATGCTTGTTTGAATGTCCAATAATGCATGCCTTGAAATGAGAAATTTTTGATTTCAATGGATTCTTGAGGTGTTTCTTAAAAACTGAAATTATGATGCTATATGATCTTCTTAATTCTTGATTTCATTTTAATGGACTCATGAGATGATTTCCTTGAAATCTAGAAACCTTAATGTTTATGATCTTGCTTAACTATTGATTCTATTACAAAAGGCTCATGAGATGATTTCCTTGAGGCCTAGAAACCATGATAGTTTATGATCTTGTTAAATTCTTGATTATTTATATTTCATGAGGATTGGAAAATCCTATGGTTTGAACTACATGTTTTCAAGATTTGTGAATTTGAGAATTCGATGTTCTTGTTATTTTGACCGAATAAAGGTCTATGTAAACCAAATTGAGATTCTCCACGATGTTATCGTATTTGAAATGTGTTTTCAAAGAATACTCTTGTATTGATATTCTTGATGAAAATGACATTATTGTTGATGCTTTCACACAAGGATTTACTAATGGATTAAAAGTTGTATTTTATGGGAATTTGTGATCTCTTGATGAGATATATGATTTTATAATGATACGTTTATGATGAGCCTACGGGCAAACTATTTGTAATCTCTTGATAAGATATATGATATTATATTGATGTAATCATGATGAGCCTACGGGCGGGATGGATATTCCAAATGTTTCGATGGTGACATTGGGGGGATCCCCGTCTTTTGCAGAAGCGAGTCACCACGGACCGACCTAGTTGGGGTGGCGTGGAGTTCTCGGCTGACTAACCCTTACAGGAGGCGCGTAGAGAACCTGAAGGTGCTGTGTTGGTTTCTCGGAGTCACCACACAGGATTCCCAACGGCCAACGCCAAGATATGCGCATCTTGGTGGCTCCCGACCTAGCCACGGCCATGGTTAGTGATGGAGGGTTTTCATAGGCTATTGATGATGCTATCGATAGAGGATTTCCGCATGTGTTGCACTATAAATCCTTATTTCGATGGGTTTGATCTTTTGATTTTTTATCGAGTATTCTTAACTTGAATTTTCAGTATTTAATCCCTTTACAAATGATTTTCAGAGTTTTATTGATGCCTTTCTTTGAGAAAGTTGGAAAGCTTGTTATATTGAAATGTGTATTTAAAGCATTTTGTAAGTTGTGCTTGTTAAAGATTTACATATGTTTTTGGCATATCATTCGTTACACTTGTATGAGTTATAGCTCCATGTTCAACCCCTCATTGAGTAACTTAGTTACTCACCCATTTTTCTTATCTCCTCTTTAACCACTACAACAAATTTGATGATTAGTGACATTTTTTTATATGACGATTTTTCAAAATGTCATAGATGATGCACATATTGTGACGAATATTGTCAAACATCACTCTTTTACCCAAATCAACTATATTACATGACGACCTCTAATAACGTCACCTAGAAGCGTCACATAATGTGTGGCGCCAAACTTTCCCGCCAAATGAAGATGGAGGGAAATACTTTTAGTGACACGAGAAATATTTGGTGACGCTTTCTTCGCGTCATTAATGTGTTGCATTATCAGTGATGAATGTCTAATGTCATTATTTCATTACTTATGTCAACAATGACATTGTATTTTTTATATGACAATTTGGTTTTGTCACGGATGTTAAGACTACATGGCGACGTATACATGTCACTAAAATATAAATGTTCACGATGGTTTCGTTATGTCACAGGTACAAATTACATCACCTTAAGTATACAATGCCACATTTGTTTAACTAATACATGACATTAGTTTGTGTCACGTAAAAACCATTTTTATTTTTTGCAAAAGTGTTTATTGTTGAAATTAGTGTCTGAGCTAGAAACAAAAATGAAGAGGATACTAGGTTACGTTTAGGGGGAGAGGGGGTTGAGAGAGTTAATATAATTTTTAATATGGAATTAAAGCAACAAATATGCTCAATTACAAAAAAATATATAAGTTAATAATTTTTTTGAAATTTTATTTTGACAAAATGAATAAGTCTTGTGAAGGTTAAATAAAGACCCTACCCTGCATAGAAAGATTTGATTATTAAACTTAGACTTGACGGTAGTTCGAAGAATTACACATCTTATCAAAATTTTAACAAAAACATTTCAGCTCAAAAATGAAGTTATATATATGAAAAGTTTTCTAGCTATATATATTGTTTATTGCCTTATTTGCAACATAATTGATGTATGAAACAAGACTTTGTAAAAATTAATAAATCATAAATCTTGTTCTTAGTAATCATCTATTTATTTTGGAAATACCTAATTTATTAATCCTCTTCGCATATTAATATTGGGTCCTTCTACTACGAAAAAGTTGTGCTTTAGCGACTAAATATAGCGGCAGATTTATAAATTAGCCGCACTAGACCTCTATAGCGGCGGATTTTTAAAATTCATTACTATAAGTTAACATCATACTGTACCTAGAGCAATTGATTTTTATATCTGCCATTATAGATGTATTTTTAGCGGTAAATTTTTGAACTAGCTATTATAGATATAAATTTATTTATTATTTTTTAATAATAATTTTTACAGTGGCTAATTTATGTATTGGCCGAATATATATACATATATACATATTAAATTTAAAAAATTATTAATTTTGCAGTTTAAAAAAATAAATCCATAAATTATCCTTCCTCTAGGTTATCATTAATAACTATAGTTATTAATATATAATATGATTCGGCTTTAATTGTGTATAAATTATATGGAACTTCTTGGTTCCCATTTACTTGTAATATAGATTCATAAATATCTGAGTTCTCTCTCTTCTCATAATTCACATATTCATGTGATAGAAGATTTAAACTGAAATGATGTTTGCTTTCTTAAATGAATCTTTAATGCTCCTTTGACTTATTAGTTATAATATTTTATGCTAATATTTGTTTGAACCAAATAACCATTCATTAATCCGTGTGGACATGTGTAAATAGGTTGATTAAAACATCTGAATTTTATTAGTTTTTTTATAATTTATTTTTCTATGTAATTATATTGAATTAATATTTTTAATTTTTTTATGATGTAGGATGGCACCAGGGACGAGACTTAGACTTAAAAAAAGAAATATACAACAAAATCAAAATAATGAACATTTTGGACAAACTTCAACAGTCTTGGAAGAAAATTTGACAAACGAGCCAATCATTCAAGCTCAAAATTCAATGAATATCAGCTCAAATGGTATGTAAACTATCTATGGTTGAATCATTTTAAGATTATATAATCATTGCTAGCAAAAAAATTAATTCTTTACATATTTTTTTTAATTTGTTTTTTCGATTAGATGCAGAAACTTCTGTTCCTCCTAAAAAGGTAAGAGGCCCAACTAGAGGCTTGGGGTTGGAAAACTTTATCAAGGGAAATAATAAGATGGTGATAGATATACCAAAAGGTAAAGGCAGACCAATTTCAGAAGTTCAATCAGCAAAATTATCTTCTGAAATCGGAGTGATTTCTAGACAATTTATCCCAATTCCAACAAATTGGAAAGGTATGACTAATGACAATAAGAATCATGCCATGGAGAGGCTTAAGGTAAGAGCAAAGTAATAATTAATTTTAAAGATACATATATATAGTTTGTTAAAGTTTGTTTACAGATAGAAGGTGTTTTATTTTTTATTTTTTCTTAGAGCAAGTTTGAGATTGACCTGGATGATAAGTACATCCAAAGCTCTGTCATGGCAATCTTGTCAAAGCTATCTAGAAACCAGCGATATAAGTTGCATTTGTACTAAAAGTCACTTCCAAGTGATTAGGAAGCACGCCAAAAGCCGCCACCTAGGTTCAACTTGACTCAAGAAAACTGGGAAGCACTTTGTGATATGTTCAACAATCCTGAATACAAGGTATACTTTTTTACAAATTATGAGATAATTTATTTTATATTAAATGATAATTACATGTGTATACTATATACAATTCAATTTTGGTTTATATTTTTAATGAAGGCAAGGTGTGAAAAAAATAGAACATGTAGACGAAAAGTCAAGTTTCCTCATAATCAAGGGTCGAAGGCATTTGTTGCAAGTCGTTATGCCATGTTAAACATTTACCCACATTTAGATAATTCTAAACTTTATATGTAATATATTTTAATTTCATGTTATATGATATGTTATGTTAAAATGATACTTATATAGCGCAATGATGAAGAAGAGCCGGATAGAATGGAATTCTTTAAAAGGACTCATTATTCACAAGCAAAAGGATGGTCAAATTCCAAGGCTCAAGTAGATTATGTATGTTTCCCTTCTAATATAGCAATTATTAATTTTCTTACATTAAAATAAATTTACTGTTTTTTACTATGTTTAATTTATAGGAGAGAATGCAAGAATTGCTTTCAGAGCCTATTGGAGAAGGAATGGAACATAGGACCATTGACTCAGTAGTAGATGAAGTTCTTGGAACAAACGCAAACTACATCAAAGGACTTGGATATGGGCCTAAGCCTGACAAGCAAACCACGAGTCCAACAATTTTTAAGTTATCAGAAAAGCTCAAGATGACTAAACATAAGCTTAAGGAATATAAGTTGAACTTTGAACTGGTTCGAGATCACATGCAACTAATGACCCAAGCTATGGTTGGTCATGGAATGCAAGTGCCTATGCCACAGTTTGCTGGTGAGAGCATATCCTAGTTTTATTTTATCTTGCATTGACATTTATTTTTTAAATTTACTTATCATTTCATTTTTATTTCTTATTAATTAATTTTTTTATTGAAGTTTTTATACAGCTTCAAGTGACCCAAGTTCTTCATCAATGGAATCATTGTCATCAGAATAATCGGATTGGAGCTAGCGAATAAATTGCACAAATTAGCAAATTTCTTGGATTTATTTTTAAGCATTTTAAATTTATCAAAATGTCAGGATATTTTATAATTTTCTGAATTATTCTTCTACTTTTCTATTTTATGTTTGTGTATGTAAGTTTAAAAACTGATGGGATATTATATTTACTACTGATTTCATTTTCTTATGTTTCGATTTATATTATGATATAAAATATTATTGTTTTTAACAAATTATGTGATGAAAAATGATATTAAAATATTTATTGTGAATTGTGAGTGGGTTACAAAAAATTTCACATAATAATTATGACAGCTAACTATCATCACCATTTATTAGTATATATTTATGATTTGTGACAATTGATACAATTGAAATTGGTTCGACGATTTATTCACGTCACCGATCATTGGAATTTGTAGCATATTTAATGACAATTAGCATACAAGTTATTTGTCACTTTTTAAACTTGTGAATGTCATCAAATGTAAAATGTTAATAAATTTTGGTGACACTTTTAATGTCACCAATGTTCGTGACAATTACCCTAATGTCATGCTTAATTAAAAAATTACAAATATTCAGTGATGTTATTTTCAACAATTTATAACAAAATGATAAAGCCACCAATTCATGTGACGTTTTATTTGTCGTCATGAAAAAGTTGAATATTTAACAAATGTTCTATGACAATATAGATTATCCGGTGACATATAACTTATATCACTCATTTGTGTGACAATTTGGGGTTTGGTCACAAACAGTTGAATATTTCCCACATATTGCGTGACGATCATCAATCTAGTGACGATATTTTTTTATGAATAAGTGACAAATTACTACGTCATCTATTAGTGTGACGAGGTAATTATTGTCATCCATAGTTGAACATTAAAGCCATATTTTGTGTCGATCGATGATTATGTGTGGCATTTTCTAACCTATTGTGTGACGGCACGGAGCGTGTCATGAAAACATAACTGTATTGTGACGTTAATATCAATTGTCACAGATCATTTTGCATTTGGTGACGCTAATAGCAAACCGTCATAAAATATCGTTAGCGACGGTGCAAAAGTGACGATCGGTGTGGCGCCATTTGTAATGTCACCAGATAGCATGGGTGGCGCGAGGTTTAGATGTGGTGACGCTAACGGATGTGTCAATAATTATCAAATTTGTTGTAGTGATTTACAGGTTTTAGTACGGCAGCAGGGCGTGAGACGTGATAGTGCTTGACATCTATTCTTGCATTTACCTTTGAGTAGTGTATGATTCATAAACATTGTCGTCATGCATAAGATGGATCCACTAGGACCTATGTTTTTGTATTTCCATTTTGGTCTTGTATAATCTTGATTGGTTCAGTCAGGACCTTAGGTTATATGAGGTTTACACCCAGTGTTTGGGAGAGACTATGATTGTGTCCATGATCATTGATTTTGTGATTCTCAGGGATATACACCTGGTGTGAGTATATTGATCTTGTACAGGGTTGTGGTTGAATACCTTAGATTTAGAATATTACTATTGTGATGTTAATATTGTACAGGTAACAAGTAAGCCTTGCGGCGATCTGGTGTTGAGGCAGGTGCTTGACCTCCCCTGGGTTGTCGTGGCAGAGTGCCATGGGCCGGGACCCGAGGGTCGGGGCGTGACAGAAAAAATAAAGATTAGAACAAGAATGAACTTGAAGAGATTGAGAACTAAGAGAGCTTGGACTCTTCATTGTTTGAGAGATTAGAACAATAATGAGTAATTTGATGTGGAGAAATATGTAATTGTTTCTGGGTATTTATAGGTTTTTTAAATTTTTCTAATTCCCAAAATACCTTTGTTAACTAGCCGTTTGTTGTTGTTGAAAATGGTAAAAAGGTAATTATATTTTAATGTCTAAAATAACCTTAAAAACTAGCCGTTTTATAGTTGTTAAAGGGGTTACAAATATCATTTTCTAATATTTAAATTAATTGAGCAAAAACAACCTGCTGGGCGGTGCCGGGCCGGCCTACAATGGCTACTTGTTGGGGGCCGTGCCGGGCTGGCCCGCGTGCTCGGGCCAGCACAGCCTATGGCGGGCCGAGGGCCATACCGGCCCGCGGGCCACCATGGTGTGGCCCGGCACGGCTGAAGGATGTGAGCCGTGCCAGCCTAGCTAGCCGGGCACTATAGGGGCTCGGGCCCCAAATCGTGCTGGGCCGTGCCGGGCCCAGCTTACACCTCTAATTCATGTGTTCATCTCTTATATTATTCTTCCAGCTTTTATGCCTCACATAGATACATCAGTTATTTTATAATTACTAAGGGGGTCCAAAAAACCAAACAACTCATCCAAGTTCCTATTAAAGTTAACGTGATTGTTCCTTGCTTGTCAATGAAAAAACTTTCCAAAATACAAATACGAACAGAAAATGGAGTTATAAAGTTTCAAATGATTATTTTATTTTTTTTTAGAATACCTGAAAATGACAAATCAAATTTTGAAAAATATTTTATTTCACCGAAAAATTGAAGGTGATTGTAAAACTACATTTTGTATCATGTTCCTACAAAAACATGCTAAGCTTTAGATATAAATTGCAGGGAGATCTTTAAACAAAACTTTTTATACACCTTGTGGTTATGGTATCTTTAGCACATCTTGAACCATCCCAAGTTAAGAGATCAAATATAAAGAGTATGAATAATAAATAATTGGAGACTTTACTATCTAAATATCGAATTTATTATTTAAAATATAAAAAAGTTTAGTATTTGAAACCTAAACTCACCAAGCAGCCAATGTCAACAGTGTGTTAAATTTATTAACTAAACATTCAAGACACGAGTCCGACTCCTAAGCAACTGCTGATCAACCAACCACTCAATCAAACATAAATGGTTTGTTGTTGTCATCCCTCGGTTTTTCCATTTTAAAATCTGAATATAAACTGAGGAAAAAAAATGTAAGAAGCATACTTAAGAGGTAATTAATTTACTTAGGAGGTATATATTTATTTTAAAAAATGTTACCGACATTCATAGCTTATTGATATCAAGTCTTTACGTGTGATAAACACTAAGGTTAAATTCTCCCCCATTAAATTTAGATTGAGTCAGATTGAGTTGGGTTGGATGGAGAAATATTTGTTATTTTAAAAGTAAAGTCATCACATGTTACTGAAAAATTATTAAATTATACATATATATTATATATCTTAAGCCTAAATAAAAAAATAAAATTTCTTTTATATTTTTTATATATTTATATATTGATTTCTAAATTTTTTTTGTATTTTACAAATAGATGTTAGATTAGTTGGTTATTTCTCATGTACGGACAAAAATTTCAATTTTTCTACGACATTTTAACTGAATGAACTTTACAAAATTTTGTTTTAGTATTTCAAATACTTTCAGGGTTGTGCGCAAAAAAACCCATTTGTTTATATAAAATGGCAGACACGTGTCGGACTCTTACTCAACCACAGAGCAGGTGAGCGTAATAACCGTTTCTTCCCAATGCTATTGAAATACCATAATGCCCTTAGTCTGAGGACTCTTCGGCCGTTCGGTTAGTAATTCAAAATCAAAAATGGAAAGTTAGTTTGGTCATTTTAGCAGTGCCCGGTTCACTCTTCGGTCCATTTATAATCCCCGAACTCCATCGAACTCGCGCTCTCTTTCTTTTCTCTTCTCCAACGCCCCCAATTTCCAAAATTCCCAAGAAATGGATAAAAAGCTTTCGCAATTCCTACAAGCCCTAGCTTCAATCCTCCTACTTCTCGCATTCTCGAGCTCCGATGCATCCCCTCAGCAAGGTAATCTACTTCGATTCTTTCATCCCTTTGGATTTCGAGTTTTGATCCTCTGTTCTTGATCCGTTATCTCATTTTCCTGAAGGATTTCCGGGCTATATGCGGTTTTCGTTCGATGCAACGCTGTTTCCGGTGGAGGCTGAGTATGATTACATCGTCGTGGGTGGCGGAACATCGGGGTGCCCTCTGGCGGCGACGCTATCGGAGGGTGGTCACCGGGTTCTCATCCTTGAGCGAGGTGGAGCACCCCACGAGTTCCCCGCCCTCGCTACAATGGACGGCTTCCTAACCACTATATCGTCCGGTTCCTCGTCCCCTGATTCCCCTGCCCAGACTTTTGTCTCTGAGGATGGCGTCCCCAATGCTCGCGGCCGGGTGCTTGGCGGCAGCAGCGTGATCAACGCTGGCTTCTATAGCCGAGCACACCCAGGCTTCTTTCATGGCAGTGGAGTAGATCAGGGGGGCTTGAGCATCGAGTGGGACATGACAATGGTGAACGAGTCGTACGAGTGGGTGGAGAGGGCGGTGACGTTCAGGCCGGAGCTGAGGAGCTGGCAGTCGGCCGTGAGGGATGGGTTGCTCGAGGCCAACGTTACGCCGTACAACGGCTTCACAGTGCACCACGTCGCCGGCACCAAGATCGGAGCCTCAACCTTTGATCCAGCGGGGCAGAGGCACAGCGCCGCCGATCTGCTTGCCTTTGCCGTTCCCGAGAACATCCGTGTCGCTCTCCGAGCCAACGTCGATCGGATCCTCCTCAACCCCATTCACGGTATGCTTATTCATTGAGTTGATTGTTATGTGGGAATAAGTTTTTCCTTGATTTTATTTACTGATGCTTCTCAATTTTCACCCAAATCGATCAAAATTTCACATTTTTGGAACTTTTTCTAATTCGTAAATTGGTTTGTTATTCTCCATTTCCATACTTGTCTCATGAAGGGAACTTGATTTTTATTTATTTAATAGTTAGAATTGGTAATACAGGCCCAATTGAAATAAGTGGGGTTTTTGTTTTTTAATTTTGAAATTGTGGACAGCCCGCATAATTTACCTCTTGACATTTGCTTCGGATGAAAATGAAATATCACCCTCTTATTTTAGTGATGGTTAGTGGGTTTATTTTTTACACTTTAATCAATGTCTCTTTAGTATAAGTGGATGCAATGCATATATAATTGTTTCATTTCACTACATGTACCTGGTAATGGAACCAGGCTATAGAAAAAAAATTAATCTTCATTACTTTCTCTGAAATCTTTTGCGTTTTGCGGCTGCATATGCAAAATTTAAAGTTTATGAAGATCTGCATGGCCATGTTATAACTTTTTTTAATATCTCAAATTGTAACAGTTTTTTCTGTTTACTTGGAAAAATCGTTGTTGAACATTTATATTGTCATGCAGTCTGGATAAATCCTTTGATGTTGTGTTTTTTTTTCTGGCGGGAATTAGTTTTATTTTCATTTTATGTATATAGTTTGGATTCATTAGTCTGAAATATTTGTTAACCCAAATAGGTCCAAATTTCACATCTTGAAACAGTTTTCTCAAATTATATTAGGGCCCGTATCTTTTGAAACCTAATCTTGAAGGAAGCTGGATACTTACTTATATTGGAATTTTTGTCTTTAATCTTATGGACTATAGTTTTAACTAGTGGCAATGGTAGCGTGGCTCCACTTCTTTTGCTTGACAGTTTCGTCGACTTATATAGAATTTCTTGAATGAATTGACATGTGTAGATTTGTGAGATCGTTTTATCTAGCACTGCTAATACTATATGGAAGACCAGGCTGTATGGTTACTCTTTATTAGCCGTCGATTTTCTTTAAAATAATTTACTTTTACTTTACTATCCATAAATGCAATGCCGCATTGGTTCATTTTATTGCATGTACCTTATCTCAGAATCATAGGACAGATAGTTTTATTTCATACTTTCACTATGAAAGTTGTAGGCTTTTGAATACACACACGCACACGCGCTGAAACCTGTGAATTTCTAAAGATCTTCATGTCAAATTTATTATTTTAGCAGCCATCTGTGATATAAAGTTTCCATGAAAATCCTTGTCAGCTGAACTTTCCATACAGATTTATCCCAAAAAAAAAAAATCATGCTTATTTATTCATGTTATTCTTCTGTTGGGAACTAGAAACTGACACTTGGAATTCATGATACATAGTTTTGTGGGCCCACTTGTTCACTAACAATCAGTTGACGGAGCTTTAAAACATTTCATGCCTGCTTATAGTGTTGTTTATCGCAATGTTATCAGGTGGGCGACGGAGGAACCAGCACGCAGCGATCGGTGTGATATACCGGGATCGATACGGACGCCGGCACCACGCGATGACCCGGCCGAACGGCGAAGTCATACTCTGCGCGGGCGCACTAAGCAGCCCCCAGCTCCTCCTTCTAAGTGGAATCGGCCCCCGCGCCTATCTCTCCTCTTGGGGCATCCCCGTTGCTGTTCACCTCCCAGACGTCGCCCAGAACATGGCCGATAATCCCCGCAACGGCATCTCGATCATCCCTCCAGGCCCCCCACTCGACCACTCCTTGATCCAGGTAGTTGGCATCACCCAATCCAACGCCGGGGACACTGGCCCTTTCCTCGAAGCCGCCTCCAACGTTGTCCCCTTTTTCTCCACGCCTCGCCTTCCCCCTTTCCTCCATCCCCACACCGCCACCACCCCTCTCTACCTCACTGTCGCCACGCTCATCGAAAAGGCCCCTGGCCCCAAATCGTTCGGATCTCTCCGCCTCGCCTCCCTTGACTCCAGAGACAACCCCATCGTCCGCTTCAACTACTTCTCCAACCCCGATGACCTCTCCGCCTGCGTCGCCGGAACACGGAAGGTGGCCCAGGTGCTCGCCGGGAGATCGATGGATGAGTTCCGCGTCCCACCGGGTTGGCTGGGCAACAGCCTTGAGAGGAGAGACTTCAGGTTTATTGGCTCCGAGCTACCGGAGAACATGGACGACGATGCGTCGGTGAAGGACTTCTGTAGACGCACTGTGGCGACAATATGGCATTACCACGGAGGTTGTCTTGTTGGCAAAGTGGTGGACCACAATTACAAGGTTATGGGTGTGGGTTCTCTCCGTGTCATCGACGGCTCCACCTTCTCTATCTCTCCTGGAACTAATCCCCAGGCCACGCTCATGATGATGGGTCGGTGCGTAATTAACTTCTCTTCCTCTCTGTTTTTATTTATTTATTTATTCTTATGATTTTCTAATGAAGGTATATGGGGAGGAAGATGAACGAGGAGAGGCGCATGATGGAAAGAAGAAGGAACAGAAGAAGAACTAGTTATAGTCCACCTCCACCATTGCCTTATCATCATGCATAATTAGAGACACAGCAGTACCTGTTCACTTAGTCTTTCACTGGATTTTTCAATTTCCTACTTACTTTTCAAAACTGATGATTCATTTCAGAACTATGATTAGTGGTCGAGTTTGATATGTAATAAGTGGATATTAGGATGTATGGCTTGCCTGCCAAGATCTGGCTGCTTGATTCTGCTGATGTGTTTTCTGTTTGTTAATGCACATGTTGCGGACCAAAAACCATATTGAATTGGAGAAAGAGAATTGAGTTGTTTGGAACTAGCTGCTGTTGATAATTAAGTTGTTGCCCTTGCTTCGTGTTTGGTTTCAATAAAAATGGACTTGTAAGCTTACTGCATTTTAATTATATTTTGAATTTCTTCATATAAATAAGAGTTAAATTTTTTCAAAACAATTTACTCATTTTGTATTTTGTAGGAGTTAATATCCCAAAATAATTTTAAGCCTTGTTTGGATAGCTTAAAATTATGGCATAATCTGTACAACATGTAATAATTTAATATTTTATAACAACTATGTTATATTGGCTGTTTGGGTATTTAATTTAGACTATAAAATTACTATATGATATGGGTGTTATAGCATAAAAAAATATTTTACTCAAAGTGGAATATCTTCTTAGGGGTTGTTTGGTTAGCTGTAGCTGTGATGTAAGTGGTTTTACATGTAATTAACTGTTTGGTTTGATATAAAAACTCCACTTACATGTAAGTGGATTTACATCTCACTCACTTTTACCGCATTTCAACTTACATGAAAATTTGTTGTAAGTTGAAATGCAGAAAATTAAGTGGTATCCACCCACCATTTTATCTTAAATATAATTATAAAAATATTTAATAAATTAAATTAACTTTAAAATTAACTATAAAAATATTTTTAAGTAATAAAATTTTAAAAAAATATTAAATTTAAAATATTTAATATTTTTTTTAAAAAAATTTATCATTAAAAATAGGAAAAGTTAATGTTCACCCATCGGGAATTTCAACACTGGCCAAAAACCCCCTCATACTTTTGCACACCCCGGACAACGCCTCCGTTATAGTTTGGTTCCCTTCTACCCCCCGTCTGTCACATGAAATGGGTCCGTGTTATGAAAGTCCATTTTTGCCCCTGCAAATGGTGGGAAAAAACCCCGCCCGATCACATCATGTCATGTTTGACCTTTATGCATACATTTGTGAGTTTTTCCCCTTGATGGTTTCTTGTTCTCATAGAAAGTTTAGAAGGCGAATTGCATATTTTTGTTCTTGTTCTTACTCTTCTTTTCTTTCTGCTCATTTGGTTTTTTCGATTTGAATTCTTCCGGTCTCCAGAAATTATGGGCAGTTTTTGTGCCATTGCTAGATACAACGGGGAGGGACAAGTGCTGAGATTCACCGCGCTGACTGAATGGGAGTCAGTGTTAGCTGAGATATGTGAGCAATGGGGTCTCGAAATTTCTCGCATGAGGGTGAAGTTCATCATACCCGATGGACATAATACGGTTTGCCTGATAGAGAACGAGGTCGACTTCCAGCGCATGTGTCATGTTTTCTCCATCCTCAAAGGCGTTGTAGTCGATATGGTTGTCGAGACGGATGACGTGCCATCACAGCCTACTGAAAACGAGTTATTGTCGTGGTAATGCGTTGCTCTCAAACAATTATACAGTTGTATGTCAGTTACTGTTTAATAATTCCATTATCTGTATGAAAGAGTGAATTCTCCGTTTAAAATTCGAGTCTCCGGTTAATTATCTGTATTTAACCATGTCATCTACCGTTTACATTATTGCGTCTCTGTTTAACTATGTCTGTTAACGTTTACCTATTAAAGTTATCGTTTAAAACTGTGGAATTTATGCTTAAATCCTAATCGTTTTCGTTTGAACTGAAGTGTTGGCGGGAATTCGGAATCTGGGAGCACTTTTGTCCCACCACATGGCGACCCGGATGGTCTCACATGCCTACCTTCCTCGTCAGATCAACATGAAGTGTTGTCGTTGGACGTCGGACAACGTTTTGATGGCGTTGAACATTTCCGAGATACACTTCGCAATTTTGCTATCAGTCGGAATTTTGACTTTAAATTCATGAAGAACGAAAAACACTAGGTCACTATGAAATGCGCGGCCGGTGGATGTCAATGGCGCGTTCACGCATCAAAGAAGTATAATAGAAATACCTTTAGAATCAAGACAATGGACCCGTCGCACACTTGCGGTGGTGGAATTGGCTCGGCGTCACACCCGAAAGCGTCCAAAAAATGGGTCAGTGCACGAGTGATTCAGAAGCTCAAGGACCGGCCCTTGTACAAGGCCATCGACATTCAGAAGGACATGTTGCGGGAGCATGGTGTCCATATTCCATACAAGCAGGCTTTGCTGGGAAAAGACATGCCTGGGTGATCCTCGACGGCAGCGACATCTCCAGCTACGTTCTGTTGCTTTGGTACGTCGATAAGGTAGCTGAGATGAACCTCGGCAGCATCGCGTTTGTGGAAAGAGACGGTGAGCGTTTTAAACTTGCATTCTTCTCTTTTAGCGCGTGCATTTTGGGGTTCAAGAGGGCATGCAGGCCGCTGCTGTTTCTCGATGGTACCCACCTCCTTGGAAAGTATCGGGGTACTCTCTTGGTGCCACAGGCAAGGATGGGAACAATGGCTTCTTCCACGTCACCTTCGCTATTGTCGACAACGAGACTGACGCTAATTGGACGTGGTTTATTTCCAAGTTAGGTGATGCTTTATACGACGAAGGCGATTACCAAGAGACAATTACATTCGTGTCGGACAGGTCAAAGGGCCTTGTGAACGCTATTGCGAGAGTTTTCCCTCCATCCCTATACCCGTACTGCCTTCCGCACTTGGAGGCCAAATTTATGAAAGCCAATGTCAGACTTGGGAAGGCATTGAGGGAGGAGTGCTGGTCCATATGCTTTCGTAACGCGTGGGCATCGACGGCTAAAGAATTCGATGACACCATCAATGAACTGCGGGCCGCATCACTCGAAGCCTATCAGTGGTTGATACAGAAGTCGGACGTGTCACACTAGTCGAATTATCTGTTCAAAGGTGAACGCTGGGGCGAGATGTATTCAAATGTCGCTGAGTCGTTCAATGCATGTGATGCGTCTCCGCAACAACACAACAGGGTGATGTGTGTCAACCCCTTGCGTTACCGCAAGTGCACGGGTCGTCAAGTAATAAAAGTGGACCCAAAGGGTCGGGTTGTCGAACCACAGGGAACAGAAGTACTAGTAATAGCCCCTCTTTTGTTATCTAGCCTAATGACTGTAGTGTGTGATGATCTAATGGCCAACACTAAGAGTGTCACCACAAGTGCGCAGGAAATAAAAGGAAAAGAGTTCTCAATCAATAAAAGTGAGGTATCCGGACAATGCTCCCCTAGGATTCGGGTGTTGGATGTAGATTACAAGTGTTTCTAAACGAAAACAATGACTCATGGGTATCCAAAGGTATAACGGCCCCTGCCTCCAGGTCGCCGATAACTAGTCCCCTACGAGGTCCCGGCGGAGAATTCTCTCGACGCCTCACACCACATATGACTGCTTAAAACTCTAGGGATCCCAAAGATATAACCAATTCCTAAAAGTAGATCTAACCCTGCCTCCAGGTGAAAGATCCCTAACCCCCTACGAGGTCCCGGCGGAGAATTCTCTCGACACCTCACACCACATATGGTTGCTTGACACTTAGGGAATATGAAGATAGGAAATATCTGTCGGAAGGGAAAGGGGACACTCCGATATCTCACGGCTCACCCTCTCAACCCTCTTTACTCTTGGTAATTCTAAACCTAGCGGTGATCTCTCTCTTCACTAGATTGAATAAAACATGCAAGGCAATTAATAATGAAATCAAAAGCACAAACAAGCATTAAGAACTCAAGAGTAAAACTCAAACTGATAAATTCGAATAGAAACACAATGTAAATCTAATGAAAATAAGAATCCTAGGGTTTACATGTCCGAATACCCTCTAGGGGTTTAGCTCTCCATGGAGCGAGTCACAAAACAAATAATAAATTCAGAAATAAGTTCCAAAGACATAAAGAATAACCCCCTTAAATCCGTGATGATAGTCTTGATGGGTAGTTTCCACGTCTGGATTGAATCCACTCCGAAGCTAGGTCGCCGATGACTTCCTTGACGCTATGACGGAGGAGGAATCGATCCAAGTTGGTGAGGAAAGCTTCCCAAAGCCGCAAAGAACTCATTCCAAGCCCTAGCCGCCTTGTCTCTCGAAAGTGGCCAAAAAGATCCCTAAAAATTATCACAAGGCGGCTTTTATAATTTGAATTCGGGGCTTTACACGGGCATCCACACGGGCGTGTGAAGACTGTTGCTACAGTACTTTTGCTACAGTACTTCGCTACAGTGTATGCTACAGTGATTCCCCCCCGAAGTCTTCCTTGGAGTCCACACGGTCGGGCACACGCTCGTGTGGTACGGAAGCTGGGACATGGGCGTACTACTGCCTTTGTGCCCTTTCGGTTAGTGTAATGACTTGTACTCCTCCGAAAGTTGGCAACACCCCCATGTATATGAACACAACTTCTGATTGTGGCCTTGAAACGTGTCATCACACCCTATCTTTGCTTCTTCCTGTACGTGATGTCTCCAAAGCCCTGTTTGCACAAAAGAACACAAAACACACATTGTTAATGTTAAAACCTGATAAAAGTGATGCTCAATGTATGTAAACTGATATTATAAAATATATATAATCAAGCACTTATCAAAACTCCCCCACACTTAAGCTTTTGCTTGTCCTCAAGCAAACTAAACATTCATTACAAGGAAAGAAAGGATAAGTGCTTGGCCTCAGGTTCACTAGAAAGTACGAGAGTATGATTCTATAACAAAAGGGGAAAACTATTTAACACCAAACAGCTCAGTCAATGCTCTAGAAAACAATCCAATGACAAGAAAGAAAAAGAAATCCGAAAGCGTGTGTGTGTGGAAAAAGTCATCTCAATTCAACTCTATGTCCACTACTTACAGTTTTTATCGCTCGAGACTCATATAATAGCAAAAAGAATGGTAGTAGCTGCACACAATCTCCAAGGTAGCCCTTTCTCAGGCGGCCTCCCGAGTGGCTTTCACACTTTAGAGATGGTAGCTCTTTCTACCGAGGGTGCTAGCTTTCACATATCCCCTGTGATAGCTCTTTCTCTCATTAGGGCATAACTAGTATCCGACTTATGAGAATAGCTGCATACAATCAGAGGTAGTAGCTCTTTTCACCCCCTATATACACGAAATAATTCACACTTGCTGAACTATATATATATATTTTTTTTTCTTTTCTTTTCTTCTTTTTTTTTTTTCAAATAAAATAACTACTAAAAAAGTCTCAAAACATTAAACTAGAGCTTCTATAGATCTGATGAGTGAGTAGAGTGTATAAATGGCAATCGGACAAAAATTTCTCAAAAAATTGGATGACAACTAGAGCATGATGAAATCTAGTGTTCGAAGCTCTCCTATAGTCTAGAATCGAACTCTTAACCCTAAAGTGAACCTTCATAGGTTGCATGAGCATATACAATGAAAACAGACAATAAAGTGGTGTATAAAGTGATCCCTCCCCCACACTTAAGATGTACATTGTCCCCAATGTACACATGCAAGCACAATAAAATTATGAATTCTGAAAACAAAGCATGTGAGGGTGTGCAAAAATCAAAATAATACTCCCCTGAATTCCAAGTGAAATAGTTGGTGGTGAAACGGGCATTTGGAGGTGAAACGGCGGTGTGACCTAGTCACACAGCCATGTACATAACTTGATTTCCATTTTCAAGACTCTCAAGACTATCTGCGGATTCAGGGGGTTCAATGAAGCTCAACAAGATTAGAAAAGAAAACAACGAAAAACAACTAGAACCACAAAATAAAGATGACAGAAATAAAAGACAGAGTCTCAACGAGCATGCTGAAAATAAAACTACAGAAAATGTAAATACAGAAAATGACTCAAGGACGCCTCATGCGTCAGGAAACTCTGCTGGTGCTGCTGGTGGTGCTGATGTCGTCGCCTCAGATGCGGTGTCACTCTCCAGAAGATGTCGAATGATGGACAACTGCGACATCATCATGGACTGGTTGGCAAGCACAGTCGCCATGTCCCCCTGGAGAGCTCCAACTGCCACCTCAAGCCTCGCCAAACGGTCACGGGCTCGAGTGGAGGGCTGCTCTGGCCCTGGCTCGGATGCAGGGGCCTCGGTGTCCATCGGCACAGCTGTGGGTGCCGGTAAATCAGGAGCGTCTGCTGGGTCGGCTGCCTCCTCTTCTGACTCCTCCTCCTCAGCCTCCACTGCGAGTACATATCGGCCGGTACTCGTCTTCTTCACCATACGCATGGCTCGGAGGGATGCACGCCCCAAGGGTGCTGGTATGCTAATCCTCTCCATCCCTCTAAGTGCCTCGGACAACCCCATGCCATGAACGAGTCGGGTAATGTATACTCCTAAAAAGACCACACCGACCCGCACGTAATGGCTTTGATGGCGGAGGTAATCCGCCACAACAAAGCCTAAATGCATGGGAATGTTCTGGACCATGGTGTATAGGTAAAGCAAGTTAGTACAAAATCTTACTATGCAGAAATCCACATGGGCATGTGGATGATCCACACGCCCTTGTGGATCATCCTCATCATCCATACGGGCGTGTGGATGGGCCACACGCCCGTGTGGATGCCCGACCATGGCCAAAAGGCCATGGTTGGGTGGTTTCCACACCTTAAAATAACCCTAAGTCGACAAGTATGCACACTATGATAGTTTCCATGAAGAATTCATGCATAAAACATCAACAAATCACCAGATCTGAAATTCAAAATTCATGGCAAGAACTAGGAAAACTTGGAGCTTACCGGAGCTTTTTGATGAAGAAAGAGATGGAAATCGCCGGAAAAACACCCAATAATCCTTAAATAAGCTAAGGAGAGGCGTTAGGAACCCAAGAGGTGCGTCTCTTCGCGTGGAGGCGTCGGAAGGAGAAAAGGCGCGAATGTTTAAATGAGTGTTCAAAGCCTTCTCATCTCCTTTATAAGCCACATGGGCGTGTGAGGGTCTCACACGCCCTTGTGGATGGCCACATGGGCGCGTGGATGAGCCACATGCCCTTGTGCCTTCGAAATATCGACGCCAAAAAGCCACAAGGGCACTCACACGGGCGTGTGAGTGCCGGTGTGGATTAAAAACTCGAGACAGAAGGCCACAGGGGCACTCACACGGGCTTGTGAGTGCCCTTGTGGACCTGGAAAATCCACAGGGGCAGCCACACGGGCGTGTGGCTGCCCTTGTGTCTCTCTGGAAACCTGAAAATTGGGTTTTCAGGTCTCACACGCCCATGTGGATGAGCCACAAGGGCGTGTGGCTCCTCAGGAGGGTCACAGGGGCACTCACATGGGCGTGTGAGTGCCCTTGTGCCCTTCTGTTTCATGTTTTTCTGAATTTTCAGCAAGGCACAGGGGCACTCACACCCCCTTGTGCCTGCCCTTGTAGATTTTCAGCTCAACATGAAACATATAAGTACAAGGCCAATTCCTTAACTTTAAACCTCTAAAACATTCTAGATCAAGCCACACTTGTATAATTATCATGAAACACCAAGAATAAACAATAAAAACACAGCAACGACAGAATTAACGCAAAGTCGCCTACTCAAGCCAATTATTACTGCAGAATTGAAAAACTAACTATGAAAGCAATAAAATGACTTGGGTTACCTCCCAAGAAGTGCTTGTTTTACGTCACTAGCTTGACGTACCTAATCTTTCTTATTTTATGGAGGCTTGAAAAGGGTGTGCTCCTCCCGACTATATCTTGCGTAGCTACTTCCCATGAACACAATTTTGTCTCGTCGGAGATGCACTTTTATTGGAGGCTTGAGCAATTTTACTTTAGGTCTCCATGGAAACAATTTTGGCCGAGAATTGTTCAAGTTCACCTTTGGTGGGTCCTTGGATGGTTTGAGCCTCCTACCCACATCTTCTTCAATTCCCATGACCTCTTTATTGCATTTTACTGGTTGATCAATTTCAAGGGGAGGTACTTGTTCCATTGGCTTGGGGTTTGCTTCTTTTACCTTATCAACTTGAAAGAGATATGACTTCAGCAAACCCTTTTGTACAGCTTCCTCCTCATGTGCATGTTGTCCATTAAGAAATTCAACACTCTCAAATGGGGGCTCTTCTCTCTCTATTTGATTATGTGCAACATCTTGTTCTTTCTCCCCTATATGCTCATAATTCTTGCACTCTTCTTTGCCATTTTCAAAAGAAACTTCCTCAACAAGTCTCCCAGTTTGGTTCCCCAAGTCATGAATGGAGTCTTGTTGATATTGTTGTGAAATCTCAGAAGTTTTGATGCTGGCTTCAGTATTCTTGATAAATTTAGCCAAAACATTCTCCAAATTCAAATTCTCCTCTTGAGATTGTTCCGATGAGATAGCCCCTCTTTTGTTATCTAGCCTAATGACTATAGTGTGTGATGATCTAATGGCCAACACTAAGAGTGTCACCACAAGTGCGCAGGAAATAAAAGGAAAAGAGTTCTCAATCAATAAAAGTGAGGTATCCAGACAATGCTCCCCCTAGGATTCGGGTGTTGGATGTAGATTACAAGTGTTTCTAAACGAAAACAATGAGTCGTGGGTATCCAAAGGTATAACGGCCCCTGCCACCAGGTCGCCGATAACTAGTCCCCTACGAGGTCTCGGCGGAGAATTCTCTCGACGCCTCACACCACATATGACTGCTTAAAACTCTAGGGATCCCAAAGATATAACCAATTCCTAAAAGTAGATCTAACCTTGCCTCCAGGTGAAAGATCCCTAACCCCCTACGAGGTCCCGGCGGAGAATTCTCTCGACGCCTCACACCACATATGGTTGCTTGACACTTAGGGAATATGAAGATAGGAAATATCTGTCGGAAGGGAAAGGGGACACTCCGCTATCTCACGGCTCACCCTCTCAACCCTCTTTACTCTTGGTAATTCTAAACCTAGCGGTGATCTCTCTCTTCACTAGATTGAATAAAACATGCAAGGCAATTAATAATGAAATCAAAAGCACAAACAAGCATTAAGAACTCAAGAGTAAAACTCAAACTGATAAATTCGAATAGAAACACAATGTAAATCTAATGAAAATAAGAATCCTAGGGTTTACATGTCCGAATACCCTCTAGGGGTTTAGCTCTCCATGGAGCGAGTCACAAAACAAATAATAAATTCAGAAATAAGTTCCAAAGACATAAAGAATAACCCCCTTAAATCCGTGATGATAGTCTTGATGGGTAGTTTCCACGTCTGGATTGAATCCACTCCGAAGCTAGGTCGCCGATGGCTTCCTTGACGCTATGACGGAGGAGGAATCGATCCAAGTTGGTGAGGAAAGCTTCCCAAAGCCGCAAAGAACTCCTTCCAAGCCCTAGTCGCCTTGTCTCTCGAAAGTGGCCAAAAAGATCCCTAAAAATTATCACAAGGCGGCTTTTATAATTTGAATTCGGGGCTTTACGCGGGCATCCACACGGGCATCCACACGCCCGTGTGGAAATTCCACACGGGCGTGTGAAGACTGTTGCTCTAAGCATCGCTGCAAGAAACCGCTACGACTGCCGCTACGATAAATGCTACTGATGATTCCAACCCCCCGCGAAGTCTTCCTTGGAGTCCACACGGTCGGGCACACGCTCGTGTGGTAGGGTGTGTGGCTTTCTATGCTTTGAAATCCTCAAGAACCTTCTTCTGCTTTGTACGGAAGCTGGGACATGGGCGTACTACTGCCTTTGTGCCCTTTCGGTTTGTGTAATGACTTGTACTCCTCCGAAAGTTGGCAACACCCCCATGTATGTGAACACAACTTCTGATTGTGGCCTTGAAACGTGTCATCACACCCTATCTTTGCTTCTTCCTGTACGTCATGTCTCCAAAGCCCTGTTTGCACAAAAGAACACAAAACACACCTTGTTAATGCTAAATCCTGATAAAAGTGATGCTCAATGCATGTAAACTGATATTATAAAATATATATAATCAAGCACTTATCAGCATGGATCAAAGAAGCTCGACACCTACCGGTGACAAAAATGGTCGACGCTATAAGTTATTTTAAAGTTAAAAACATGTAACGCTTAAGATTTCCCTTTACCTTTTAATGATCATTATCTGTGTTTAAAATACATTGTCTACATTTTGATATCGTCGTCTGTGTTTAACATTCGCGGTCACCGTTTAGTCTGGTAGAATCCTGTGTAAGCTAATGTATGTAAATATCATTGTCTCGGTTTAAATACCATTGTCTATGTTTATCTTCTTCGATTTTTAGTTTATTATTCTTCTGTTTACGCCGATGTGGTTGTGTTTAAATATTCATATATTCGCGTAAATTTCTTTAAGATTTCTGATATTCGTTATGCAGGTTTAAGTTGATGCGCATGTTATGCACTCGCCGTGAGCAAGCGAACAAAAGAGAGACTTACTTATGCCCGGACATACATTTAAAGGTTGAGACGCTTGATCAGGATAGCCGAAGTCTTCACGTTGCTTGCTGTGTCGCTGATCGTTACGAAGTGATTGACCAGTGCAGCAACTCTGTAGACCTTGCTAGTAGAACTTGCTCATGCCGCAGATGGAAAGTTTATGGCATCCCGTGCAAACACGCTTGCACTGCGATAATGCAGACACACACCAATGTTCATCGTTTTATTTGCGACCACTTCATCGTCGACACTTACAAGCTAGCGTATAAGGAAGCTATATTTCTCATACCCGACAATGAGAGGCCCACGGACAACAATCGCTTTCTGCGTTTGCGGCCGCCTGTGACGAGTAGGCAACCTGGGTGTCCTAGACGAAGGAGGATCGAGTCGCAAGCTTTTGATATTCGCGAGTTACATTGCAGCCGCTGCCACGCGTTCCGTCATAATCGTAGAACTTGCAATGTTTAAAGATCACAAATTTATTTGGTTATGAAACCCTGATATTTAAGCAGAGAATAAACGAATTTCGTTGTCTGCGTTGAATATTTAATTGAAATAACCTAATGTTAATCAGGAACGGTTACACCCTCAATCAAACGCAATGAAAGGTGACACATTCAAACAGTGACACCCTCAATAAAGCGTACGCAGTGGATGTTAAAGGGATAATCTTGGTAATAAACGGTAACCAATAAAGTTAAACAGACACATCGCTCATTCTCATTATTTGGTATTTTAACTTCGGGAACGAATGTAAAACAGTAACGCATAAACTTAAGGGATGGCCGTTATATTTAAACAGATACGGCAGCGAGTTTTACACATCTTTTGTGAAATGTTAAACAGAGAGGTTGTATGGTACACATAGTGGTTAAAATGTTACACAGAATGATTCATATTTGCACAGTACAGTGTAACCTTAAACAAAGAAAGTCGAGTATATAATAATACGAACCCTCCTAGAACTCTAGTGAATATTCATTGAAAAATTTGCCATGGCATTGGCGAAGAATGAATTGACTCTAAATTAATGACGAGAAAACGTAATTAGAGGGACCATTCAGTGTGAATGTGTTACGCCCCGACCCTCGTGTCCCGGCCCATGATACTACCGCCACGACAACCAAGGGGAGGTTAGGCACCTGCCTCAACCCTAGATCGCCGCAAGGCTAACTTGTTACTTGTATAATATTAACATCACAACAGTAATATTCTAAATCTTAGGTATTCAACCACAACCCTGTACAAGATCAATGTACTCACACAAGGTATATATCCCTGAGAATCACAAAATCAATGATCATGGACACAATTGGTGGTTGTCCCGCAAGCGCACGGGGTCGTCAAGTAATAAACCACTCGTGCACGCACGAGTGGGTCGTATTCCCAAGGGCCCGAGAATCTATCCTTACTTCCTTCTCGCAATATTGTCTAGCCGATCAAACTCGAGAGTAAAAGATGAAAATGCAAATACACGAAATTAATACAAATCAGAAAGCTAAATAACCAGGGCAATAGAAAGTGTGAAATCAGGGTGAGAAAGCGGTCCCGGATAAGGATCCCCTCAGGGGCTACTGGAGTGTACAAGATGCTGGAATAACATGTAAATGGCTTGTTGGACCGAGAAAACCCTAGATTAGGTCAACCCGATGGTCACGGCAGTTGACCCCTAATCCGGTACGAGTATTGAATACGGGCCCTACCCGTATAAATCCTCATACGATTGCAAAGGGTGAGGCGGTTTTCTCAAACTAAGGTTGAATCACAAATAAGCAATTAACCCTAGAATTGGAGGGGTACAAATACCCGATGGTCACGGCGTATTTATACGTATTTCCCTTCCAAGCTTGGTGAGTCTAACACTAGGGCAATGGTCATGCAACATAGTATTGGCTAAGTATGGATACACAGAGTTCTCATGCATACCCTAACATTGAAAAGCACCAAACAAGGATCACAAATAAGTCTACAAACATTAATTAAAACCAAGCATCCAAAATACACAAGTTCACCCCCAAGGTTCACCTACATCCGGTGACCTTGGGGTTTAGTTGTTCATAATATCAAAATACATACTCAAAAGCATGAAAACAACTAAAGAAAGCATAATCACTCCCTCAAATACGAAAATGGAGTTCCGAAGACGCCACTCAAGAGGTGGCTTCTCTTGTCTTCAACCCTCCTTCAATGATGCCCTAGAGTAGGATCTTGCTCCCAAACGCACTCTCCTCCAAGATCTCGCTGTGAAAACGCCCTCAAAGCCCTCCTCCAAGCCGGATTTTTAGATGGTGGTGTGGAGCTCCAAGGAAGAAGACTTTCCCCCCTCCAAATGCCCTAGAAAAGCCTTTTAAATCAAGACATCGCGATGCCTTGCGGGTGGCCTTGCGGGCGCAAGGTTGCCCGCAAGGCATCCAGAGAGTTTCTCAGGAAGTTTTCCATTCAGTGCTACAGTACCCTGCTACAGTAATTGTGCTACAGTGATGAAGCCCAAAAACACCGTATTTGGTGTCGATTTCTTCATGAATACGTTCTTGAGCTTATTTCGGGCCTGTAACACAAGTAAAACCACATTAAACAAGAAAATAGAAAACAACTTAACATAAAGAGAGAATAAACTATACACAAGCACGTATAAAATACGTATATTTAGACGTTTATCAACAATCATAGTCTCTCCCAAACACTGGGTGTAAACCTCATACAACCTAAGGTCCTGACTGAACCAATCAAGATTATACAAGACCAAAATGGAAATACGAAAACATAGGTCCTAGTGGATCCATCTTATGCATGACAACAATGTTTATGAATCATACACTACTCAAAGGTAAATGCAAGAATAGATGCCAAGCACTATCACGTCTCACGCCTTGCTGCCGTGCTAACACCTGTAAAGAAGAGAAGAAGAATGGGTGAGTAACTAAGTTACTCAGTGAGGGGTTGAACATGGAGCTATAACTCATACAAGTGTAACGAATGATATACCGAAAACATATGTAAATCTTTAACAACCACAACTTACAAAATGCTTTAAATACACATTTCAATATAACAAGCTTTCCAACTTTCTCAAAGAAAGGCATCAATAAAACTCTGAAAATCATTTGTAAAGAGATTCAATACTGAAAATTCAAGTTAAGAATACTCGTTAAAAGATCAAACCCATCGAAATAAGGATTTATAGTGCAACACATGCGGAAAATCCTCTATCGATAGTATCATCAACAGCATATGAAAACCCTCGATCACTAATCATGGCCGTGGCTAGGTCAAGAGCCACCAAGATGCGCGTATCTTGGCGTTGGCCGTTGGGAAGCCCGTGTGGTGACTCCGGGAACTCAACACAGCACCTTCAGGTTCTCTACGCGCCTCCTGCAAGGGCTAGTCAGCCGAGAACCCCACGCCACCCATACTAGGACGGTCCGTGGAGACTCACTTCTGCAGAAGACGGGGATCCCCCCAATGTCACCATCAAAACATTTGGGATATCCATCCCGCCCGTAGGCTCATCATGAACACATCAATATAACATCATATATCTCATCAAGAGATCACAAATAGTTTGCCCGTAGGCTCATCATAAACGTATCATTATAGAATCATATATCTTATCAAGAGATCACAAATTCCCATAAAATACAACTTTTAATCCAAGAGTAAATCCTTGTGTGAAAGCATCTGCAATAATGTCATTTTCATCAAGAATATCAACACAAGAGTATTCTTTGAAAACTCATTTCAAATACGATAACATCGTGGAGAATCGCAATTTGGTTTTCATAGACCCTTATTCGGTCAAAATAACAAGAACATCGAATTCTCAAATTCACAAATCTTGAAAAGATGTAGTTCAAACCGTAGGATTTTCCAATCCTCATGAAATATAAATAATCAAGAATTTA
Source organism: Dioscorea dumetorum (assembly GCA_902712375.1). NCBI lineage: Eukaryota > Viridiplantae > Streptophyta > Magnoliopsida > Dioscoreales > Dioscoreaceae > Dioscorea > Dioscorea dumetorum. The sequence goes on from CACTHL010000893.1 coordinate 467,294, forward strand.
ACAAGATCATAAACTATCTTGGTTTCTAGGCCTCAAGGAAATCATCTCATGAGCCTTTTGTAATAGAATCAATAGTTAAGCAAGATCATAAACATCATGGTTTCTAGATCTCAAGGAAATCATCTCATGAGTCGATTAAAATGAAATCAAGAATTAAGAAGATCATATAGCATCATAATTTCAGTTTTCAAGAAACAGTTCAAGAATCCATTGAAATCAAGAATTTCTCATTTCAAGGCATGCATTATTGGACATTCAAACAAGCATGATCATAGCTCTTTAATTAAACAATTCCCACTCACAAACTTGGCGAGATCGAACACTTGGATCACTCGCCTAGTTGATCTTTACCCTTGCTTTTGGATCCACCTCCTTGAAGCCATTAACCATCCAAGAAGAAAAGAGAATCAATCACATAACCCAAATAATAAACAAGAGAGGAAAGAATAATCCAAAATTAGACATCATTGCTTCTAGAGTTTACTAAGTGTTCTAGATTCAAGAATTAACAATAATAGAATCCTTAAACCCTCAAAATCAAAATAAAATCAAGAATATCCTAATTGGGTTCGGATCTAAAAGAATCAAGGGTTTAGAGATGAAGGATCTCCTTCATTTTTCACCAAAACATGAAATCAAGACTCCTATACCATCCAAACATTAGATCTATGGATAAATTCCAATTAAATATTAGATCCATACTAAATCCACACTAATTCTTCATAGATCTAAAGAGAATTGAATAAAAGAACAAGGAATTGAAGAAGAGAAGAAAACCCACCTCAAACCTTGCTAGAACTAGAGGAGAATCATCACCAATGGAGGAGAGGGGAAGATCAACACCTTTCTTCTTTCTTGGAGCTCAAGAATGAAGATCTAATGGAGGGGAGAATGAGGATTCAAGATGGGGAGAAAAAGAGAGGGAAATGGGGTCTTATAAAGGCCCTTTGAGTTTCAAATCGGTATATATTGGCCCCCAAGCGCGGGAGTGCTCGCGGGCTCCCTTTGCGGGCGCAAGGGAGGTCGCAAGGCCTCATCCTAGAAGCCATGCGGCCTCCCATGCGCCCGCATGGGAGCCCGCATGGTCTTTTGGCCTGCGGTCCTTGCAGGCTCCCATGCGGGCGCATGGGAGGCCGCAAGGCCCCTTTTTTGGCTCCTTGCGGGCACACTAAGTGCCCGCAAGATCCCTTCCTTGCTTACACCTTTTAAAACACTTTTCACCCATCTATTAACCTGTCAAAAATACCTTAACTAAGATCCCAACAAAAAAATAAAACTCGACAAAAACTTAAACACACAACTTCTATACTAGAAACAAAGCACGAGAGAAGCAAAAAGGTCGAACTTCCACAACCTACCCCCTTAAAGAAATTTCAGCCTCGAAATTTTTGGCATACCTCAAGATTCAAACAAAAGGGGATACTTGCTCTTCATCACTTCCTCGAGTTCCCAAGTTACCTCTTCAACTACATCATTTCGCCAAAGCACTTTAACCATTGGAAAATCTTTCGCCGAAGAGTTTTCACTTGAGAATCAAGGATCTCTACCGGTTGCACTTCAAATTTCAAATCTTCTCTTAACTCTACTGGCGGAGCTTCAAGACAATGAGAAGGGTTAGGGATATACTTCTTCAACATGGAAACATGAAACACATTATGAATCTTCTCCAACTCAGGCGGTAATTCTAATCTGTAAGCCACCGATCCAATCCTCTCTAGGATCACAAATGGACCTATAAATCGGGGATTCAACTTTCCCCTACCTCGAAACCGAATTACCCCTTTCCAAGGAGAGATCTTCAAGAATACTTTATCCCCAACCTGAAACTCCAAAAACCTTCTATGATTATCGGTATAACTCTTTTGCCTATCTTGAGCTGCTTTCAATCTACCTCTAATCGCTGCTAATTTCTCAACCGTTCGATTAATCAACTCCACACTTTGAAGTTTCCTTTATCCCACTTCATCCCAATAAAGAGGAGTTCTGCACTTTCTTCTATACAAAGCTTCATACGGAGCTATACCAATGCTTGCTTGGAAGCTATTATTATAGGCAAACTCCACTAATGCCAAATGTTGCTCCCAACTCCCTTGGAAATCTATCACACAAGTCCTCAACATGTCCTCGAGGGTCTGAATGGTCCTCTCAGACTGACCATCTGTTTGAGGATGATAAGCAGTACTGAACTTCAAAGTCGTACCCAAGGCCTCCTGAAACCTAGGCCAAAAATGGGAAGTAAATCTGGGGTCTCGATCTGAAACTATCGAAGTTGGCACCCCATGCAACCTTACTATCTCATCAATGTACAACTTTGCCAATTTCTCCAAAGAGTACTTAGTATGCACTGCTAAGAAATGTGCCGACTTTGTTAGTCTATCCACTATCACCCATACTGCATCACAACCTCGAGGCGTTCATGGTAAACCAACTACAAAATCCATCGTCACATGATCCCACTTTCATTCTGGGATAGGAAGGGGTTGTACAGATGGCCTTTGGTGTTCTGCCTTAACTTCCTGACACACCAAACACTTAGCCACAAATTCTGCTATCTCCCTCATCATTCCTGGCCACCAATAGCTCTCCTTAATGGTTCTATACATCTTGGTACTCAAAGGATGAACCGCATAAGCTGAAGAATGAGCTTCCTCCAAAATAGCTTTCCTCAACTCACAATCCGATGGAACACAAACACGTCCTCGAAACTCCAAGGTCCCATCATCTCTCAATCTAAATTCACTAGTCTCCCCGGCCTGCAACTTCTTCACCTCTTGCACCAACTCTTCATTAACACTCTGAAGCTCCTTAATACGTTCCAACAGTGAAGGTCTCACTACAAAACTGGCCACTAAGGCTCCACTATCTTCAGTCTCAAGCTCTAACCTCAAGCTTTTCATTGCTGACAAAATTTGCAAATAGGACACCCTCAAAACAACCACCGAACTATATTTCCTACTCAAAGCATCAGCTACCACATTGGCCTTTCCTAGGTGATAATCAATTATCAAATCATAATCTTTTATCAATTCCAACCATCGCCTCTGCCTCAAATTCAAGTCCTTCTAAGTGAAAAGATACTTCAAACTTTTATGGTCTGTGAAAATCCGACATCTTTCCCCATAAAGATAATGCCTCCAAATCTTCAAAGCAAACACTACCGCAGCCAACTCCAAATCATGAGTAGGATAATTCAACTCATGTTGTTTCAACAGTCTAGAAGCATAGGCAACTACCTTTCCTTCTTGCATCAATACACAACCTAAACCCTGCCGAGAGGCATCACTGAAAACCACAAACTCTTTCTTATTTTCTGGCAAAGTAAGCACAGGAGCTGATGTCAATCGATCATTTAAAGTCTAAAAACTCTTCTCACACTCATCATTCCAAGAGAACTTCACTTTCTTACGAGTTAACTTTGACAAAGGTAATGCAATAGCAGAAAACCCTTCCACAAACCTTCTATAATAACCCGCAAGTCCAAGAAAACTTCGAACTTCAGTAATATTCTTCGGCCTTTCCCAATCAACAATGGCTTCCATCTTCTTTGGATCCACCGAGATCCCTTCTCCTGACACCACATGCCCAATGATGATTGTCCGCAAGCGCACGGGTCGTCAAGTAATACCTCTCACGCACGCGTGAGAGGGTCGTATTCCCTGGGGTCCCAAAAGCTGCTATTACTTCCCCCTAGACGGCACTGTCTAGTCTACCAAAGAAGGAGAATTAAAACAAGATAAGAAAGCTAACAAAGATAACTATAAACATGTTGGACTAAGGCACACCAAATAAGTATATCAAGGAGGCGATTAGCAATGAAAGTATGAGGTCCGAGCTAGGATCCCCTCGGGATTACTAAAGCTAGTAGAATGCTAGAATTACACAGGCACTGATGGTCTCGGCAGTTGGCCCCTAATCCAGTATGAGTATTGATACGGAATTCATTCCGCCCAAATCCTCCTACGATTGCATTAAAGGCACGAGACTCTCAAATTAGGGTTGAAGCACAAACTAGGCACAACCCTAATACCGGAGGGGTACAAAATACCCGATGGTCACGGCGTATTTGTACATGTATCCCTTCTAAGCTTGGGAGTCTAAAACTAGGGCGATGGTCACGCAACCTATTATAACCTAGAAATCGATATAGAGAGTTCTCATGTATACAAATACATTAAAGTACACCAAGCATGAAACACAAAACACACCAAATACCATAAATGTAAATCTAAAGCATCCATACAAAGCAAGTTCATCCCAAGGTTCACCGGATGCCCGGAGACCTTGGGAGTCTAGTTCATCATCAACAAAGGGGAAAGCAAGAAATATAATAAATGCAAGACAAAACTCAAAGTAAACTCCCCTAAGATGAAGACTAGAAGGTGGTGATGAGAACTTGTCGGATCCGCGCCGGCAAGCTCCTAGATGTTTCCCTTGATAGCACAACCTCTTCTCCCCTTGATTTCCTCCTCTGATCTACCTTCTCCACTTGCCTTGAAACCCTAGGTGAAGATGGTGGACAAAAGTCACCATTTCAAGATGCCCTAATGCCCCTTAAAAAGGGAAATCTCGTGTGTCCTTACGGGCGTAAGGTTGCCCGTAAGGCACCCAGAAACTTTCTCAGAAATTTTATCTCGGGTACTACAGTACCCTACTACAGTGTTGATACATTATTTTGCTACAGTAATCCTGCTACAGTAAAAGAAGGTCCAAAATGATGTATTTCTTCATACATGCGTTCTTGAGCTCATTTTGGCTTATTCAGGTCCCTGCAACAAAAAATAAATTGATTTAGACCAATAAAGGGCATCAGCTCATTAAAAAGATAATACAATAGTTCACACAATTACATATAGAATACGTATATTTAGACGTTTATCAAACATCCCCACACCTAAGCGTTTTCTTGTCCCCAAGCAAACAAACATGAAGAACAGGGGTAAGAAGATAAACGGCTAAATATACGACCTCAAGCTCAAATGTACAGGACTCCACAAGCACAAATGGACAGAAATCAAGAAGTGAGCTGTTCAATGAATAATGAGGTGATATTAGCTCTGGTTCATCCACAGTGCCCTATGTGTGTGTGTGCTAACTCCCTCTTTGACCTCCACACCCCGGATTACCCCAGGATGACCATTCACCCCACACATAATGAAGATGGCATTAGAGTGCTAAAGACCTCCTCAATGCTCAATTAAAGTCCTTGGTTCCTAAATACAACTCCAACTCTTAAGTGACCATAAAACAGGTTCTGGGGATCACAAGGGAAACTTTATTTCTTTCACACACAAATATACACAAATTCTTTCTTTTCTGGGCCCGCCTAACATAGACTGCACAAAAATCTTTCAGATGGATGCACATGCTGGCCAGGCACAAGAGCCACCCTCTTAATCGATTACAGTCTACATATACGCATTCATGCTTAAAAAGCAGAGGAATACTGATATAGACCCTTTTTTTTTTTTGTTGATCCCTGATAAACTACCTGCTAAAAAGATAAAGGAACTTAAAAGCTTTTAAAAGTGCATTGAAGAAAGAATTTAACAAATTAATGCCAAAGCCATTAAGATGGGTTGGTTAGAGTGTACAAGGTGAAAGTGATCGTGAGCATGTATACAGGTGCACTAAAGATGAAACAGAACTACATTCAAGCACATGTACTATACAGCTCACGACTATCATTCCACCAAGCTAGGAAATCCTTAACAATAAAATCATAGCTATCATAGGTGAGTCAAGCATGCAATTTAAAACAATTCCAAAGTTCATGAAAATCTACCCCCCACTCAAAAATGCACATTGTCCTCAATGTGTCTAAATCAGCAGTGCATAAAAAATATAGGCAATAAAAGCATAATAAGAGGGTTTCAGGAACTTCCCCGAGTCTCAAAACATGAGTCTTGAAGTCCAAGAGATCGGGGTAGCCACCAATGATGCGAGTAGATGATCGAGAGAGAAAGCGTGCTTGATGCCCTACTTCCATCCTACAAGATAGAAAGGAGTATCATCTCAAGGCATCTAACACACACAAAAAGAAAAAAAAAAGAAACACAAACAAAAGCAAACAAAACAAACAACTAGCACGGCACAACAATCAAGCAAAACAAAATCCAAGAAAGTCCTTTGTTCAATCAATATCAGGGTGTCTAAAGCTCTCTAATGCAAGCATGGCTAAGGGTTTACAAATATGATTCAAGATTAAGTCACATACAAGAGAAGCAATGGTTCAACATGATGGGAATGTGAAAGAATTCAAGAATTGCTACAGTAATTCCAAAAAAAAATTTTGCAAGAGCTTCTCTTGTGAATGGAGCATAAACATTTTTACAAAGCTTTGAAATTGCTCCCAAAACCCACAAAGACAACAAACAACAAAACTCCCAGAAATTTCATTCACAAAAACAAGAAAAACTCAAGGTTTGGAGTGAGAGGTCATACTCTTGCCCTAGAGTAAGATGAGTGAATCCAAGGGCTAGATCTGGCCAAAAGCTTGCTCAAACTCCAAATTTTTGTCACCAAGATGGAAAAGAGGAGGAGGAGAGCAAACTAGGGCAAAAATAATGAAGAAAAATGGTGGAGAAATGAGGGAGAACCGGTTAGAAGAATGGGGAAGAAGAGTGAATAGTATTAGCCCCCAAAACATGAGTTTTAAGGCCTCTATCGGGTGGTCTTGCCGACCATCCTTGCCACCGCAAGGATGGTCCGCAAGAAGCTCGGGAGAAATCGCGAGGGCATCCTTGCGGCCGCAAGGATGGTCCTCGGGATTTTTCTGGTAGCAACATTTTGTTCTCCACACTTTGTACACATTAAGCATCGATGAAACCTTGAAAAATACGGCCGGAAACATCATTTAAACACTCAAAACATCAACATGCATGCATCTAGAACAAGAATTCTTCAAATACCACATGACAAACAAGTTAACACAAAGGCGAAAGAACTAAGAAAAACGACGAAAAGTACAACTACAAACGAACCACAACTAAAAACACAAGTTAAAAATGACAACACAAACAAGAAAATGAATGCAACAAATGAAAGGAAGCTTGGGTTGCCTCCCAAGAAGCGCTTGTTTAACGTCATTAGCTCGACGTACCTCTTTCTTACGTAGGGAGGCTTGAAAATGGTTTGTTCCTCCCGGCTAGAGGTGGCATAAGAGCTACTAAAAAATACGAACTTTACCTTCCGGGATGATGCAAGTTTGGAGGTCATGCTTGAGTTACCTTTTGGCCTCTATGGGAAAAGCTTGGCCTGAGCGTTATTCAATCTTGGCAACGGTGGGTCCTCGAATGGCGTCAACCTCCTACCCACATCTTGCTCCTCGGCCATTGTCAAATCACCTTGAATTACCCATAAGTGTTGTTTGGGTTTCCAAGGGAACAAGTTGGGTTGAGAACTTGTCAAGCTTCGCATAGGTGGATTAATTGGACGCTTTAACACCCTATCCACATTTCTTTTCTCAACCTTTCTTGAACGATCAAAAGTGGCCCATAAAATTCTCTTGGGCCGCCATGGAAAAAGTTTTGATTGGAATTGTATAAGCCCGGCATAGGTGGGTTCAAGGATGACATTGGTTTCCTCCCCAGATCTTCAAATACAATTCCCAAATTTTTTTCTCTACACTTGAAGATTATCGATTGGTTCATTGAATGCTTGATATCGAGGCAAGTAGTTTCTTGAAACGTGGTAGATGGGGCATTCTCTACTTCCTCACATATGTCTATAGCCATGATGACCTCCTCATTGTCTTGCTTTACCCCATCTTCTAATTGTTGCCCACTCATAAGATTGATATACGCCAGGTTTTCACTTGTGTTCTTTTCAATATTGCTCATTGGGCTACCCAAAGAAGGCTCGGAATTTGCCCTAACAAGTTTCTCAACTTGGTTCTCAAGTGCTTTCATTGAAGCTTGCACATTCCTTAGTATTGTACCAAATTCATCAAGTCGTCTGTCCATTATTGCAAACCTTGCATCTGTAGTGATCATAAACCTTGCTAGAACATCTTCAGTAGTGTATTTCCTCTCTTGCCGATGTTGCAGCTGAAATTGGGGAACTTGGGGTTGTTGAGGTCTTGGTTGTTGTGTAACGCCTTGGCTTGCTTTCATGGCAAAGAGACATTCCATCTTCTTCTCAAGATCATAGATGATGCGTCTCCGCAACAACACAACAAGGTGATGTGTGTCAACCCCTTGCGTTACCGCAAGTGCACGGGTCGTTAAGTAATAAAAGTGGACCCAAAGGGTCGGGTTGTCGAACCACAGGGAACAGAAGTACTAGTGATAGCCCATCTTTTGTTATCTAGCCTAATGAGTGTAGTGTGTGATGATCTAATGGCCAAAAAACTAAGAGTGCCACTACAAGTGCGCAGGGAATAAAAAGGAAAAGAGTGCTCAATCAATAAAAGTTAGGTATCCGGACAATGCTCCCCCTAGGATTCGGGTGTTGGATGTAGATTACAAGTGTTTCTAAATGAAAACAATGAGTCGTGGGTATCCTAATGTATAACGGCCCCTGCCTCCAGGTCGCCGATAACTAGTCCCCTACGAGGTCCCGGCAGAGAATTCTCTCGACGCCTCACACCACATATGACTGCTTAAAACTCTAGGGATCCCAAAGATATAACCAATCCCTAACCCCCTACGAGGTCCCGGCGGAGAATTCTCTCAACGCCTAACACCACATATGGTTGCTTGACACTTAGGGAATATGGAGATAGGAAATATCTGTCGGAAGGGAAAGGGGACACTCCGCTATCTCACGGCTCACCCTCTCAACCCTCTTTACTCTTGGTAATTCTAAACCTAGCGGTTATCTCTCTCTTCACTAGATTGAATAAAACATGCAAGGCAATTAATAATGAAATCAAAAGCACAAACAACCATTAAGAACTCAAGAGTAAAACTCAAACTGATAAATTCGAATAGAAACACAATGTAAATCTAATGAAAATACGCGGGCATCCACAGGGGCATCCACACGCCCGCGTACTGTAGCCACACGGGCGTGTGGAGTACTTTGCTACAGTACTGCTACAGTAAACTACTACAGTACTTTTGCTACTGTGATTCCCCCCCCCCCGGAAGTCTTCCTTGGAGTCCACACGGTCGGGCACACGCTCGTGTGGTAGGGTGTGTGGCTTTCTTTGCTTTGAAATCCTTAAGAACCTTCTTCTGCTTTGTACGGAAGCTGGGACATGAGCGTACTACTGCCTTTGTGCCCTTTCGGTTTGTGTAATGACTTGTACTCCTCCGAAAGTTTGCAACACCCCCATGCATATGAACACAGCTTCTAATTGTGGCCTTGAAACGTGTCATCACACCCTATCTTTGCTTCTTCCTGTACGTTATGTCTCCAAAACCCTGTTTGCACAAAAGAACACAAAACACACCTTGTTAATGCTAAAAACTGATAAAAGTGATGCTCAATGCATGTAAATTGATATTATAAAATATATATAATCAAGCACTTATCAATAGACATTTGTGGAAAGTCGGTTATTTTGTTCCTCAAGTGCATAGATTTTGGAAGCCAACAAATTTTCTTGAAAATCCATGGCCCTGTATAAACAATAAGATTAAAAAAAATAATAAGCTAACAAAGGAAACAAGAAAAAGGAAAATAAACAAATATGAACAAAATGGTAAAAGACACAAACAAAAAAGAAAATATTCACAAAAAGAAAGATAAATGACTAGAGCAGTGAGCTAGAGGTTTTCCTAGCATTCTTGGAGTCCCCGGCAACGGCGCCAAAAACTTGATGATTGTCCGCAAGCGCACGGGTCGTCAAGTAATACCTCTCACGGTCGTATTCCGTGGTGTCCCAAAAGCTACTATTACTTCCCCCTAGACGGCACTTTCTAGTCTACCAAAGAAAAAGAATTAAAACAAGATAAGAAAGCTAACAAAGATAACTATAAACATGTTGGACTAAGGCACACCAAATAAGTATATCAAGGAGACGATTAACAATGAAAGTACGAGGTCCCGAGCAAGGATCCCCTTGGGATTACTAAAGCTAGTAGAATGCTAGAATTACACAGGCACTAGTGGTTCTTGGCCGGGAGAATCCTCAAGTAGGCCAACCCGATAGTCACGGCAGTTGGCCCCTAATCCAGTACGAGTATTGATACGGAATTCATTCCGCCCAAATCCTCCTACGATTGCATTAAAGGCACGAGACTCTCAAATTAGGGTTGAAGCACAAACTACGCACAACCCTAATACCGGAGGGGTATAAAATACCCGATGGTCACGGCGTTTTTGTACATGTATCCCTTCCAAGCTTGGGAGTCTAAAACTAGGGCGATGGTCACGCAACCTATTATAACCTAGATATCGATACACAGAGTTCTCATCCATACCAATACATCAAAGTACACCAAGCATGAACCACAAAACACACCAAATACCATAAATGTAAATCTAAAGCATCCATACAAAGCAAGTTCATCCCAAGGTTCACCGGATGCCCGGAGACCTTGGGAGTCTAGTTCATCATCAACAAAGGGGAAAGCAAGAAATACAATAAATGCAAGACAAAACTCAAAGTAAACTCCCCTAAGATGAAGACTAGAAGGTGGTGATGAGAACTTGTCGGATCCGCGCCCGCAAGCTCCTAGATCTTTCCCTTGATAGCACAACCTCTTCTCCCCTAGATTTCCTCCTCCGATCTACCTTCTCCACTTGCCTTGAAACCCTAGGTGAAGATGGTGGAGAATGATTGTCACGCCCCGACCCTCGGGTCCCGGTCCATGGCACTACCGCCACGACAACCCAGGGGAGGTCAACACCTGCCTCAACCCCAGGTCGCCGTAAGGCTAACCTGTTACTTGTACGATATTAACTTTACCACAATAATACTCTAAATCTAAGGTATTTAATCACAACCCTGTACAAGATCAACAGACTCGCACATATATGTACATATATCCCTGGAAATCACATCACCAATGATCATGGACACAATCATAGTATTTCACAAACACTGAATGTAGACTCATACAACCTAAGGTCCTGATTGAACCAATCAAGATTATACGAGATCAAATGGAAATACGAAAACATAGGTCCTAGTGGATCCATCTTATGCATAACGGCAATGTTTATGAATCATACACTAGTCAAAGGTAAATGCGAGAATGGATGCCAAGCACTATCACTTCTTACGCCCCGCTGCCGTGCTAACACCTGAAAAGGGGAGAAGAAGAATGGGTGAGTAACTAAGTTACTCAGTGAGGGGTTGAACATGGAGCTATAACTCATACAGGTGTAAAGAATGATATGCCGAAAACATATGTAAATCTTTAACAATCACAACTTACAAAATGCTTTAAATACACATTTCAATATAACAAGCTTTCTAACTTTCTCAACGAAAGGCATCAATAAGTCTTTGAAAATCTTTTGTAAAGAGATTCAATACTGAAAATTCAAGTTAAGAATACTCGTCAAAAGATCAAAAGATCAAACCCATCGAAATAAGAATTTATAGTGCAACGCATGCAGAAATCCTTTATCGATAGCATCAACAATAGCCTATGAAAAACCCTCCATCACTAACCATGGCCGTGGTTAGGTCAAGAGCCACCAAGATGCGCGTATCTTGGCGTTGGCCGTTGAGTATCCCGTGTGGTGACTCCGGGTACCCAACACAACACCTTCGGGTTCACTCCGCGCCTCCTCGTAAAGGGCTCATCAGCCCGAGAACTCCACGCCACCCCATAGGTCGGTCCGTGGAGACTCGCTTCTGCAGAAGACGGGGATCCTCCCCAATGTCACCATCGAAACATTTGGGATATCCTATCCCGCCCGTAGGCTCATCATGAACACATCATATATCTCATCAAGAGATCACAAATAGCTTGCCCGTAGGCTCATCAGAAACGTATCGTTATAAAATCATATATCTCATCAAGAGATCACAAATAGTTTGCCCAAAGGCTAATCATAAACGTATCATTTTAAAATCACATATCTCAACAAGAGATCACAAATTCGCATAAAATACAACTCTTAATCGAAGAGTAAATCCTTTTGCGAAAGCATCGACAACAATGTCATTTTCATCAAGAAAATCAACACAAGAGTATTCTTTGAAAACTCATTTCAAATACGATAACATCGTGGAGAATCTCAATTTGATTTACATAGACCCTTATTCGGTCAAAATAACAAGAACATCGAATTCTCAAATTCACAAATCTTGAAAACATGTAGTTCAACCCATAGGATTATCCAATCCACATCAAATATAAATAATCAAGAATTTAACAAGATCATAAACATCAAGATTTCTAGATCTCAAGGAAATCATCTCATGAGTCTTTTGTAATAGAATCAATAGTTAAGCAAGATCACAAATATCATGGTTTCTAGATCTCAAGGAAATCATCTCATGAGTCTTTTGTAACATAATCAATAGTTAAGCAAGATCATGAACATCAAGATTTCTAGATCTCAAGGAAATCATCTCATGAGTCTTTTAAGATGAAATCAAGAATTAAAATGATCATATAGTATCATAATTTCAGTTTTCAAGAAACATTTCAAGAATCCATTGAAATCAAGAATTTCTCATTTCAAGGCATGCATCATTAAACAAGCATGATCATAGCTCTTTAATTAACAATTCCCACTCACAAACTTGGCGAGATCGAACACTTGGATCACTCGCCCACTTGATCTTTACCCTTGCCTTTAGATCCACCTTCTTGAAGCCATTAACCATCCAAGAAAAAAAAACAAGAATCAATCACAACCTTATCCAATCAATAAGAGAGGAAAGAATGCTCCAAAATTAGATCTCAAGGCTTCTAGGGTTTACTAAGTGCTCTAGATTCAAGAATTAACAATAATAGAATCCTTAAACCCTCAAAATCAGAATGAAATCAAGAACATCCTAATTGGGTTCGGATCTACAAGAATCAAAGGTTTAGAGATCAAGGATCTCCTCCATTCAACACCAAACATGAAATCAAGGCTCCTATACCATTCAAACATTAGATCCATGGCTAAATTCCAATTGAATAGTAGATCCATGCTAAATCCACACTAATTCTCCATGGATCTAAAAAGAAATGAATAAAAGAACAAGGAATTGAAGAAGAGAAGAAAACCTACCTCAATTCTTGCTAGAACTAGAGGAGATTCACCACCAATGGAGAAGAGGGGAAGATCAACACCTTTCTCCTTTCTTGGAGCTCAAGAATGGAGATCTAATGGAGGGGGAAATGGGGATTCAAGATGGGGGGAAAAAGAGAGGGAAATGGGGTCTTATATAGGCCCTAAGAGTTTGAAAACGCGTGACTAAAGACCAAAAACGCGGGAGGGCTTGCGGGCTCCCTTGCGGGCGCAAGGGAGGCCGCAAGGCCCTTCCCGAAGGCCATGCGGCCTCCCTTGCGGGCGCAAGGGAGCCCGCAAGCCTTCCTGGCTTTGGTCCTTGCGGGCTCCCATGCGGCCGCATGGGAGGCCGCAAGGCCTCTTCTTTGGCTCCTTGCGGGCACACTAAGTGCCCGCAAGGTCCCTTCCTTGCTAAAGCCTTTTAAAACACTTTTCCCCCATCTTTTAACCTCTCAAAAAGACCTTAACTAAGATCCCAACAAAAAAATAAAACTCGACAAAAAACTTAGACACACAACTTCTACACAAGAAACAAAGCACAAGAGAAGCGAACAAAGATCGAACTTCCACAACCTACCCCCCTTAAAGAAATTTCGGCCTCGAAATTTTTGGCATACCTCAAGATTCAAACAAAAGGGGATACTTGCTCTTCATCACTTCCTCAGGTTCCCAAGTTACCTCTTCTACCACATCATTTCTCCAAAGCACTTTAACCATAGGAATAATCTTTCGCCGAAGGGTTTTCACTTGAGAATCAAGGATCTCTACCGGTTGCACTTCAAATTTCAAATCTTCTCTTAACTCTACCGGCGGAGCTTCAAGACAATGAGAAGGGTCAGGGATATACTTCTTCAACATGGAAACATGGAACACGTTATGAATCTTCTCCAACTCAGGCGGTAATTCTAATCGGTATGCCACCGGTCCAATCCTTTCCAGGATCACAAATGGACCTATAAATCGGGGATTCAACTTTCCCCTACCTCGAAACCGAATTACCCCTTTCCAAGGAGAGATCTTCAAGAATACTCTATCCCCAACCTGAAACTCCAAAAATCTTCTACGGTTATCGGCATAACTCTTTTGCCTGTCTTGAGCTGTTTTCAATCTACCTCTAATCACTGCTACTTTCTCAACCGTTCGATCAATCAACTCCACACTTTGAAGTTTTCTTTCTCCCACTTCATCCCAACAAAGAGGAGTTCTACACTTTCTTCCATACAAAGCTTCATACGGAGCCATACCAATGCTTGCTTGGAAGCTATTATTATAGGCAAACTCCACTAATGCCAAATGTTGCTCCCAACTCCCTTGGAAATCTATCACACAAGCCCTCAACATGTCCTCGAGGGTCTGAATAGTCCTCTCGGACTGACCATCCGTTTGAGGATGATAAGCAGTACTGAACTTCAAAGTCGTACCCAAGGCCTCCTGAAACCTAGGCCAAAAACGGGAAGTAAATCTGGGGTCTCGATCTGAAACTATCGAAGTTGGCACCCCATGCAACCTTACTATCTCATCAATGTACAACTTTGCCAATTTCTCCAAAGAGTACTTAGTATGCACTTGCTAAGAAGTGTGCCGACTTTGTTAGTCTATCCACTATCACCCACACCTGCATCACAACCTCGAGGCGTTCGTGGTAAACCAACCACAAAATCCATAGTCACATGATCCCACTTCCATTCTGGGATAGGAAGAGGTTGTAAGAACCCAGATGGCCTTTGGTGTTCTGCCTTAACTTGCTGACACACCAAACACTTAGCTACAAACTCTGCTATCTCCCTCTTCATTCCAGGCCACCAAAAACTCTCCTTAATGGTTCTATACATCTTGGTACTCCCGGGATGAACCGCATAAGCTGAAGAATGAGCTTCCTCCAAAATAGCTTTCCTCGGCTCGAGAATCCGATGGAACACAAACACGTCCTCGAAACTCCAAGATCCCATCATCTCTCAATCTAAATTCACTAGTCTCCCCGGCCTGCAACTTCTTCACCTCTTGCACCAACTCTTCACTAACACTCTGAAGCTCCTTAATACGCTCCAACAGCGAAGGTCTCACCACAAAACCGGCCACTAAGGCTCCACTATCCTCAGTCTCTAGTTCCAACTTCAAGCTTTTCATTGCCGACAAAACTTGCAAATAGGACACCCTCAAAACAGCCACCGAACTATACTTCCTACTCAAAGCATCGGCTACCACATTGGCCTTCCTCGGGTGATAATCGATTATCAAATCATAATCTTTTATCAATTCCAACCATCGCCTCTGCCTCAAATTCAAGTCCTTTTGAGTGAAAAGATACTTCAAACTTTTATGGTCTCGTGAAAATCCGACATCTTTCCCCATAAAGATAATGCCTCCAAATCTTCAAAGCAAACACTACCGCAGCCCAACTCCAAATCATGAGTAGGATAATTCAGCTCATGTTGTTTCAACTGTCTAGAAGCATAGGCAACTACCTTTCCTTCTTGCATCAAAACACAACCTAAACCCCGCCGAGAGGCATCACCGAAAACCACAAACTCTTTCTCATTCTCTCGGCAAAGTAAGCACGGGAGCCGATGTCAATCGATCCTTTAAAATCTGAAAACTCTTCTCACACTCATCATTCCAAGAGAACTTCACTTCCTTACGAGTTAACCTTGACAAAGGTAATGCAATCGCAGAAAAGCCTTCCACAAATCTCCTATAATAACCCGCAAGACCAAGAAAACTTCGAACTTCAGTAACATTCTTCGGCCTTTCCCAATCAACAATGGCTTCCACCTTCTTTGGATCCACCGAGATCCCTTCTCCCGACACCACATGCCCAAGAAATCCCACTTCATAAAGCCAAAACTCACACTTAGCAAACTTAGCAAACAACCGCCTCTCCCGGAGAGTTTACAAGTACAATCCTCAAATGTTGAGCATGCTCCTCATTGGAAGGTGAGTACACCAAAATATCATCAATAAACACAATGACAAATTTGTCCAGATAAGGCCTAAACACCCTGTTCATCAAATCCATAAAAGCTGCAGGAGCATTAGTCGGACCAAATGGCATCACCAAAAACTCATAATGTCCATAACGTGTCCGAAATGCCGTCTTCGGTACATCTTCGACCTAATCTTCAACCGATGATACCCGGACCTCAAATCAATCTTGGAGAACACCTTTGCCCCTTTTAATTGATCAAACAAATCATCAATCCTCGGCAATGGGTACTTGTTCTTAATTGTCACCTTATTCAGTTGTCGATAATCAATACACAGCCTCAGAGATCCATCCTTCTTCTTCACAAAAAGGACAGGTGCGCCCCAGGGTGATATACTTGGTCGTATAAAACCTTTGTCTACCAGGTCTTGCAACTGAGTTTTCAACTCCTTTAACTCCGCAGGCGCCATCCTATAAGGTGGTATAGAAATGGGAGCTGTACCCGGCAACAAATCTATAACAAACTCCATGTCTCTCGTCGGGGGTAAACCCGGTAATTCCTCAGGGAAGACATCATGAAACTCCCTCACCACCGCCATCTCCTCCAACTCTGGCTCCTTAACTCTTGTGTCCACCACATGAGCCAAAAACGCAGAACAACCCTTACTCACCAATCTTCTAGCTTCCAAGGACGAAATCAAACATGAAGGTAAAGCCCTTCTCTTCCCCTTCAACACTACTGCAGGTCCTGAGGACCTAGGAAAAGTTACTTCCTTCAAGAAACAATCAATGGAAGCATGATGCCTATCCAACCAATCCATCCCAAGAATGGCATCAAAATCCTTCATCTCTAAAGGAATCAAATCTGCCTCCAACACTTCTCCACAAACTAACACAGGACATTCTCTAAACACCAAACTCCGAACTACCTCCTCACCAAGAGGGGTTTGAATCACCAACTCACACCCTAAGAAGGAAGGCTGTCTATCGGCATGGCATGCAAAAACAGTGCTAACAAAGGAACGTTCTGACCCAGAATCAATCAAAACATAAGCATCAAGCTGAAAGATAGAAAGTACACCGGTGTAGCATCAGCAGAGGGAGTAACTCTCCCTTGGCGAACGCGTGAATGTAGTGCTTGGCATTTTACCGAGACAGAACGTAAGACAATTTTTAGGAATGTTTCTATATGCATCTAATGCAATAAGTCGAGACTCTATTTGGATCCACTTGGATACAAGAATCAAAAGATCAACGTTTGACCCAATCGGGAACGATTCTGAAAAAACAAAAGCTCACTTTCCGACCAAATCAGAAGACAGTGGTAAATAGCAGAAGATCAACTTCTTGTCCCAATCGAAGACTGACTTTAAGTCAAGCTTATATTGACAAAATCCATTTCTAAACTCTAAACTGGTTACTGACCCAATCATGAAATCCCATACCGACCCAATCATGTAACTTTATACCGACCCAATCATTAAACTATATCTTGACCCAATCATGATAACCTCGGGCTCGATACCACTAAAGTAGTGTCACGCCCCGACCCTCGGGTCCCGGTCCATGGCACTACCGCCACGACAACCCGGGGGAGGTCAACACTGCCTCAACCCCGTGTCGCCGTAAGGCTAACACATTACTTGTACGATATTAACTTTACCACAATAATACTCTAAATCTAAGGTATTTAATCACAACCCTGTACAAGATCAACAGACTCGCACATATATGTACATATATCCCTGGAAATCACATCACCAATGATCATGGACACAATCATAGTATTTCACAAACACTGAATGTAGACTCATACAACCTAAGGTCCTGATTGAACCAATCAAGATTATACGAGATCAAATGGAAATACGAAAACATAGGTCCTAGTGGATCCATCTTATGCATAACGGCAATGTTTATGAATCATACACTAGTCAAAGGTAAATGCGAGAATGGATGCCAAGCACTATCACTTCTTACGCCCCGCTGCCGTGCTAACACCTGAAAAGGGGAGAAGAAGAATGGGTGAGTAACTAAGTTACTCAGTGAGGGGTTGAACATGGAGCTATAACTCATACAGGTGTAAAGAATGATATGCCGAAAATATATGTAAATCTTTAACAATCACAACTTACAAAATGCTTTAAATACACATTTCAATATAACAAGCTTTCTAACTTTCTCAACGAAAGGCATCAATAAGTCTTTGAAAATCTTTTGTAAAGAGATTCAATACTGAAAATTCAAGTTAAGAATACTCGTCAAAAGATCAAAAGATCAAACCCATCGAAATAAGAATTTATAGTGCAACGCATGCAGAAATCCTTTATCGATAGCATCAACAATAGCCTATGAAAAACCCTCCATCACTAACCATGGCCGTGGTTAGGTCAAGAGCCACCAAGATGCGCGTATCTTGGCGTTGGCCGTTGAGTATCCCGTGTGGTGACTCCGGGTACCCAACACAGCACCTTCAGGTTCACTCCGCGCCTCCTGTAAAGGGCTCATCAGCCGAGAACTCCACGCCACCCCATAGGTCGGTCCGTGGAGACTCGCTTCTGCAGAAGACGGGGATCCTCCCCAATGTCACCATCGAAACATTTGGGATATCCTATCCCGCCCGTAGGCTCATCATGAACACATCATATATCTCATCAAGAGATCACAAATAGCTTGCCCGTAGGCTCATCAGAAACGTATCGTTATAAAATCATATATCTCATCAAGAGATCACAAATAGTTTGCCCATAGGCTAATCATAAACGTATCATTTTAAAATCACATATCTCAACAAGAGATCACAAATTCGCATAAAATACAACTCTTAATCGAAGAGTAAATCCTTTTGCGAAAGCATCGACAACAATGTCATTTTCATCAAGAAAATCAACACAAGAGTATTCTTTGAAAACTCATTTCAAATACGATAACATCGTGGAGAATCTCAATTTGATTTACATAGACCCTTATTCGGTCAAAATAACAAGAACATCGAATTCTCAAATTCACAAATCTTGAAAACATGTAGTTCAACCCATAGGATTATCCAATCCACATCAAATATAAATAATCAAGAATTTAACAAGATCATAAACATCAAGATTTCTAGATCTCAAGGAAATCATCTCATGAGTCTTTTGTAATAGAATTAATAGTTAAGCAAGATCACAAATATCATGGTTTCTAGATCTCAAGGAAATCATCTCATGAGTCTTTTGTAACATAATCAATAGTTAAGCAAGATCATGAACATCAAGATTTCTAGATCTCAAGGAAATCATCTCATGAGTCTTTTAAGATGAAATCAAGAATTAAAATGATCATATAGTATCATAATTTCAGTTTTCAAGAAACATTTCAAGAATCCATTGAAATCAAGAATTTCTCATTTCAAGGCATGCATCATTAAACAAGCATGATCATAGCTCTTTAATTAACAATTCCCACTCACAAACTTGGCGAGATCGAACACTTGGATCACTCGCCCACTTGATCTTTACCCTTGCCTTTAGATCCACCTTCTTGAAGCCATTAACCATCCAAGAAAAAAAACAAGAATCAATCACAACCTTATCCAATCAATAAGAGAGGAAAGAATGCTCCAAAATTAGATCTCAAGGCTTCTAGGGTTTACTAAGTGCTCTAGATTCAAGAATTAACAATAATAGAATCCTTAAACCCTCAAAATCAGAATGAAATCAAGAACATCCTAATTGGGTTCGGATCTACAAGAATCAAAGGTTTAGAGATCAAGGATCTCCTCCATTCAACACCAAACATGAAATCAAGGCTCCTATACCATTCAAACATTAGATCCATGGCTAAATTCCAATTGAATAGTAGATCCATGCTAAATCCACACTAATTCTCCATGGATCTAAAAAGAAATGAATAAAAGAACAAGGAATTGAAGAAGAGAAGAAAACCTACCTCAATTCTTGCTAGAACTAGAGGAGATTCACCACCAATGGAGAAGAGGGGAAGATCAACACCTTTCTCCTTTCTTGGAGCTCAAGAATGGAGATCTAATGGAGGGGGAAATGGGGATTCAAGATGGGGGAAAAAGAGAGGGAAATGGGGTCTTATATAGGCCCTAAGAGTTTGAAAACGCGTGACTAAAGACCAAAAACGCGGGAGGGCTTGCGGGCTCCCTTGCGGGCGCAAGGGAGGCCGCAAGGCCCTTTCCAGAAGGCCATGCGGCCTCCCTTGCGGGCGCAAGGGAGCCCGCAAGCCTTCCTGGCTTTGGTCCTTGCGGGCTCCCATGCGGCCGCATGGGAGGCCGCAAGGCCTCTTCTTTGGCTCCTTGCGGGCACACTAAGTGCCCGCAAGGTCCCTTCCTTGCTAAAGCCTTTTAAAACACTTTTCCCCCATCTTTTAACCTCTCAAAAAGACCTTAACTAAGATCCCAACAAAAAAATAAAACTCGACAAAAAACTTAGACACACAACTTCTACACAAGAAACAAAGCACAAGAGAAGCGAACAAAGATCGAACTTCCACAATGATGGCCAAAAGTCACCATTTCAAGATGCCCTAATGCCCCTTAAAAAGGGAAATCTCGTGTGTCCTTACGGGCGTAAGGTTGCCCGTAAGGCACCCAGAAACTTTCTTAGAAATTTTATCTCGGTGCTACAGTACCCCTGCTACAGTATTGATACATTATTTTGCTACAATACCTGCTGCAGTAAAGAAGGCCCAAAACGACGTATTTGGTGTCGATTTCTTCATACATACGTTCTTGAGATCATTTTGGCTTATTCAGGTCCTGCAATAAAAAATAAATAGATTTAGACCAATAAAGGGCATCAGCTCATTAAAAAGATAATACAATAATTCACACAATTACATATAGAATACGTATATTTAGACGTTTATCACCCAAGGAATCCCACTTCATAAAGCCAAAACTCACACTTAGCAAACTTAGCAAACAACCCCTCTCCCGGAGAGTTTGCAGTACAATTCTCAAATGTTGGACATGCTCCTCATTGGAAGGTGAGTATGATAAACGTCTAAAAGTACGTATTTTACATGTATGTGTTGTATTTTATTTTTACAGTTTATTGTTAGATCTATGCCCTTTTAGGTCTAAATTGCTTTATCTTTGTATTTCAGGCCAGCCAGTAGCACTGGGGACTCGACGACGAGATGGGGAGCAAATTCGACACCAAAACAGCGTTTTCGAGACAGGATATTGTAGCGTTCACTGTATGCTGACCCGTTTACCCATCGGGATTTGGGGTTTTAAGGGCGATCTAGGGCATTTATTTGAGAACTTTTGCATCTTCTTAGAGAGAGTTTTGGGGGAAAAAGGAGGCTAGGGTTTGGACATCACTTCCACACCATTTAGGAGGGCAAAAGGAGAGGAAATCCGAGTTTTCTTAGGTAGGGAGAGCAAGATCTTGGAGGATCCACTTCAAGGATTTCATTGTTTGGAGGTTGAAGACAACGGGAAGCCACCCCTTCGAGTGGCGTCTTCGGAAGGTTTTCTCCGGGGATTCAAGCGTCATTCAGCCTTCACCATTTGAGGGAGTGTTCCTCATGTTTATTTTAGTTATTTGCATGGTTTGTTTGGTGGATTTGTTGAACATGAACAACTAAACCCCAAGGTCACCGGATGTAGGTGAACCTTGGGGGCAAAACTTGTGATGTTTTGGATTATTTGAGTTATCTATTGTATGATTGGCTTGTTGTGATCCTTGTTTGGTATTCTTAATCGTTTTGGTACATGTGCTTAATTGTTGTATCAAATTCTTGGTAGCACTTTGTAGCATGACCATTGCCTTAGTGCTAGACTCCACCAAACTTGGAAGGGATTATTGTATAAATACGCCGTGACCATCGGGTATTTGTACCCCTCCATTTCTAGGGTTGAAAACTAACTAGTGTTTCCACCCTAACTTGAGGAAACCATCATTCGCCGTGCAACCGTGTGAGAGGTTGAGTGGAAGAAATTCCTTATTCAACACTTGTACCGGGTTAGGGGTCAATTGCCGCGACCATCGGGTTGACCTAAGTTAAGGTTTTCTCGGTCCAACTAGCCACATTTTTAATTTCTCAATTATCCTACTCACTTGAATAGCCCCCTTGGGGATCCTCATCCATGACCGTTTTCCATCCCTGAGCATCTTCCGTGTTTTACTTGTGTCGCATTTATTTAGACAATTTCTCTTGTTGTTATTTCTTTACTTTCCTATTTATTCTCTGGAAATTGAATCGGTGAGCTAAACAACAAGTAAGAAGTGAGTAAAGTAGCTCCTCGGGCCCCTTGGGAATACGACCCACTCGTGCGTGCACGAGTGGTTTATTACTTGACGACCCCGTGCGCTTGCGGGTGTTCACACTTTCCGTCGATCAAGTTTTTGGCGCCGTTGCCGGGGACTTCACCGAGGGATATTTGGAAAGCTTTAAGCTTGTTGATTTAGCCTTTTCTTTTTCTTTTGTTTTTCTTTCTTTTTGTTGTGTGTTTGTTTTGTTTTTGTGTTTTCTTATTTTTGGTTGTTGAGATTTTGTAATTATTCCAGCTTTGTATTTTATTGTTGCTCTTTTGTATTTCTTGTTGTTAGCTAACTTCGTGACTCCTCAATCCGTGTAGGTACCCATCTTATGACACGAGCGAGTTAAGCAAACTTGATTGAACCCGATAACGAGATAGAAAGAACACTGCATCGTCGTTTGAGAGAAGGTATTGAGGGTTCAAGACAACGAGAAGTTCAGGAAGAATCCAGTGAGCCCACAGTTATGGCCGAGCCAAGAAGAACTCTATCTGATTATGAAAGGCCACAATTCACCGGGGATGAATTTAGTGTGTTGGTTCCCACCGTGCCTGCGAATAATTTTGAAATAAAAGCAAGCACAATTGGGATGGTGCAAAACTCAGTGGAGTTTGATGGTATAGCTGATGAAGACCCGCATGCTCACTTGTCCAAGTTCCTTCAGATATGCTCAACCTTCAAGATCAATTCAGTTTCTGATGATGCAATAAGGTTGAGATTATTTCCTTTCAGTTTAAGGGGAGGAGCATATAGATGGCTTACTTCTTTGGCTCCGGCATCGATTACTTCATGGAAGGGAATGGTGGAGAAGTTTCTTGCCAGATATTTTCCACCAAGTAAGGCAGCGAGGCTAAGGCAAGAAATTTCCGCATTCCGACAAGGAGATTCTGAGACCCTATTCGAAGCTCATGAAAGATTTAAGGGCCTTCTAAGAAGATGTCCTCATCACGGGTTCCCTGCATGGATGAGGGTGCAGACATTTTGTAATGGGCTGAATTATGCTACTAGGCAACCCATCGATGCAGCAGCAGGCGGTTCTTTGAGCAATAAGTGTGGAAGTTCGATCTTTTTCGCTTCTCTTGTGCTTTGTTTCTTGTGTAGAAGTTGTGTGTTTAAATTTTTGTCGAGTTTTATTTTTGTTGGGATCTTAGTTAAGGTCTTTTTGAGAGGTTAAAAGATGGGGGAAAAGTGTTTTAAAAGGCTTTAGCAAGGAAGGGACCTTGCGGGCACTTAGTGTGCCCGCAAGGAGCCAAAGAAGAGGCCTTGCGGCCTCCCATGCGCCCGCATGGGAGCCCGCAAGGACCCCGGCCAGAAATGCTTGCGGGCTCCCATGCGGGCGCATGGGAGGCCGCAAGGCTTTCTGGAAAGGGCCTCGCGGCCTCCCTTGCGCCCGCAAGGGAGCCCGCGAGCCCTCCCGCACTTTGGGTCTATAAATACCCGTTTTCAAACTTAAATGGCCTTTATAAGACCTCATTTCCCTCTCTTTTTCTCCCCATCTTGAACCCTCATTCTCCCCTCCATTAGATCTCCATTCTTGAGCTCCAAGAAAGGAGAAAGGTGTTGATCTTCCCCTCTTCTCCATTGGTGGTGAATCTCCTCTAGTTCTAGCAAGAATTGAGGTGGGTTTTATTCTCTTCTTCAACTCCTTGTTCTTTTATTCATTTCTTTTTAGATCCATGGAGAATTAGTGTGGATTTAGCATGGATCTATTATTTAATTGGGATTTAGCCATAGATCTAATGTTTGAATGGTATAGGAGCCTTGATTTCATGTTTTGGTAAAGAATGGAGGAGATCCTTGATCTCTAAACCTTTGATTCTTGTAGATCCGAACCCAATTAGGATGTTCTTGATTTCATTTTGATTTTGAGGGTTTAAGGATTCTATTATTGTTAATTCTTGAATCTAGAGCACTTAGTAAACCCTAGAAGCCTTGAGATCTAATTTTGGAGCATTCTTTCCTCTCTTATTGATTGGATAAGGTTGTGATTGATTCTTGTTTTTCTTGGATGGTTAATGGCTTCAAGAAGGTGGATCTAAAGGCAAGGGTAAAGATCAAGTGGGCGAGTGATCCAAGTGTTCGATCTCGCCAAGTTTGTGAGTGGGAATTGTTAATTAAAGAGCTATGATCATGCTTGTTTAATGATGCATGCCTTGAAATGAGAAATTCTTGATTTCAATGGATTCTTGAAATGTTTCTTGAAAACTGAAATTATGATACTATATGATCATTTTAATTCTTGATTTCATCTTAAAAGACTCATGAGATGATTTCCTTGAGATCTAGAAACCATGATATTTGTGATTTTGCTTAACTATTGATTCTATTACAAAAGGCTCATGAGATGATTTCCTTGAGACCTAGGAACCATAATGGTTTATGATCTTGTTAAATTCTTGATTATTTATATTTGATGTGGATTGGATAATCCTATGGTTTGAACTACATGTTTTCAAGATTTGTGAATTCGAGAATTCGATGTTCTTGTTATTTTGACCGAATAAGGGTCTATGTAAACCAAATTGAGATTCTCCACGATGTTATCGTATTTGAAATGAGTTTTCAAAGAATACTCTTGTGTTGATTTTCTTGATGAAAATGACATCATTGTCGATGCTTTCGCAAAAGGGTTTACTCTTCGATTAAGAGTTGTATTTTATGCGAATTTGTGATCTCTTGTTGAGATATGTGATTTTAAAATGATACGTTTATGATTAGCCTATGGGCAAACTATTTGTGATCTCTTGATGAGATATGTGATTTTAAAACGATACGTTTATGTTGAGCCTACGGGCAAACTATTTGTGATCTCTTGATGAGATATATGATGTGTTCATGATGAGCCTACGGGCGGGATAGGATATCCCAAATGTTTCGATGGTGACATTGGGGAGGATCCCCGTCTTCTGCAGAAGCGAGTCTCCACGGACCGACCTATGGGGTGGCGTGGAGTTCTCGGCTGATGAGCCCTTTACAGGAGGCGCGGAGTGAACCTGAAGGTGCTGTGTTGGGTACCCGGAGTCACCACACGGGATACTCAACGGCCAACGCCAAGATACGCGCATCTTGGTGGCTCTTGACCTAACCACGGCCATGGTTGGTGATGGAGGGTTTTTCATAGGCTATTGTTGATGCTATCGATAAAGGATTTCTGCATGCGTTGCACTATAAATTCTTATTTCGATGGGTTTGATCTTTTGATCTTTTGACGAGTATTCTTAACTTGAATTTTCAGTATTGAATCTCTTTACAAAAGATTTTCAAAGACTTATTGATGCCTTTCTTTGAGAAAGTTAGAAAGCTTGTTATATTGAAATGTGTATTTAAAGCATTTTGTAAGTTGTGATTGTTAAAGATTTACATATGTTTTCGGCATACCATTCTTTACACTTGTATGAGTTATAGCCCCATGTTCAACCCCTCACTGAGTAACTTAGTTACTCACCCATTCTTCTTCTCCCCTTTTCAGGTGTTAGCACGGCAGCGGGGCGTAAGAAGTGATAGTGCTTGGCATCTATTCTTGCATTTTCCTTTGACTAGTGTATGATTCATAAGCATTGTCATCATGCATAAGATGGATCCACTAGGACCTATGTTTTCGTATTTCCATTTGATCTTGTATAATCTTGATTGGTTCAGTCAGGACCTTAGGTTGTATGAGTCTACATTCAGTGTTTGTGAAATACTATGATTGTGTCCATGATCATTGGTGATGTGATTTCCAGGGATATATGTACATTTATGTGCGAGTCTGTTGATCTTGTTTAGGGTTGTGATTGAATACCTTAGATTTAGAGTATTATTGTGGTAATGTTAATATCGTACAGGTAACAGGTTAGCCTTACGGCGACCTGGGGTTGAGGCAGGTGTTGACCTCCCCTGGGTTGTCGTGGCGGTAGTGCCATGGACCGGGACCCGAGGGTCGGGGCGTGACACTACTTTAGTGGTATCAGAGCCCAGGTTATCATGATTGGGTCAGTATATAGTTTAATGATTGGGTCAGTATAAAGTTACATGATTGGGTCGGTATGGGATTTCATGATTGGGTCAGTAACCAGTTTAGAGTTTAGTAATGGATTTTGTCAATATAAGCTTGACTTAAAGTCGTCTTCGATTGGGACAAGAAGTTGATCTTACGCTATTTACCACTTGTCTTCGATTTGGTCGGAAAGTGAGCTTTTGTTTTTCGCAATTGTTCCCGATTGGGTCAAAACGTTGATCTTTTGATTCTTGTATCCAAGTGGATCCAAATAGAGTCGACTTATTGCATTAGATGCATATAGAAACATTCCTAAGAATTGTCTTACGTTCCTGTCTCGGTAAAATGCCAGCACTACGCTCACGCGCTCGCCAAGGGAGAGCTACTTCCCCGCCGATGCTACACCAAGAGTTTTGAGAGATGGGAGGCAAGGAGAACCAACTCCTCGCCCATCTCCATCGCCACCTGGGCGGGAGGGTAGTTCGGGGCATGATCCCGAGGTGGCGGCTTCGTTCATGCTCCGGATGTTCAGGGTAATCTGGTCCAACTCCCGAGGCACTTGAAGCTTTTAGGGCTCATTGGGCTACCAAGGGGAGGCAGCCTACCTATCGGGAGTACCAGGACTTTCTCGGGTTTTGGAGGGCTTTTGGGGGGTCGGGCTCAGGGCGGACCCAAGGCCCGCCCCAAGACCTCCAGGTGCCGGTAGTTCATCATGTGCCGGTAGAGGCCGGTGGATCTAGTCAAGCCTTGGTTTTGTCTAAATTTCTGAAGGAAGCCCGACGGCTTGGTTGTAGTTCTTTTGATGGCACAAGTGATGCCATGATTGCTAAGGAGTGGGTCAAGAGGGTAGTTGCTACTTTTGATGACATGAGTTTAGGGTGCCGAGATGAGACTCCGGGTGGCTACCGGACTACCGGAGAGTCGTGCTCGGATTTGGTGGGAGAGTTTGAGGAGCCGATCTTTTGGGCGCGGGTTACTTGGTCCGACTTCCCGAGAGAGTTTGATGAGGAGTACTATACCCGGTTCCATCGGGATCAGAAGAGGCTTGAGTTTATGAGGCTTGTTCAGGGAGGTAAGACAGTGACAGAGTATGAGACAGAATTGAAGGATTTGGCTAGTTTCGTTCCAGAGTTGGCACCTTCTGAGGAGGTTCTTTGTTCCAAATTCGAAGTTGGGTTGAATCTGGGCATTAGGGAAAGGATGGCGGTCTCCAGTAAGCGAGTTTCCGGGAATTAGTGCAGTCAGCTTTGAGGGCGAGAGCAGTTGGTTAGAGAAGGCAAGAGAGTTCGAGAGAACATTGCTAAGAGAAGGAGTTTGGAGTCGGGTCAGCCCTTAAAGAAGAGTAGAGGTGAAGGTTCTTTTAGAGGCACTTCTGTGTCAGGCCCTGCTAGACCTCCACCATCTCAGAGTGGTTACCAGCAGAGGCACTCTCGTGCTGACAGTGCTCCCAGTGTTAGAGGTCCAGATTTCGGCGCCAAGTGTAGGAACTGTGGGAAGTCGCATAGGGGGCCGTGTCTTTTACCTCGCAAGTGCTTTCAGTGTGGTCAGACCGGGCACATGAGATCCGCTTGTCCCAGAGCTAGGACAGGGTGGTTTTGCACCATCGGCTCGGGGTCGTCCTTTTCGGTCCCGGGGGTCCTCGGCCGGTTGTTTCTACTCCTTCTGCGAAGTCCGGAGCTGGTAGTAGTGTCCCTCGGCCCGGGTTCTCGGCGACCTCGGCCTAGAGCCCAGACCCGAGTTTTTGCCATGACTGAGGAAGAGGCCGAGTGTAGGCCTAATGTGATCACAGGTATACTTTCTATCTTTCAGCTTGATGCTTATGTTTTGATTGATTCTGGGTCAGAACGTTCCTTTGTTAGCACTGTTTTTGCATGCCATGCCGATAGTCAGCCTTCCTTCTTAGGGTGTGAGTTGGTGATTCAAACCCCTCTTGGTGAGGAGGTAGTTCGGAGTTTGGTGTTTAGAGAATGTCCTGTGATAGTTTGTGGAGAAGTGTTGGAGGCAGATTTGATTCCTTTAGAGATGAAGGATTTTGATGCCATTCTTGGTATGGATTGGTTGGATAGGCATCATGCTTCCATTGATTGTTTCTTGAAGGAAGTAACTTTTCCTAGGTCCTCAGGACCTGCAGTAGTGTTGAAGGGGAAGAGAAGGGCTTTACCTTCATGTTTGATTTCGTCCTTGGAAGCTAGAAGATTGGTGAGTAAGGGTTGTTCTGCGTTTTTGGCTCATGTGGTGGACACAAGAGTTAAGGAGCCGAGTTGGAGGAGATGGCTGTGGTGAGGGAGTTTCGGGATGTCTTCCCGAGGAATTGCCGGGTTTACCCCCCAGGCAGAGACATGGAGTTTGTTATAGATTTGTTGCACGGTACGGCTCCCATTTCTATACCACCTTACAGGATGGCGCCTGCGGAGTTAAAGGAGTTGAAAACTCAGTTGCAAGATCTGGTAGACAAGGGTTTTATACGACCAAGTATATCACCCTGGGGCGCACCGGTCCTTTTTGTGAAGAAGAAGGATGGATCTCTGAGGCTGTGTATTGATTATCGACAACTGAATAAGGTGACAATTAAGAACAAGTACCCATTGCCGAGGATTAATGATTTGTTTGATCAATTAAAAGGGGCAAAGGTATTCTCCAAGATTGATTTGAGGTCTGGGTATCATCAGTTGAAGATTAGGTCAGAAGATGTACCGAAGACGGCATTTCGGACACGATATGGACATTATGAGTTTTTGGTGATGCCATTTGGTCTGACTAATGCTCCTGCAGCTTTTATGGATTTGATGAATAGGGTGTTTAGGCCTTATCTGGACAAATTTGTCATTGTGTTTATTGATGATATTTTGGTGTACTCACCTTCCAATGAGGAGCATGCTCAACATTTGAGGATTGTACTGCACACTCTCCGGGAGAGGCGGTTGTTTGCTAAGTTTGCTAAGTGTGAGTTTTGGCTTTATGAAGTGGGATTTCTTGGGCATGTGGTGTCAGGAGAAGGGATCTCGGTGGATCCAAAGAAGGTGGAAGCCATTGTTGATTGGGAAAGGCCGAAGAATGTTACTGAAGTTCGAAGTTTTCTTGGTCTTGCGGGTTATTATAGGAGGTTTGTGGAAGGGTTTTCTGCGATTGCATTACCTTTGTCAAAGTTAACTCGTAAGGAAGTGAAGTTCTCTTGGAATGATGAGTGTGAGAAGAGTTTTCAGATTTTAAAGGATCGATTGACATCAGCTCCTGTGCTTACTTTGCCAGAGAATGAGAAAGAGTTTGTGGTTTTCAGTGATGCCTCTCGGCAGGGTTTAGGTTGTGTTTTGATGCAAGAAGGAAAGGTAGTTGCCTATGCTTCTAGACAGTTGAAACAACATGAGTTAAATTATCCTACTCATGATTTGGAGTTGGCTGCGGTAGTGTTTGCTTTGAAGATTTGGAGGCATTATCTTTATGGGGAAAGATGTCGGATTTTCACAGACCATAAAAGTTTGAAGTATCTTTTCACTCAGAAGGACTTGAATTTGAGGCAGAGGCGATGGTTGGAATTGATAAAAGATTATGATTTGATAATCGATTATCACCCAGGAAAGGCCAATGTGGTGGCTGATGCTTTGAGTAGGAAATATAGTTCGGTGGCTGTTTTGAGGGTGTCCTATTTGCAAGTTTTGTCAGCAATGAAGAGCTTGAAGTTGGAACTTGAGACTGAGGATAGTGGAGCCTTAGTGGCCAGTTTTGTGGTGAGACCTTCGCTGTTGGAACGTATTAAGGCGCTTCAGAGTGTTAGTGAAGAGTTGGTGCAAGAGGTGAAGAAGTTGCAGGCCGGGGAGACTAGTGAATTTAGATTGAGAGATGATGGGATCTTGGAGTTTCGAGGACGTGTTTGTGTTCCATCGGATTCTGAGCTGAGGAAAGCTATTTTGGAGGAAGCTCATTCTTCAGCTTATGCGGTTCATCCTGGGAGTACCAAGATGTATAGAACCATTAAGGAGAGTTTTTGGTGGCCTGGAATGAAGAGGGAGATAGTAGAGTTTGTGGCTAAGTGTTTGGTGTGTCAGCAAGTTAAGGCAGAACACCAAAGGCCATCTGGGTTCTTACAACCTCTTCCTATCCCAGAATGGAAGTGGGATCATGTGACGATGGATTTTGTGGTTGGTTTACCGCGAACGCCTCGAGGTTGTGATGCAGTGTGGGTGATAGTGGATAGACTAACAAAGTCGGCACATTTCTTAGCAGTGCATACTAAGTACTCTTTGGAGAAATTGGCAAAGTTGTACATTGATGAGATAGTAAGGTTGCATGGGGTGCCAACTTCGATAGTTTCAGATCGAGACCCCAGATTTACTTCCCGTTTTTGGCCTAGGTTTCAGGAGGCCTTGGGTACGACTTTGAAGTTCAGTACTGCTTATCATCCTCAAACGGATGGTCAGTCCGAGAGGACTATTCAGACCCTCGAGGACATGTTGAGGGCTTGTGTGATAGATTTCCAAGGGAGTTGGGAGCAACATTTGGCATTAGTGGAGTTTGCCTATAATAATAGCTTCCAAGCAAGCATTGGTATGGCTCCGTATGAAGCTTTGTATGGGAGAAAGTGTAGAACTCCTCTTTGTTGGGATGAAGTGGGAGAAAGAAAACTTCAAAGTGTGGAGTTGATTGAGCGAACGGTTGAGAAAGTAGCGGTGATTAGAGGTAGATTGAAAATGACTCAAGACAGGCAAAAGAGTTATGCCGATAACCGTAGAAGATTTTTGGAGTTTCAGGTTGGGGATAGAGTATTCTTGAAGATCTCTCCTTGGAAAGGGGTAATTCGGTTTCGAGGTAGGGGAAAGTTGAATCCCCGATTTATAGGTCCATTTGTGATCCTGGAGAGGATTGGACCGGTGGCATACCGATTAGAATTACCGCCTGAGTTGGAGAAGATTCATAATGTGTTCCATGTTTCCATGTTGAAGAAGTATATCCCTGACCCTTCTCATTGTCTTGAAGCTCCGCCGGTAGAGTTAAGAGAAGATTTGAAATTTGAAGTGCAACCGGTAGAGATCCTTGATTCTCAAGTGAAAACTCTTCGGCGAAAGATTATTCCTATGGTTAAAGTGCTTTGGAGAAATGATGTGGTAGAAGAGGTAACTTGGGAACCTGAGGAAGTGATGAAGAGCAAGTATCCCCTTTTGTTTGAATCTTGAGGTATGCCAAAAAAATTTCGAGGCCGAAATTTCTTTAAGGGGGGTAGGTTGTGGAAGTTCGATCTTTTTCGCTTCTCTTGTGCTTTGTTTCTTGTGTAGAAGTTGTGTGTTTAAATTTTTGTCGAGTTTTATTTTTGTTGGGATCTTAGTTAAGGTCTTTTTGAGAGGTTAAAAGATGGGGGAAAAGTGTTTTAAAAGGCTTTAGCAAGGAAGGGACCTTGCGGGCACTTAGTGTGCCCGCAAGGAGCCAAAGAAGAAGCCTTGCGGCCTCCCATGCGCCCGCATGGGAGCCCGCAAGGACCCCGGCCAGAAATGCTTGCGGGCTCCCATGCGGGCGCATGGGAGGCCGCAAGGCTTTCTGGAAAGGGCCTCGCGGCCTCCCTTGCGCCCGCAAGGGAGCCCGCGAGCCCTCCCGCACTTTGGGTCTATAAATACCCGTTTTCAAACTTAAATGGCCTTTATAAGACCTCATTTCCCTCTCTTTTTCTCCCCATCTTGAACCCTCATTCTCCCCTCCATTAGATCTCCATTCTTGAGCTCCAAGAAAGGAGAAAGGTGTTGATCTTCCCCTCTTCTCCATTGGTGGTGAATCTCCTCTAGTTCTAGCAAGAATTGAGGTGGGTTTTATTCTCTTCTTCAACTCCTTGTTCTTTTATTCATTTCTTTTTAGATCCATGGAGAATTAGTGTGGATTTAGCATGGATCTATTATTTAATTGGGATTTAGCCATAGATCTAATGTTTGAATGGTATAGGAGCCTTGATTTCATGTTTTGGTAAAGAATGGAGGAGATCCTTGATCTCTAAACCTTTGATTCTTGTAGATCCGAACCCAATTAGGATGTTCTTGATTTCATTTTGATTTTGAGGGTTTAAGGATTCTATTATTGTTAATTCTTGAATCTAGAGCACTTAGTAAACCCTAGAAGCCTTGAGATCTAATTTTGGAGCATTCTTTCCTCTCTTATTGATTGGATAAGGTTGTGATTGATTCTTGTTTTTCTTGGATGGTTAATGGCTTCAAGAAGGTGGATCTAAAGGCAAGGGTAAAGATCAAGTGGGCGAGTGATCCAAGTGTTCGATCTCGCCAAGTTTGTGAGTGGGAATTGTTAATTAAAGAGCTATGATCATGCTTGTTTAATGATGCATGCCTTGAAATGAGAAATTCTTGATTTCAATGGATTCTTGAAATGTTTCTTGAAAACTGAAATTATGATACTATATGATCATTTTAATTCTTGATTTCATCTTAAAAGACTCATGAGATGATTTCCTTGAGATCTAGAAACCATGATATTTGTGATTTTGCTTAACTATTGATTCTATTACAAAAGGCTCATGAGATGATTTCCTTGAGACCTAGGAACCATAATGGTTTATGATCTTGTTAAATTCTTGATTATTTATATTTGATGTGGATTGGATAATCCTATGGTTTGAACTACATGTTTTCAAGATTTGTGAATTCGAGAATTCGATGTTCTTGTTATTTTGACCGAATAAGGGTCTATGTAAACCAAATTGAGATTCTCCACGATGTTATCGTATTTGAAATGAGTTTTCAAAGAATACTCTTGTGTTGATTTTCTTGATGAAAATGACATCATTGTCGATGCTTTCGCAAAAGGGTTTACTCTTCGATTAAGAGTTGTATTTTATGCGAATTTGTGATCTCTTGTTGAGATATGTGATTTTAAAATGATACGTTTATGATTAGCCTATGGGCAAACTATTTGTGATCTCTTGATGAGATATGTGATTTTAAAACGATACGTTTATGTTGAGCCTACGGGCAAACTATTTGTGATCTCTTGATGAGATATATGATGTGTTCATGATGAGCCTACGGGCGGGATAGGATATCCCAAATGTTTCGATGGTGACATTGGGGAGGATCCCCGTCTTCTCGCAGAAGCGAGTCTCCACGGACCGACCTATGGGGTGGCGTGGAGTTCTCGGGCCGATGAGCCCTTTACGGGAGGCGCGGAGTGAACCCGAAGGTGCTTGTGTTGGGTACCCGGAGTCACCACACGGGATACTCAACGGCCAACGCCAAGATACGCGCATCTTGGTGGCTCTTGACCTAACCACGGCCATGGTTGGTGATGGAGGGTTTTTCATAGGCTATTGTTGATGCTATCGATAAAGGATTTCTGCATGCGTTGCACTATAAATTCTTATTTCGATGGGTTTGATCTTTTGATCTTTTGACGAGTATTCTTAACTTGAATTTTCAGTATTGAATCTCTTTACAAAAGATTTTCAAAGACTTATTGATGCCTTTCTTTGAGAAAGTTAGAAAGCTTGTTATATTGAAATGTGTATTTAAAGCATTTTGTAAGTTGTGATTGTTAAAGATTTACATATGTTTTCGGCATACCATTCTTTACACTTGTATGAGTTATAGCCCCATGTTCAACCCCTCACTGAGTAACTTAGTTACTCACCCATTCTTCTTCTCCCCTTTTCAGGTGTTAGCACGGCAGCGGGGCGTAAGAAGTGATAGTGCTTGGCATCTATTCTTGCATTTTCCTTTGACTAGTGTATGATTCATAAGCATTGTCATCATGCATAAGATGGATCCACTAGGACCTATGTTTTCATATTTCCATTTGATCTTGTATAATCTTGATTGGTTCAGTCAGGACCTTAGGTTGTATGAGTCTACATTCAGTGTTTGTGAAATACTATGATTGTGTCCATGATCATTGGTGATGTGATTTCCAGGGATATATGTACATTTATGTGCGAGTCTGTTGATCTTGTTTAGGGTTGTGATTGAATACCTTAGATTTAGAGTATTATTGTGGTAATGTTAATATCGTACAGGTAACAGGTTAGCCTTACGGCGACCTGGGGTTGAGGCAGGTGTTGACCTCCCCTGGGTTGTCGTGGCGGTAGTGCCATGGACCGGGACCCGAGGGTCGGGGCGTGACAATAAGCTTCCTGAAGAGGCCGAGGAATTAATTGAGAATATGGCCAGCAATGAGTGCCATTGGAGCACTCGACAGAAGCTTCCAAGGGCTGCAGGGCTGTACGAGGTGACTGAATCCACAGCTTTGGCTGCGAAGATTGATGCCCTGACGAAACATGTCATGGATAATAGTTCGAAGTACGACGCCCTCGCACAAAAAGTTGATCAACTTATGATAGGATCCAGTTCAGGGTCCAAGGCTGTTATGTCGTGTGATACTTGTGGGGCAGGGCATGCAGCATCACAATGCCCTATTGTTGTTGCCCCATCACCGCTGATGGAAGCAGTTGATTATGTCAGGGGTGGACCAAGAGGACCAGGAAATCAGTTTAGCAACACTTACACTTATGGATGGAGAGGCTCTTCAAATCCTTCTTGGACTCAAGGTCAATCTCAATACAGACCTCCACAATCTCAGGGAAGCCAATACCAAGCTCCTCCCCCATAAGAGAAGAAATACTCTACAGAGGATGTTTTAGCCAGATTCATGATTAGCACGGAGGCACACTTTGTGAATAATGAAAAGAAAATGGATGAATTTGGTACGATATTGAGAAATGTTCAAGCATACATCCAATCTCTGGAGAACCAAGTGGGATAGCTTGCTCGTGGACAATCTGAACGACCCTCTGGGAGTTTGCCAAGCAACACCGAAAGCAACCCGAGGGAGCAATTAAAAGCTGTTACTTTGAGAAGTGGTAAACAGTTGGAAGCAAGGGAAAAAGGGATCCCAAGTGCTTCTAATGACGGGGTAGCCGTCCGGGAAGACTCTAATCTGAGTGAAGATGCAAGCAAGGAGAATGGGAGGAAAACTAGTGAAGACTCTCCCAATTCTGACATTTCAAAGGAGCACAAATACAAGCCAGTGGTACCTTATCCCTCAAGACTCAAACCAGATAAAGATGAAGCCCAATTCAAGAAGTTCCTCAATATATTCAAGCAACTCCACATAAATATTCCAATCATTGAGGCACTAGCTCAAATGCCAAAATATGCCAAATTTTTAAAAGAGCTTCTCACCAATAAGAGGAAGTTAGAGGAACAAGGCACAGTTGCACTTACTGGGAATTGCTCGGCCATTCTAGAGAAGAAACTTCCACCAAAGTTAAAGGACCCAGGTAGTTTTGTGATTCCTTGTGTAATTGGTGAAGGAGTGACGGGGTATGCTCTAGCCGATTCTGGGGCTAGCATAAATGTAATGCCATACAACTTATTCTTGAAGCTGGGATTGGAAGACCTACGACCTATACGAATGACATTACAGCTTGCAGATAGGTCGGTGCGAAGACCTCGGGGAGTAGTTGAAGATGTCCTTGTCAGAGTTGACAAACTCATCATTCCTGTAGACTTCGTGATTCTAGATGTGGATGATGATGTTGAGGTTCCCTTAATTCTAGAGCGGCCATTCCTGAACACTTCGGGTGCCCTAATTGATGTCAAAGAAGGCAAGATGACCTTGAGGGTTGGAGATGAGCAAGTGGTCTTCACTCTCCCTGAAGCAATGAAGCACACACTTGATCATGATGATAAACTCTATTTCACCGATAGTACTTGATAAGTGCTTGCATGTATATATTTTTGGAAATGTTTTCCATGCATGAGCATCACATTTATCAGGCTTTATCGCTAATTTCGTGTGTTTTGGTGTTCTTTCATGCTATTAGGGTTGTGAAGACATGATACGTGAATAAAGGCAAGATTATGTCATAATGGTGCTAAGTGGAGCTCTTTTGTGCAAATACGAAGTTCAAGACACAAATCGGGTTCCAATAAGGGGGCATGTGCCAACTTCTAAAGACTTCAAGACATTTCTTGTAGAAGGACACGAAGGCAGTCATGCTCGCTTGTCCGATTTGTTCGAAGATGTCAAAAGCTCTCCAAGGTCTTCTCATCATCAAGAAATGCCACATGACCTTTCACATGGGCGCGTGTCCGTCCGTGTGACCTCAAGAGAAGAAATGGGCGAAATCGGGGACGAATACTAAGTTTTCCACAGGGCAGAGACTCCACATGGGCGTGTGGAATTTCCACACGGCCGTGTGGCTTATCCACACGCCCGTGTGGATCCTCGAGATGGCCAATTATAAAGCCGTTCTGAAGCGTTATTTAGGGGATCTTCTTCCAACTTTGAGAGGGGGTGACGGCTAGGTTTCAGGAGGTTCTTGCTACACTTTGGGGGCGCTTCTCCACCGATTTCATCATCAATCCCTTCCAAGGAGAGCTATTGGGCGAGCCTTCGACGACTCGATTCGACGAGGTGTGCCTTAGGCTTGGAGGAAAGGGTTCTTTGAAGAAGAAGGAGAAGTTCCCATAGTCTATCAACACGAAGCTTAAGGGGGTTTTCTTTATGGATTTCTTGCACTTATCTTCATTTATTTTGATGAACTTGTATTGCTCCATGGAGGGCTAAACCCCTAGTGGGTACTTGGACTTGTAAACCCTAGATTTCCTATGTTTCATTGACTTTAATGCTTTTATTCAATTTGAGTTTGAATTTGAGTTTCAATCTTGTATGCTTAATTGCTTCTCCCTTAGAGTGACACTAGGGTTGAGGGCTAATCCAATCATCCTTTTGACGAGTGACCATCACCATTAGGATTAGATTAACCAAGATTGAAGAGGGTTGAGAGGGTGAGTTGAGAGGTAGTGACACATCCCCTTTCCCCTCCGGTGTGGTTTTCCCTACCTTCTTATTCAGAGTATTACCTTCGATTTCAAAGAAAGTTAGGCGTTGAGAGAGGTCTTTCCGCCGGGGCTTATTTGTGATTAGGGATCTTTCACCTGGACCAAAGGGATCGATCTAGAGTTGGGAATAGGAGTTACCACTTGGAATCCCTAGAGAATAGCGCAGTCATACGTGGTATGAGGTGTTGAGAGTCTTCTCTCCGCCGGGACCTCGTAGGGGACTAGTCAAGGTTGACCTTAGATTTGGGACCTTGTATCTTTCGATTCCACGACTCTTGAAATCTCTTTTGAATAAGAGTGTTTGAAGTCTTCCACTTGAAACAAGGATTCTAGGGGGAACATTGTCCGAGTACCCCATCTTCTTATTGATCTATTTCCATACCCTAGCTTTTCTTTTCATCACTTTATTTCCATTTCTTTCTTATTTAATTTTCTTTCACAACAACAATTGGTTTATCTTTGATTACTTAACAAAGTGTGATTGTTCTCACGTCTACTCCCTGTGGATTCGACTACCCACCCGGTTGGGTACTTTATTACTTCGACACCCGTGCACTTGCGGAGTACACACGCAAGGGTGTGTCAAGTTTTTGGCGCCGTTGCCGGGGAGTTAGGCTTTTTAGGAATTGTTACACTTTATTTCGCTAATCATTTTTCGCACATCCTATCTCACACCTCTTTTACTTCCATTATTCTAATCTTTATTTCCTTATACATAATCAATTTATTCGTTCTCCGCTATTCTAAGGTTTCTACTCTTTATCAACCCTGTAGGAATCATGATCGACGAAGCAGAACTGTTTGAGAAGATAACCGGAATGGTGAGAGACATTGAGCAGAAAATGAATTGGTTCACCAAGGAATCATCTCCACATAATTATCTGCGAAATTCAGCTGAAATAAACTATTGTGTGGGGAAGGTCAACCTGGATATAGATGGAGTTGCTGAGGGACAAGATTGTGATCTATTCAGAGTACTCACTCAATTTGAAGAAGTAACACGGGGTTGTACAAGCGGAAAATTAGAGAAAAGTTTAGAAGAGGCCCTTCATCGATTTGATTCTTATATTAAGGGCGAAGAGCAAGAAATTTTCTCTTTGGGTGTTACCGATGAAACCTATAAAAAAGGTGGGGTGGAAGGCATAGAAAATCTAAAAACCCAACAAGGTACACACATTCAAGAAGGGAGCTTAGAGGAAATCTCAGAAGAAGAATCTGAACATTTTGAGGAAATTGATAGACAGAAAGGGAAAAGATTACAACTATCCATTGAAGACCCACCTGATCTGGAGCTTAAAACTCTACCAGAACACTTGGAGTATGCATTTTTAGGTGAAGGATCAAAACTCCCGGTCATTATATCTTCGGGATTATCCGTGTCTCAAAAGGATAAATTAGTAAATATGTTGAAGAAGCATAAGACTGCCATTGCTTGGAAAATTTCTGATATTAAAGGCATAAATCCTTCATTCTGCACTCACAAAATATTAATGGAGGATAATTATAGGTCAGTGATCCAGCCTCAACGTCGTTTGAACCCAAACATGAAAGAGGTAGTGAAGGCAGAGGTGGTTAAACTTTTGGATGCAGGTATCATTTATCCGATCTCTGACAGTGCGTGGGTGAGTCCCACTCAGGTGGTCCCTAAGAAAGGAGGAATGACTGTAGTGAAGAATGAACGTAATGAGTTAATCCCAACCAGAACAGTCACAGGGTGGAGAGTATGCATCGATTACATGAAGGCTAAATGACGCAACTCGAAAGGATCATTTTCCGTTACCATTCATTGACCGGATGTTGGA
The DNA here is from genome assembly GCA_902712375.1 of Dioscorea dumetorum. Lineage (NCBI taxonomy): Eukaryota > Viridiplantae > Streptophyta > Magnoliopsida > Dioscoreales > Dioscoreaceae > Dioscorea > Dioscorea dumetorum. Next base: position 506,224 of record CACTHL010000893.1, read on the forward strand.
AAGGTTAGGCTGGGCATAATTTTTCTTGTTTCCTTGACGGTATGTCGGGCTATTTTCAGATCCCCATTGCACCGAGGATCAAGAAAAAACTACATTCACTTGTCCCTAAGGGACTTTCGCATACCGAAGGATGCCTTTCGGGCTGTGTAATGCTCCAGCCACTTTTCAACGATGCATGACCGCTATATTTGACGATCTTTTGGAGGACATCATGGAAGTATTTATGGATGATTTCTCAGTGTTCGGGGACTCATTTGATAGCTGCCTGTAGAATCTGGAAAGGGTCCTCAAGAGATGTGAAGAAACCAATTTGGCGTTGAACTGGGAGAAATGCCACTTCATGGTCCAAGAAGGAATAGTTTTAGGGCATAAAATTTCCAAAGATGGGATGGAGGTGGACAAGGCAAAAATTGAGGTGATCGAGAAACTTCCCCCGCCAACTAACGTGAAGGGGATTCGCAGCTTCCTTGGGCATGCAGGTTTCTATCGGCGATTCATTAAAGATTTTTCAAAAATCACTCAACCACTAACAAAACTTCTTGAAAAGGATGCATCTTTTGAGTTCGGGAACGAATGTTTAGCTGCATTTAACCTGCTGAAGGAGAAGTTGACTCAAGCACCAATTTTGATCACACCAGATTGGAACGCTCCTTTTGAGCTCATGTGCGACGCCAGTGATTATGCAATTGGGGCAGTGCTAGGGCAGAGGAAGAACAAACACTTTCAGCCCATCTATTATGCGAGTAAAACACTCACAAGCGCACAAGAAAATTATACTACTACAGAAAAAGAGTTGTTGGCAGTGGTTTACGCATTTGACAAATTCAGGCCGTATCTGATCTTATCCAGAGTCACTGTCTTCACAGATCATTCTGCTTTGTGTTATCTCATGAGCAAGACTGATGCCAAGCCGAGATTGATCCGTTGGGTTCTGCTTCTACAAGAGTTTGACATGGAAATCAAGGACAAAAGGGGCGTGGAAAATGTAGCTGCTGATCATCTCTCTGGGTTAGAAGGTTTTGAGGAGTACGAAACATCAAAGCCGGAAATTAACGATTCATTTCCAGAAGAACACTTATACATAATTCATGGCGGATCGGCAGAAGAGGAAACACCTTGGTTTGCGGATTTTGCCAACTATTTGTCGGGAAAGGTTCTTAAGCAGGGTCTTACTTTTCAGCAAAAGAAAAAGTTTTTCAGTGACTTAAAGAACTATTTTTGGGATGACCCCTTTCTGTTCCGGATTTGTGCAGATCATGTAATCCGACGCTGTGTTTCTCGGGAAGAAGGCTGGAGTATTTTAACACACTGTCATTCAGGCCCAACCGGGGGTCATTATGCTTCTGGTAGAACAGCCGAAAAGGTGCTTGCAGCAGGATTCTATTGGCCAACACTATTTCAGGACGCTCATCAGTATGTTCTTCGCTGTGACAATTGCCAACGGACAGGGAACCTCTCTCGGCGTGATGAGATGCCACAAAATCCTATTCAATTCTGTGAGGTTTTTGATGTGTGGGGAATTGATTTCATGGGACCATTTCCAAGCTCCAATGGGAACAAATATATTCTTGTAGCAGTAGACTATGTATCTAAGTGGGTGGAAGCTCAGGCATTACCTACAAACGATGCGAGGACTGTAGTTAAATTTCTCAAGAAACTTTTCTCCCGATTCGGAACACCTAGGATCATTATTAGTGATAGAGGAACACATTTCTGCAATAGTCAGTTCGAGAAAGTGTTAAAGCGATATGGAGTACACCATCGTCTCGCTACCCCCTACCATCCGCAGACAAGTGGCTAAGTAGAAGTTACTAACAGGGAGCTGAAGAGGATCTTGACCAAGTCGGTAGAACATGGAAAAAGGGATTGGTCGGAACGGTTGGATGACACGTTGTGGGCTTACCGGACTGCATATAAAACTCCTATTGGAACTACACCCTATAATCTGGTTTATGGGAAATCGTGTCATCTTCCTGTTGAACTAGAACACCGAGCTTATTGGGCACTCAAGACAATGAATTTTGACCTTTCTCGAACTGGGGAACAAAGGAAGCATCAGATTAATGAGCTTGATGAATGGAGACTGAAAGCTTATGAAAATACCCGAATCTACAAGGAAAGGATACGCAAGTGCCATGATAAGCATATCAAAACCCCGAAAGAGTTCAAGGTGGGGGATGAAGTTTTGTTATTTAACTCACGACTCAAATTGTTCCCTGGAAAGTTAAAGTCTAGGTGGTTTGGGCCATACACCGTAACTCAAGTATCACCGCAGGGGGCAATTGAGATCACCCAACCAGATAGAGGCACTTTCAAGGTAAACGGGCATCGTCTGAAGCCATATTTTGGTGGTGAGGTTAGTACTAAAGGTGCAGAGGTATTTTTGCTGCATAAACCCCCTTGAGTCTAGAGAGGCCGGTAAGTCAAGCTAGTGACGTAAAACAAGCGCTTATTGGGAGGCAACCCAATTTTTTTAAAACTCTTTGCTTGTGTTGTAGTTAGTTTTATTTCTGCATTTTCGTTTTGTTTAGTTTGTAGTTTGTGTGGATTCATTGCTGGTAGTGCATTTTTTTTATGTTTTCACCGTTTCTGGCAAGTTAGGTGATAGTCCTGTGAAATTTTGCGAGATTTTAGTTGTAAACATGTTAGTTTTCAACTTCTGCAGTCGTTCCATGTGTTTCCAATGATTTCTGCAGAGTTTAGACTATTTTTGAGTTGAAGGATGGAAACACACGGCCATGTGGAATTTCCACATGGCCGTGTGGATGACTTTGTGAAGGAATTTTCTCATCCAGAGAATCCATACGGCCGTGTGGAAATTCCACACGGTCCTGTGGATTTATTTAGTACAAACCTTCACAATACAGAGAATCCACACGGCCGTGTGGAATTTCGGGGAGTTTGATAAGGGTCATACAGAGAATCCACACGGCCATGTGGAATTTCCACACGGCCGTGTGGGGTACTTAACATGAAAAGGGGCTTTACTCTTTATATTCCCCCCCCCCAATCAACCCTTCATCTTCAAACGCTTCCTTTTCAAGGGTTGCGACGGTTTCTCTTCTCCTTCCATTCTCTCGCTTATTTAAGAGATTTGTAGGCCTTACTCGTTGCTACATTGTGAGATTGGATTCATCTTCTCCGGTAAGCCTCCTTTCCCATCTTCTTGCCATGAAACCTTTATTTTTGTTGTGGATGTTGAATCTTGTGTTTTTGCATGCTATTTTCATGATTAATACTTAGATTATTGCTGAAAACACTTGTGCTCAACTGTGTGGATGATTGTATGAAATGGTGTGGATTCACCATGGCACTTTGGCCATGGTCGAAGATCCACACGGCCGTGTGGATTGTCGGGTTGTCCCCTCTGAATTCCAGAGGAGACACACGGCCGTGTGGAAATTCCACACGGCCATGTGTATTGCCTATTTCTTTGTTTTGGGTAACCCAGAGGAGACACACGGCCGCGTGGAATTTCCACACGGCCATGTGGAATTCTGGGAACCTATTCTAAGCTCCGAATTAACTTGTTTACCTCTCTTATGCACAGGAATGGCCCCAAGAACGAAGAGACTCGCTCATAAGCGTCCCCGTGAAGCCCGTGAGTCACGTGATCTTTCGCCCGCACCATTCGAGTTCGCCGTGCCCGAACATCAAGCACGGTTTGATCGACTTTCAAAATTGAAGTTTGGCCAAACGCGAATCCCTGACTTGCAAGCTTTGGAGGCAATAGAACATGCGTGTGCGACCGAGTTGGCGGATGAAGAAGCAAGCCCCCTGAAGCTGCCCGCCAACTGAAAGAAGAAATGGCTATGAATAGCTATCAGTGGAATGCTCGAGACAAGAGGAAAGTGGCGGGTATTCTTGAAGTTGATGCAGTGACATCTCTAGCAGCTCAAGTTGAAGCATTGAGCAAGAAGTTGGACACTTTGGCAGGCCCATCTAGAATAGCTGCAGTGATGAATTGTGATAGTTGTGGAGGAGGGCATGTTTCTGCTGATTGCCCTATTTCTCTGGTCGGAACAGCACCTGTTGAACAGGTTGATTTTGTGGGGAATGCTGGACGAGGTCAAGGAAACCCCTATAGCAACACCTACAATCCGGGGTGGTGAAACCACCCGAACTTTGCATGGAGCAATCAAGGGCAACAAAGGCCCTCTTCACCCCCCGGATTTCAGCAACCCCAACAACCAAACATGGAGGGCCGAGTTTCAGGGCTTGAGAAACGAATGACAGACTTGGAAAAGGCGTTACCCAAGTTCATTCAGTCCTCAGACACGCGCTTTCAAGGCGTGGAGAGTACACTTCGCAATCACACCGCTTCCCTACATTACTTGGAAAATCTGGTAGGGCAGATTGCAAAATCGTTATCTTAACGACCACAAGGAAGTCTCCCGGGAAATACAGAGACCAACCCAAGAGAGCAGCTGAAGGCAATCACTTTGAGGAGTGGTCGTGAGGTTGAAGGTAGACTTCCCACTGAAGAGGTTGTTTAAATTCCTGCTAAGGAGACAGACAAGGAAAAGGGTAAGGAAAAGGAGGTAGCACCTGCACCATACAAACCAAGGATTCCTTACCCTTCAAGGCTGAAGAATGATCAAAATGATGAGCAGTACAAGAAGGTTTTGGGCCTTTTCAAGCAGCTGCACATTAATATCCCTTTTGTGGAGGCTTTGTCTCAAATGCCTCGATATGCAAAATTTTTGAAGGACCTCTTAACCAACAAGAGGAAATTGGAAGAGGGTGTAGCAGTGATATTGGATGCATCTTGTTCAGCTGTGTTGCAGAAAAATCTACCTAACAAGATGAAAGACCCTGGAAGCTTCATCATCCCATGTAACATTGGGAATTTGGGTGAGGAGAAGGCATTGGCAGATTCAGGAGCCAGTATCAATGTCATGCCTTACTCCTTCTTCAAGAAGCTGGGACTGGGAGAGCCAAGGCCCACTCGGATGACCTTACAACTAGCTGACCGTTCCATTCGTCACCCGAGAGGCATCATTGAAGATATTTTGGTGAAAGTGGATAAGTATATATTTCGTGCAGATTTCGTGGTACTGGATGTAGATGAGAATGTCGACGTGCCGCTGATACTTGGAAGACCCTTTCTGCGTACTTCCAAGGCTCTTATAGACATGGATGGCGGGGAGATGACATTGAGGATAGGAGATGAGAAGTTGACCTATCGCCTTGCTGAGGCCATGAGACACTCTCTCAACTTTGATGATACTTTGTATTTTCTTGACACTACTGATGCTTTGATTGATGATTATGTGCAGGAAATCTTTTGCCCGGATCCGCTAGCTGATTTGTTGGATCGAGAGATGGATGATGATCACAGTTCATCAGTTGACCTGGAAAACAAGGATACATCTACCACGGGTACGGTCAACAAACTAATGAAAAAGCTAAAGAGGGTAAGACATCGCCGCAAGAAGCAAACGAATGAACCTGCGGACGTTCATTCAAGGTCTAAGGATGATATCCCTCCATCTGGTAACAAATTCGATCACTCATCTTCTAAATTCCAGAACTTATGCTCTTCTTGTTTCACATTTCAAAGCAGCGAGGTGCTTTCGACCCATGAACTCCCTTGAGTTTAGAGAGGCAGGTACGTTAAGCTAGTGACGTAAAACAAGCGTTTATTGGGAGGCAACCCAATTTTTTAAAAACTCTTTGCTTGTGTTGTAGTTAGTTTTATTTCTGCATTTTTTGTGTTTTGTTTAGTTTGTAGTGTGTGGATTCATTGCTGGTAATGCATGTTTATGTGTTCATCGTTTATGGCAAGTTAGGTGGTATTCCTGTGAATTTTGCGAGATTTTAAGTTGTAAACGTCTTAGTTTTCAACTTCTGCAGTCGTTCCATGTGTTTTCATTAATTTCTGTAGAGTTTGGACTATTTTTGAGTTGAAGAATGGAAGCACACGGCCATGTGGAATTTCCACATGGCCGTGTGGATGAAATTGTGAAGGAATTTTCTCATCCAGAGAATCCCCACGGCCGTGTGGAAATTCCACACGGCCATGTGGATTTATTTAGTACAAATCTTCACAATACAGAGAATCCCCACGGCCGTGTGGAAATTACCCACGGCCGTGTGGAATTTCGGGGAGTTTTATAAGGCCATACAGAGAATCCACACGGCCGTGTGGGGTACTTAAACATGAAAAGGAGCCTTTCTCTTTATATCCCCCCCCCCAAGCAACCCTTCATCTTCAAACGCCTCCTCTTCAAAGGTCGCGACGGTTGCTCTTCTCCTTCCATTCTCTCGCTTATTTAAGGGATTTGTGGGCCTTACTCGTTACTACATTGTTAGATTGGACTCATCTTCTCCGGTAAGCCTTCTTCCCCTCTTCTTGCCATGAAACCTTCATTAGTTGTTGTGGATGTTGAATCTTGTGTTTTTGCATGCTATTTTCGTGTTTAATACTTAGATTATTGCTTAAAACACTTGTGCTCAAATGTGTGGATGATTGTATTAAATGGTGTGGATTCACCATGGCGCTTTGGCCATGGTCGAAGATCCACACGGCCGTGTGGCAATTCCACACGGCCGTGTGGATTATCGGGGTGCCCCCTCTGAATTCCAGAGGAGACACACGGCCGTGTGGAAATTCCACACGGCCGTGTGTATTGCCTGTTTCTTTGTTTTTGGGTAACTAGAGGAGACACACGGCCGCGTGGAAATTCCACACGGCATGTGGAATTCTGGGAACCTATTTTAAGCTCTGAATTAACTTCCTTACCTTTCTTATGCACAGGTATGGCCCCAAGAACGAAGAAACTCGCTCATAATCGCCCTCGTGAGGCTCGTGAGGTCCGGGAGTCCCGTGATCTCTCGCCCGGACCATTCGAGTTCGCCGTCCCCGAACATCAAGCACGGTTTGATCGACTTTCGAAGTTGAAGTTTGGCCAGACGCGCATTCCCGACTTGCAAGCTTTGGAGGCAATAGAACATGCGCGTGCAGCCGAGTTGGCGGATGAGGTCCGTGAGCTTATTGCTGTGGGCGGGTGGGAGCGACTATTGCGCATCAAAGACCCAGCCACTCGCGATCTCACTTTCGAAGTCCTCGCGACATTCGAGTTTGATCGCGCCCACACCGACTACCACCGGCCGGACACAGTTCGATTCCGCATCTTTGGGCAGTACCACAGCATGAGCTTGACAGATTTTGCTGTCGCCCTCGGCCTGTACGATCGAGACTTCATCCACACGGAGGAGTACGCGCAGCTGCCATTCGACTATCCTTTCCGCGTCACTCCAAGCCGGGTTTGCCGGATGCTGTATGGAGATATATAGTACGAGCCCGGGTTGACCAAGGCGTCTTTGCTCCTCCGCCCCGCCCACAGTACATTCATGCCATCCTGAGCAGGTCTATTATCGGGCGCGGGAGACAAAGACCGGCGTATTGGGGGGGCTGGACCTCCTCTATATATACTCTATGGTCCGGAGCCCGCCCCCGCACTGGGTTACGTGGTAGCTGATTTTCGAGGCACCGGGGACAAGACGCGCGGATAGGAGTTCTTTTTCTCTGGTCCCTACATCACCCGACTCATCCGAGGAATGGGACCGATTGATGCTTGTTCGGGAGCCGACAAGGTTATTGTTCCCTCCCCACTTGGCCTTGATACCTTGCGTATGATGGGCATGGTGAAGAGGGCCGCCCCGGCAGTATGTACTTCCTGTTCCATTCCCCAGATGAGTCCGAGGAGTCTCGAGGACGAAGACGAAGACTCGGAGGAGACCCGGGCGGGGCCATCATCACAACCCGCACCCATGGAGGCGGAGGACACCCCAGCAGACGAGGAGGTGCCACCGGTATCGGCACTCCGCATCCCCTCCAAAGACAGATCGCATAGGCAGACTTGAGGCTGCTGTGGGGACTCTCCAGACTAATCTCGCCGCCATGCGGGTGACTCAGGCAGCGAACCACACTGAGGTTCTCGCTCGCATGGCTGAGTACCATTCGGAGATGATGACGCACATCACTTCACTCCACCAGTTGATTGCGAGAGGTAGCGATTCCACTTCGCCGTCCCCACCCCGAGCACCCTACGCCTCCCCAGCATCCCCAGCAGCACCAGCAGATGCCGACGCTTGATGCGTCTTTTGCTCTTCTTTTTATTTTCTTGTATTTTCTTTTCTGTTGAGTCTTTGTGTACTCAGAAAGGTTCCACCTTCTGAGAGTTATCTTACTGCTTCTATTTTTCTTGTTCTTGTTTCAGTTTGTTTTTGGTTTGTTTATTTTTTGTAATCTTTTAATCGTAGCTTTTGTTGAAATCCACTGAACCCCTTTTGTGATGTGCAGATAGACTTGTCAACTTGGTTTTGAGAAATGGTCATAGGCACGGCCGTGTGGAATTTCCACACGGCCGTGTGAGTTTCACAACCCTACGCAACTCCACTTCCCACCTTCACACCTCCATTCAACTACCACACTCGGAGATCAGGGGAGTGTTGTTTTTAATACCCACGCCCTCATGTTTTTTATTTGCGTTCTTATGTTGCATGTTTGTATGAGTACATTGAGGGCAATGTACAGCTTAAGTGTGGGGGGGAGTTCACACTGCACACGTTCTTTATTTTTGATCATCACTTTCATTCTCATCTAGCCAATGACAGTTCACCCTAAGGAACATGAGTGTATTTTCAAATTTAGGAGAAATTTAAACTTCGGTTGTTACCATGCTCTAGTTTACTCGAAAAACTTAGAAATTTTTTGTCTGATTGCATTTTTTGCACTTTACTTGCTCTGTTAACCTTGATAACGCTAGTTCAGTGTGAAAGGACATTAGTTTCATTTTTCTTGAGCAATAAAAAAAAAAAAAAAAAAAAATGGTGCTCCTTTGTTCTTGGGGTGGAAAGAGCTACCACCTATTCTGTATGCAGCTACTCTCATAAGTCGGATACTGGCTATGCCCTAATGAGAGAAAGAGCTATCTAATAGGCTGCGTGAAAGCTAACACACCCTGGTGGAAAGAGCTACCACCTTAATAGGGTGAAAGCCTCCTAGGAGGCATCTTGGGAAATGGCTACCTTTGAGGTTGTGTGCAGCTACCACCGATTTCTTTTTCCTAAATAAGTCCTTGTTTTAATAATGTTCAAGCGTAGACCTGGGGTTGGCATGAGTAAGTGTACACACACTCACGCTTTCAGATTTTATTTTCTTCGTAATTTGAGTTTTTGCTAGAGTTGTGGTTTTTATCTATCTATGTTTAAATTCTCCCTTTTTGAGAATACTATCGTTGTACACTTTTGGTGAACTTAAGGCCAAGCATTTTCATTACTCAACCTTTAATTCTCATGGTATGAACTTTGCTTGAGGACAAGCAAAAGCTTAAGTGTGGGGGAGTTTGATAAGTGCTTGCATGTATATAATTCTGGAAATGTTTTCCACGCATGAGCATCACATTTTTCAGGCTTTATCGCTAATTTCGTGTGTTTGGTGTTCTTTCACGCAATTAGGGTTGTGGAGACATGGTACGTGAATAAAGGCAAGATTAGGTCAGAATGGTGCCAAGTGGAGATCTTTTGTGCAATTACGAAGTTCAAGACACAAATCGGGTTCCAACGAGGGGGTATGTGCCAACTTCTAAAGACTTCAAGACAACTCTTGTAGAAGGACACGAAGGCAGTCATGCTCGCTCGTTCCGATTGGTTCAAAGATTTCAAACGCTCTCCAAGGTTTCCCATCATCAAGAAATGCCACTTGACCTTTCACATGGGCGTGTGTCCGTCCATGTGACCGCAGGAGAAGAAACGGGCGAAATCGAGGATTAGTATGAAGATTTCACAAGGCAGAAAATCCACATTTCCACACGCCCGTGTGGATCCTCGAGATGGCCAATTATAAAGCCGTTCTGAAGCGTTATTGTGGGGATCTTCTTCTAACTTGGAGAGGAGGTGACGGCTAGGGTTTAGGAGGTTCTTGCTACACTTTGGGGGCGCTTCTTCACCGGTTTCATCATCATTCCCTTCCAAGGAGAGCCATTGGGGGAGCCTTCGACGACTCGATTCGACGAGGTGTGCCTTAGGCTTGGAGGAAGGGATTCTTTGAAGAAGAAGGAGAAGTTCCCATAGTCTATCAACACGAAGCTTAAGGGGGTTTTCTTTATGGATTTCTTGCACTTATCTTCATTTATTTTGATGAACTTGTATTGCTCCATGGAGGGCTAAACCCTTAGTAGGTACTTGGACTTGTAAACCCTAGGTTTTCTATGTTTCATTGACTTTAATGCTTTTATTCAATTTGAGTTTAAATTTGAGTTTCAATCTTGTGTGCTTAATTGTTTCTCCCTTAGAGTGACACTAGGGTTGAGGGCTAATCCAATCATCCTTTTGACGAGTGACCATCACCATTAGGATTAGATTAACCAAGATTGAAGAGGGTCGAGAGGGTGAGTTGAGAGGTAGCGACACGTCCCCTTTCCCCTCCGGTGTGGTTTTCCCTACCTTCTTATTCCAAGTATTACCTTCGATCTCAAAGAGAGTTAGGCGTTGAGAGAGGCCTTTCCGCCGGGACTTATTTGTGATTAGGGATCTTTCGCCTGGACCAAAGGGATTGATCTATAGTTGGGAATAGGGTTCACCGCTTGGAATCCCTATAGCGTAGCGCAGTCATACGTGGTGTGAGGTGTCGAGAGTCTTCTCTCCGCCGGGACCTCGTAGGGGACTAGTCAAGGTTGACCTTAGATTTGGGATCTTGTATGTTTGGTTTCCACGACTCTTTAAATCTCTATTGAGTAAAAGTATTTGAAGTCTTGCACTTGAAACAAGGAACCTAGGGGGAGCAGTGTCCGAGTACCCCATTCTTATCTCGATCTTTTCCTACACTCTAGCTTTAACTTTCAGTTCTTAATTTCTGTTTTGAATTACTTTTTAATCTCATCAAAAATTGGTTTTCTTTGGCTACCTAGCGAAGTGTTTTTGTTTCTATCGTCTACTCCCTGTGGATTCGACTACCCACCCGTTGGGTACTTGCCCTAGGGTGTGTCATTGCCCGTAGGCTCATCATAAACGTATCATTATAAAATCATATATCTCATCAAGAGATCACAAATTCCTATAAAATACAACTTTTAATCCAAGAGTAAATCCTTGTGTGAAAGCATCGGCAATAATGTCATTTTCATCAAGAATATCAACACAAAAGTATTCTTTAAAAACTCATTTCAAATACGATAACATCGTGGAGAATCTTAATTTGGTTTTCATAAACCCTTATTCGGTCAAAATAACAAGAACATCGAATTCTCAAATTCACAAATCTTGAAAACATGTAGTTCAAACCATAGGATTTTCCAATCCTCATGAAATATAAATAATCAGGAATTTAACAAGATCATAAACTATCTTGGTTTCGAGGCCTCAAGGAAATCATCTCATGAGCCTTTTGTAATAGAATCAATAGTTAAGCAAGATCATAAACATCATGGTTTCTAGATCTCAAGGAAATCATCTCATGAGTCGATTAAAATGAAATCAAGAATTAAGAAGATCATATAGCATCATAATTTCAGTTTTCAAGAGACACTTCAAGAATCCATTGAAATCAAGAATTTCTCATTTCAAGGCATGCATTATTGGACATTCAAACAAGCATGATCATAGCTCTTTAATTAAACAATTCCCACTCACAAACTTGGCGAGATCGAACACTTGGATCACTCGCCTAGTTGATCTTTACCCTCGCCTTTGGATCGACCTCCTTGAAGCCATTAACCATCCAAGAAGAAAAGAGAATCAATCAGATAACCCAAATAATAAACAAGAGAGGAAAGAATGATCCAAAATTAGACCTCATTTTCTCTAGAGTTTAGTAAGTGTTCTAGATTCAAGAATTAACAATAATAGAAACCTTAAACCCTCAAAATCAAAATAAAATCATGAATATCCTAATTGGGTTTGTATCTGAAAGAATCAAGGGTTTAGAGATGAAGGATTCATTTTTCACCAAAACAAGAAATCAAGACTCCTATACCATCCAAACATAAGATATATGGCTAAATTCCAATTAAATATTAGATCCATACTAAATCCACACTAATTCTTCATGGATCTAAAGAGAATTGAATAAAAGAACAAGTTATTGAAGAAGAGAAGAAAACCCACCTCAAACCTTACTAGAACAAGAGGAGAATCATCACCAATGGAGGAGATGGGAAGATCAGCACCTTTCTTCTTTCTTGGAGCTCAAGAATGAATATCTAATGGAGGGGAGAATGAGGATTCAAGATGGGGAGAAAAGGAGAGGAAAATGGGGTCTTATAAAGGCCCTTTGAGTTTCAAATCGGTATATATAGGCCCCCAAGCGCGGGAGGGCTCGCGGGCTCCCTTGCGGGCACAAGGGAGGCCGCGAGGCCTCATCCTGGAAGCCATGTGGCCTCCCATGCGCTCGCATGGGAGCCCGCATGGTCTTCTGGCCTGCGGTCCTTGCGGGCTCCCATGCGGGCGCATGGGAAGCCGCAAAGCCCCTTTTTTGGCTCCTTGCGGGCAAACTAAGTGCCCGCAAGATCCCTTCTTTGCTTACACCTTTTAAAACACTTTTCCGCATCTATTAACCTCTCAATAAGACCTTAACTAAGATCCCAACAAAAAAAATAAAACTCGACAAAAAACTTAAACTCACAACTTCTACACAAGAAACAAAGCACAAGAGAAGCGAAAAAGGTCAAACTTCCACACCTTCGCACCTTAGGACGAGGGGTACGTTTCTTGCTGCTGCCAATGGTGTTGCAACTGAAGGTACTGCATATCGTACGGTTTACCTATGTGTGTTTAGAAATATTTCTCTAAATCGTTCAGGTCTTCATTGTAGGGCCGATGACCTATCCCCGGCAGTGGTTTCTGGAAGATTTGGTCGGGGATCTAGCGGAAAAAGTAGCATCTCTCTCCGCAGAACTCGATCGAGTGGTATCCCATAAGAGGGATGTGGAGAGGCT